>MU134438.1:0-31026 GCA_015039355.1 Ramaria rubella | reverse complement strand
TCCGCCTACCACTGTCCACTACCCCTCTCCCACCACCCCGTAACTACCTCCGGTGTCTCCCGTACACCCACACCCCAGCTGCGTCTACCCCACCGTCCCTACGTCTTCCCCACCGCCCCTGTGCTTACCCCACCGCCCCTGTACCTCTCCCACCCCCTACACCTACCCCACCCCCCCCTACGTCTACCCCGCCGCCCCGCAACCCCCACGGTGTCTCCCGCACGTCCACGCACCGCTTGTGCCTTCCCACCACCCCTGTGCCTCTTCCACTCCCCCTCGTGTCTTCCACCGCCTCACGACACCCCGCGGCGTCTCCCGCACACCCACACACCGCTTACTTCTTCCCCCGTCCCTACACCTCTCCCACCCCCCCTACATCTACCCCACCCCCTGTGTCCACCCCACCCCCCCTGTGGCTACCCCGTCGCCCCGTAACGCCCCGTGGTGTCTCCCGTACGCCCATACCGCCAAGCGGGACCCCCAGAAGAGGTCTGGTTCCCACATACAGACGGACATGACTGTATGCAGGGGGGACCACACAGGTGGTATCACACGACCATCCGGCAGGTTACTTACCGCGGCACGCCAACACGTGGTGACGGCCCCATGCGTCTACAGTGTCACGCGTTGCCGCGCCGAATGTTCGTCAGGTTCCTCGGAACCCCTGGAAAACTCCCAGGGGACCGTACGTATGCCGTAGGTCCAGCAACACCGACCCGCCACACGTAACGCCTACACCAACACCGGCACTACCGTCGCTCTTGTGCGACCACACTACAAGGTACAGTACGTGTCACTGCGGTAGTAGTTGCTGTCGTAGGAACGTCGGGACGAGCAGTACACTGCAAAAAACGCAGTAGACTGCTGTGGTCAAGGTGGACACTCGGTCGTCAGACTGAGTGTCGAACCGTTCGCAGTCGAACACTCCGACGACCGAGTGTCCCCGGTTGAACACAACCGTCAAAAAGGTTGATTCAAAGCCTTTGTGAAGCCTTTCTAACACGGACAACACAAACGAAACCGGTAAAACGTACGAGACCTAGTCAAAACCTGTAAATCTATCTTTAACGTGTATCGGTTAGCACAACGTCAGACACTCCGACGACACTGTGTCTACAACGGGTAAAGGACAACCGTAAAACGGTTTGTCACACCGTTTGTATACCCTTGCTGACACACACAACAAAAACTGTACAACACCGGTCAAGTGCGAGACCTAATCTCAAAAGCCGAACGTGTAAGTTTGGATGTCAGTTCAGCAAAACGTATAACACTCCGACGACCGAGTGTCAACATTCCGGCTCGAACACAACCCCAAAACAGGTTTGTCACAAACTGTGTGGAAAATGTGTGACACGAGTGAGAGTGTTTACTCTATCAATACCACTCACAAGAACTAGAAAAAGGACAAATCAAATGGTTGAGGTCTCGTTGTGGTAACGGTAAGGAACACTAAAAATAAACGAACAAAGCGAAAAGGGACGGATAGTCGGCGTAGGGAAACACCACACAAGAGATAATGAGAGGGTATATATATATAACTTTATGAAACGTCAATGTACTAACCAGAGACACACAGACCTTACAGAACCCCGAGTGGTTACCCACTCGAAAAACAGTGAAAATACACCCAATATGTATGTACAGTTACTAACTTAAGATTGAAGTGTAGAGGTCAATGGAGAGTTCTCTAAGAGACGTTACACTCACACTTTCTCTCCATTTACTATACTTCCGTCCTACGTCTGATTATACAAAAGTGTCATGAACCCACCCTAATTTAGTGACACGTATACTGTAACAACGGTTACCACCTGGTCTCGTACAGTAGAGTGGGTCCACGACTCCGAAAATAGTGGTTACACACGAACACTACAACGGTGCATACCACCTTCTCCGGAAGTGACAGTTTACACGACTAGTCCACCACTCAAAGTCCGTGTACTATGTCACCTAAGTGTATACGATCGTACTGATAATTTATACGTGAAGTTACCAGAATTGTACGGTTACTCCTTTGTATTCAGCCTCACTCTCCCCCTGTTATCCCCTTTTACTCCCTTAATCTACCTTCATTCTTTTAGTGTTCCCCAAGAACATTTTATTGAGCCTAAAAAGTTTAGACACTCACAAAAACAGTCGTCATAAATATTCAGTTTAGACACGGGTAACTCTGAAACTGACAAAGCCTAATAACAGTATACGCCGTCTTCCTCACCATGAAGCCGGACAGCCACGCCAGGTGGCGTCAGCGTCGACGTCGATCAGTGCCCGCTGCGCGAGGGTCCCCATGGGTGCGGATGGGGCTTCCAGCAGCGTTTGTGGCGAGAAATCGGTATAGAGGTGGCTGGGGGGGGAAGGAGCACTCAATGGCAGTCGAGGAGAGGGTAGGGGTGCTGCGGAAGCAGCGATGCATGTGGAAAGAGCCACATCACACTCGCCGGCGTGCATACAAAACTTGGTACAGCGTTCCACACCGGGCTTAGTGGAGACCGATGCACCATGCTGCATGAGGTCTGCATCGGCGTGTGGACTGCAGCAGCGCTGCGAGCTGAGCGCACCAGGCTGATGGAGGTCGTGGGGGGCTGTAGAACACACCCGGAGTCGCCCAGGCTTGTAGAGGGCATGGCGATAATAAGGTGGGGGCGAGTCAGCGTGGGTCACCATGCAGCTCGTGTAAGTTCATGTGTACGTGGGTAGGGGAGCTAGCTAATAGATGGGAGAACAGAGGATGGGTGGTCAGATACTGTTCTGTTACAAACGGTACGCTCCAATGAATAAAAATAAGAAAACCAGTGCAACATAAATCATACTTACCTGTGTCATGGACTAGAGCAGTGATCACGTCCGTCTTGAGTTGTGTAGCTGAGGAACGATCTATGAAGTCATGTGACACAACGTTCATCTCTCAAAATTAGAAATAATATTAACATGCATAATCATAATAAATGAACTTGAGACCGTAAGTAGTGCTATAAGGCTTTGTGGCATACGGCGCAGCCTGCTGGCTGCTTGCTTGGCTGCTTGCTGCGCGGCTTGCTGGAAAAATGGATCGAAAAGTCTGCATTTCATTTCCCCCTTTTTCTTATTAAAAAAGTGATGCAAACCAAGCTTTTTAAGACCTTTTCTGCCCTATCAAGTGGTAAGTTATTTGAATTTTGTCAGGTAAAAAAGTGTGAAAAAAGACACATTTTCCCAAAGAAATATTTTTGATAAAAGAGGAGGAAAGTTGTGATTTTTAGGGACAAAGACAACCAAGATATCACTTCCAAAACTTCTTTTTTTAGTCCAAGTATATGGTCAAAATGTTGGATCTTTCACACCTTTTCCAACAGAAAAACCAAAGAGAACCCAAGGTTTAGTCACCATATTTTTCCCAGAGAATTTGAAATAAATGTGAAATTTTGACCAGATTTCTAATGTGAAAGACACTAACTAATTTACTGGGGATTTTCAAAAATGGAAATCAAGATAATATGATAGATATTCACCACATTTTTCTTGCCATAAATTATAAATTTTGTTATCTTTATTTGTGTCAGGAATTTGAGAAAAATACTGTAAGGAGAAATCATTTTTCTCGCATTTTTCAAACATAAAATTCCTCTGTTCCTCCAGTGTCTACATTATTGTACCTAGAAATCATACAAAAAATAACTGTAACTAATAACTACCTTCGGAATACAATCTGTAACTAAAACTAACTTTAACAACAACCCAAACCTCTAAAATGACCGTGGGAATTTGGCGCCAGAAAGGTAAGAAATTTAGGAAAAAGTCTGTAAGTGGGACATGAACGATTCCAAACTCCACTAACGCGGGGAATCATAACACACAAGAAGAAGTGCTGCTCCAGCAGCAGCACCGCTACAACAGCACCTTTCCACCGATGCACCTTCGCCCATGCTCCTGTACCCCCCTGCATCCCAGGCATCTGCAGCCACCACAGTGCAGCCCCAAAACATGTGCAGATGAACGCTGGCACCCCAAGTGAGCCCCAATGGTGCCCTACCACCCCCATACCCACCCTTGTGCCCTTGTGCCCTTCCCCACACACTCCTGTACCCCCCTGTGTTCCAGGTGTCTGCAGCCACCACCACGTGGCCCCAACACATGTGCAGATGAAAGCAGTTGCCCCTAGTTGGCCCCAATGGTGCCCTAACACCTCCCCACATGCCCTTGCCACTGCCGCATGTTTTTGCCACACCAACATCAGCTGGTAAGCCAAACCCTTCACTTGTCATTGTAGAATATTGCTCTAACCGTGAGTGTGTAGCCTTTCCATCCTGTGCCCCTGTTCAGCCCTTGCAGCCTCAAGGCTGGCTAGTTCGATATGAGTACAAAATGGCTTGTTTTGCAGAGTTTAGAGGGGTTGCTCGCAAGTGCGCCCATTGAGCACTATCCATGTGTTCATGATGCCTGACTGTATTGCACCATAGGCACTTTCAGATGTCCTGGGAGACATTACTGACATGTTTGGCTTGATGGCTATTCTCCTGCCCTGCACAAAATGCTGGGCTGAAGCGAAATTATGTTTTGTTTGGAGAACCACCACCAGATTATGTAATGGGATTGGAATCCAATCCCATTACATAATTATGGGCTGCCAGTGCTACCATTAATGTTCAGGTATGATTTCAGATGGTAAGTTTTTGCACATCACATCAGGGTGTCTATAGCACTTGGTGCTGTTCCCATAGAGAACTAGTGTGTGTGCAAAGTTGCCATGGCTATAGTGCGGACAGTCACTTCTCAACTACATTGCTCCCGGCCGCCTAGTCTCACCCCAGGTTCCCGGACTTCCTGGGAATAATTTGGAATCTTGAAAGGAGTTGAATCCCAAATTTTGGGAAAATTACATAAGCTTATGTAAGAGGGTCAAATTCTCCTCTGTCGGTGATCTGGTAAAACGGTCTCCTTCAGATGCCCAAACGGTCTCGAGCTTCTAGAGATACAGCACATGCACCCACCAAAGAAAGCTGGCCAATGTGGATGAAGATCTCTGGACTATGTGCCTAGCACATTCACCGCTGAAGAGAGTGACCCCAGTTTAGTTGAGGTCTCCCCAAAGGTTTGACACAAGTCAAGCTGGAGGAAGAGGCACGGAAACACCTTGAAGAAGATGGGGAACCAACCTACCTTGATGACGCAACACTCGGTGTGCAGCCTGCTCACAATGACTGTTGCATGTCATGGGTTTTGTCTCTTCAGAGTGATTTTTCCAATGAAAAATCCATGCCAACAATTGAAGGAGCTGGCCACAAATGTATATTTTTTTGCGGAAATTTCATTGTGAGCTGAATCCGATTGAGCCTGTGAGGTATGTGTATTTGACTAATCACTTGAGTTTTTAATAGTCTGTCCGTCTTTTTAGAATTCTCAGAGGTTGCAGATGGCACCTTTGCAACTGCTCGAGTTGAGGTACCACTGTGCCTGGATCGCTGCACCACCGTTGTATCCGAAGGTTTTTTCGAAAGTCCTACCAGTATATGGATGCTTACAGGTAATGTCTTCAATCAATACATAAAAGATATACTATTTACAACAAGCAGAAAGGGCCTATCTGAAAAGCAAGCTGAACAGGCAGTTAAGAAATACAAGTTGCACTGGAAAGTTGGGCAGGGCATTTTTATGGATATTAATATGATTACATCATATTCGGCTTCTTTTCAGACCAGGAAGATTCAAATAACTATCCAGACTGTTTTAAAAGATGAATTAAAGGCTTTATATATTTTTGGCTATTTTTCCCATTTTTTTCGGCTATTTTCACAGGAGAGGGTCAAAAATTTCAGTCTTAAAATTTCAAACATGTTTTAGCCCATCTGGAGTTTACTTTTCTTACAATAGGCATCTATTAGAACCTCTATGTTGTGTTTCGTGACATTATCACAACTTTGTGCGGAGGAGTTACAGCTGCAAGTCTCTCACTAAGAAAAATAGGTGCCTTGGTCGAGAAGTGACCGACCGCACTGTAGTCCTGCATGTGTCAGTGCCAAGTGCTATGTATATCTTGTTGCAGGACCCAGGAGCCAGGTATGTTGATAGCAGGTGTGTCTAAAACACTTGGTGGAGAAAACTAGTATGTGTATGCAGTTGCCACTGCTCATTATTCAACTTGTTACAGCTTTGCAGGTAGGGTAGTAGCAGGTGTGTCTAAGCACTTGGTGCAGCAAACTAGTATGCGTGCAAAGTCACCACTGCTCATTCTTCACCTTACAGCCTTACAGGTAGGTTAGTTGTGTCAAAGCACTTGGTGCTGTTCCCATAGAGAACTAGTGTGCGTGTGAAGTTGCTGTAGCTAGTTCTTCATGTTTCAGTGCTAAGTGTTTTGCATGCACCTTGTTTCAGGTGGGTGAGTATCAGTTGTGTATTGAGCACTCGGTGCTGTTCTATAAGGGCAACCTCCAGGGATTAGAATCCAATGAAGTTACATAACACAGGCACTTAATGTGAGCAAGAATGAAGAACATATGCCCATAACACCTAACTGTACCATGGTTATGCAATGGGATTGGAGAGATAACTACCTAAAGGAGTACGCAAATAAGCGCCGGAACGTACTGCGATTACGTAATGGGATTGGAATCCAATCCCGTTACGTAACACGGGCGCTTATGCGAGCGAAAATGAAGAACGAATGCCAATAAACACTCAACTGTACCATGGTTATGTAATGGGATTGGATTCCAATCCCATTATGTAACATGGACACTTATTTAAACGTACATGAGCAAAGAGATAAGGGAAGGGTAGATCATAGAGGAGAAATGGAGATAATAGATGGAAAGAAGGGAGAATAGAGAAGTGTAGAACTACATGAAATGGGGTTCCCCTTACATGTCCACAAAGAGAACTCATGTGTGTGCAAAGTTGCTTATGCTTGCTCCTCATGTGTCAGTGCTGAGTGCTTTGCACACACCTCATAACAGGCTTTTTCTAAACAACCAACAAGGTGGCTATGACTTCACAATGCATCTTACCTGTTACTGCATTTTTTGCTGATCAGGAGGTTTTTTTTTTTTTGAACAACCCTTCAATATTTTAGACTACGCAAACCTATGTATATATCTGAGGGAGTTGCTAATGGAACAAAGAAAGAAATAAGAGGAAATCCCATACCAGTATTTATTTCCAAACTATATGTCATTGTCGCTACAAGACCGGAATCTACTCCAGCTATGGAAGTGGATTAAAATACATGCTGCCCCTATGTAAGCACACGGGAATCCACTCTAATCCACTTGTCATATAGTGATGTACCTAGTTCAGTGGTGTGATATTGAAGTATAGCCATACGGAATACATATCAGATGAATATGTGCTGCAGCCTCTCTTGGAAAACTTTGTCCCCATAGCCTATCACAAAATACAGCACACAATGCCACACATACTTGGGCAAACTTCCACATGTAGAACCAAATCACCAGTTACGAACATTGAACAGATACACTGACAAAGCTCAGTTTCATCTTAAATAGCCAACCTGCAATATGTTCAGTGATAGACTGCCCTCAGGCTCAAGCTCACTCACCTCGTATGTAGTAGGTATTATGAGTGTCCTTCAAGCATCCAAATTTTAATCTCTTCAGTGAGCTCCCATGTTTATTCTTTCTGTCTACATGGATCATTTTTCAGGTTAAATACATACCTGCAGGCTATAATCACTGACCAAAATCATGGGTATTTGCAAAAAATTACATCCCCCAATATACTTCAGAAAAATAAACCAGAAGCTTCATGTATTTCAAATGCTGCTGACATTTTTTGCATGTCTATCAATTTTAGAACAAGAGTGTCTACAAATAAGCTAGGATCACAGATAGTACAATCACGTGACTATTTTTCCATGATCACTTTCCAGCTCTAATGTGACAAGGAAAGCATGGTTTCAGAAACTGTAAAGGGCAATTGTCTTATTATCTGCAGAAAAGCTTAACTGCAACAAACCAGCTCCTAAAAACTAGTGGGTGAAGTGCAATAGTGCAGAGAATCCACAGGCTATTTTTGGTCACAGCCGATACCAAATTAGGACCATCATGAACTAGCGAACCCTATCTTGAGTGTGGGAACTTCAAATTTTTAATCGTGGGAACAAAAAAGTCAAATCAATTCTATTCGTGGGAATGGCAATAGAGAAAGGCGAATGAACTTTTGATATCCTACAGGACGGTACGAACGATTCCTGTCGGACTTCGTCCTCCTCGGGAATTGTAATTTGGCTTGCCTCTGCAAATCATCACAGATCAGGACTCCAGATGGACCGGTTCATTTTGGAAAGTGGTTACAAATCTTTTGGGCATTAAAAGATCCCTCACCACGGCTCACCATCCTCAGGCTGATGGCCAGACTGAAATAATGAATCAAACCCTTGAAATTGGTCTGCACTCATTTATGGATCCTAGCCTGAATAACTGGGAGCCAATACTGGATTCATTTTCACTAGCCTACAACACTACACCTCACTCTGCTACTCAATTTCCCCCCTCATTTGTGCTTTATGGTTATCAGCCTTTAACTGGCTCAACCCTTCTCCACCAGAAAAGCGAAATTGTTTCTAGGCCAGAAACCAGGCAGCAAGCTCGATCAGTGGCTGTAGGAATTGAAAATGAGGACGCTAGCAGATTTATGGAAGAATTTGAGACATACCGAAGTTGGGCTAAAGAAAGCTTGCAATTTTCCCAAGTCGCCCAACAGAAAAATTATAATAAAAATTGAATTGTGAGCGAATTCAACATTGGAGACTTAGTAGTAATAAATCCTCACACCTTGGATCTATTATGAGAAAGGAAAGGGGTGAAGGAAAAAGCTTTTGATGTGTTACAATGGCCCGTTCGAGATCCTCGAAAAATTGAGCCCTGTAACATATCGACTTAGAATGCCAGCTTCGAATATGGCTCACCTGGAATTCTATTCGTCCCCTTCCAAATTCAGGGATTGACTGAGGAAAAACCTAGATTGGGCGGATTTTTCAGAAATCCCAGAATTCGAAGTGGAGCAAATAATCAGGTCTTGCTGGAGATTGGCATGGAATGGCAGGCATACTGAACAACTCCTCACTCAATTCGTGATATCCACCTGAATTTGACGAGTGGTTGTCTCGCTGGCAGCTGAAAAACACTCCTGATCGCCTGTGAGAATGGAACAAGTCTCAACGAGCTCGTTGATTTCAAGATTAGAGGTTCAAAATAACTTACCAGAAGCTTCCATACATGAAGAGAAGCTTCTAGAACAATAGTATGACGTTTGCATCAGCCCAAAAACACAGGAAAAAATAAATAAAAGAGTGTGGTGCACCATTAATCCAGAAAAACACAAGAAAAACCTTCTTACCTGTATAAATCTTCAAATCAGCTTTATTTTCTATTGCTCACCTTCCTAATGAACTCATTTGCTCCTATAATGGTGGCCAACTATCAGATTACTCGAGACAGCAACAAAATAATCCAGAGTGAGATCCTCACGCCAGAGTATGAATTTCAGCACTCCGATGATTTCAACAGATATCACCCTGGGGAACGTGACTGGAGTTATGTGTTTATTTTTGGTTGCAGATATGCCATTCTAAGAGCTGAATTGGCCATGTGTATTTGGGAATCTGTATGTATGAAATGCAGGTACATTATCACTGCCGCCTCTGGCTGCTCTGGTAACTCCAATTACACTCTGACCACGAATGACTTAACAACAGAAAAACTTGCCTAAATCGACATGTATGTGCCACCCATTCCACCTGCCAACTATATAGACTTCAATTTCTTCAATATTCCGACCGACCAAGTCGTTTTGGAGTCCTGGATTCATAGGTCGCAGCAGACACTGGGGGCATGAGTAGATTTTTAGTGTAAAAAATGTGATAAAAATGCTTTTTCCTTACAGATTATTCATTCACTGTTCTGGTTGAAAAATCTCCCAAAAATGCTTGTTTTTCTATCACGTTTTAGGACCTGAAAATCTGGTACATACTTCACATTTCTAGGCATGGGAAATGGATGTAAAATGTGAGAAATAATGAATTTACTTATTGATTTCATGCCACAAAAATGCAAGGACAATCTTGGTTTTCATTGACATTTTCAACAGAAAAGAACCAAAATTTATCCAAGATTTCATAGTAGAAAAAAGGTGAGAAAATTAGTAAAATATATAAGATTTTCATGAGATTTTTCAAAACTATTAGCCAATGAATAATCCAACATTTTTCTTTAGTTTTTGCAAGGAAAAACCTGATGGATAAATGTTTATCCAATGGATAATCATTCACCCATAGGCAATATAACAAGTTTTCTGAACCGAAAAGGCAATGAAAAAGTCAATGGATAAGAGTTTATCCCTTGGATAATCATTCACCCATAGGCAATATATAACAAGTTTTCTGAACTGAAAAGGCAATGAAAAAGTCAATGGATAAGAGTTTATCCCTTGGATAATCATTCACCCATAGGCAATATATAACAAGTTTTCTGAACTGAAAAGGCAATGAAAAAGTCAATGGATAAGAGTTTATCCCTTGGATAATCATTCTGCCATAGGCAGAACATTTACCCCATATGGAAGAATGATTATCCAAGGGATAAACTCTTATCCATTGACTTTTTCATTGCCTTTTCGGTTCAGAAAACTTGTTATATATTGCCTATGGGTGAATGATTATCCATTGGATAAACATTTATTTATCAGGTTTTTCCTTGCAAAAACTAAAGAAAAATGTTGGATTATTCATTGGCTAATAGTTTTGAAAAATCTCATGAAAATCTCATATATTTTACTAATTTTCTCACCTTTTTTCTACTATGAAATCTTGGATAAATTTTGGTTCTTTTCTGTTGAAAATGTCAATGAAAACCAAGATTGTCCTTGCATTTTTGTGGCATGAAATCAATGAGTAAATTCATTATTTCTCACATTTTACATCCATTTCCCATGCCTAGAAATGTGAAGTATGTACCAGATTTTCAGGTCCTAAAACGTGATAAAAAACCAGCATTTTTGGGAGATTTTTCAACCAGAACAGTGAATGAATAATCTGTAAGGAAAAAGCATTTTTATCACATTTTTTACACTAAAAATCTGCTCATGCCCCCAGTGAGACAGCTTTCCAGCTTTCAGCTTGGATCCAAAAAGCCAAAGAAAATTCCTACAAAATAGGTGAGACGTCCTGGAGGTTCCCCATTGATGACAAGACTCCTCAGTGGTGGACCAAGATGTCTGGACTCTTCAGCCCTTGCTCAGTCCTGTCCTCACCCTCTATTTCACCTGATGCATCATTTGGAGCCGATCTTGAAACATGCCTCAAGGAGAAGAAATATGACGATTGCAAATACAAAAACATTGACTGTGACATAGAAGACAATCCATTTTCTCATCTGGAAGTCAACACTTTGAGCTACAAAATCAATTCAGAGCCGCATACATCCAGAAAGCGCTCCTGTAGCTTTGCATTCAGTTCCAAGATGGGAAATGAGTCTTCTAGTATGCCAAAACCTTCTACAGTCTCGATTTCTTCTAACCTTATCAAACCGGCTCCAAAAAACAAGTGATTAAGTGGGAACCACCTATTTCTCAAACTATGGAAAACCAAGCTGCCCTCGGTTTCCCTCACTTCATTCCACTCCACTGACTCTATTCCCTTGTCCATAATAACTCTAAGGACCATAGGATCGAAACTGAGACTCAAGTGTACTCTCCTAGGTCACTCACAAATATTTTGGACAACTTGGAAGGAATGTGTGAAGAAATGGATAAGTAGGCGAAAACTTGGAAGGGGGGATAATGTTAGGGATCCCAATTATAGTCTCAACAGTCTGCCTATAGGGTTCCAAGTGTTTTTATCTAGTAGTTGTACTTATATCTCTATTTTTTGTAACAGCTGCCTGAGTGTACATTAATGGTCCACAAGAGTCCACAACTTGGGAGGCTGACCTAATACTTGCCAAATCAAGAACTCAGCTTCAACTCAGCTGCTTATCAATAATTGCCTTTATTGTATCTCAGCAGCTGAGGTAAGCCAACTCATGGGTCAGCATCATTAGTGTACACAATTCAGCAGTATTTCTTTATTCTCTCTATTTTCCTAATTAGGTACTCATAGCCAGAGGTGCAGTGTCACTGCCATAGCATCACTAGCCCCTCTAGCCAATCAGTAGTCGTATATTAATAGTGTAGAAATGACTAGAAGCTTCTGGAGGGTCTGTCCATAAAAGGAAACTGCCACAACCTTCCACCAGGTTCCACCAGTTTCCAGTGGTTTCCAGACCTTCCAAAAGCAGCTAGAATGTCTCAGATGTAGAGCTATAAATATAGCCCTAGGTAGCCTAGTTAGAGACAAGCAATAAAACACATTTCACACCCACTTCTGCCTGAAGCCTGAGCCTTCTATCAGAATCAGTTCAAGCCTGAAGAACTTGACTAGCTGAAAAATTCTGCAGGAGCCTCTTTCAGTATGCTTATCACCTTGCAGGGGTGAGGCACAATCTCTTCAGCTTTTCGCTGCTTTAGTTGGAGCTCTGTAGTTTGTAGGACCAGAGTTAAAGACTACTAGTTTGTGTAAGCAAACCACTACTTTCCATCTGGTGACAAGCATGATACTCAACAGCACCTACTACACTACAAAAGATGCTCACTGCACATGTGCCTATCTTCATCAGCTTTCGCCAGACCATCATCTGCTGTGCTACCTCCAGTCTGCCAGATACATCATCTCCACATTCGTTCCATCTTCATCAATTCTATTTTCGATATGCCATCCAGCATTGCCGCCACCACATCCCAAGATTCGTTTCAGATGACCACCAAGCCAGACATACACGTTGGACCACACATCAAACTTCCTAGTCGATGTTCTCCCCTTGATGTTCATTTATCCAATCCTCCTCCACATGTTGCACATCATCGGTACTATCCTCTATATGTCGAATCTCCTGAAGGCCCATGCTGAATATTCCCCTCCTATCCTCCTTATCGCATTCATGATTGCATTTGGGTATTCGACCCTGTTTTCCATGCTCCCTTCCACGTCATCGGTTTCGACCCAAACTACGAACCAGTGAATGGTTGGCATTGTATCGTACTCAGGAACTACTGGGATATCAAAGAGTTTGGTCCAGGAACAGAGATTTGCTACGGTTATGTGCCTAAGGACTTCATCAAGCAAGACTCATCTTTGTTCCCTCTCTGGAGGAAATTTGTATCCAAGTGTCGTGATTGGTTCAAATGTTTCTGAATTGTCTTCAAGTCAAGTAACTCTCTTACTCATCTTCGGAGATATGTGACAAGCAACTGGAATCCTATTGGATGGCTATGACTCATTTTCATCACCTGACGCTCTCACTTCTTTCTTGTACTTCTATTTCCAATTGTTCCACATGGTCTATTGTCTGTGACTCACTTCTATTCTATTTCTGGCTTCTATTTCCAATTCTCTGCCACATTTCCATTCATTTCTTTGACCACCTGACTCATTTTTTCATTTCATTACAAACCACCTTTCTATTTTGGTTTTCTGCCTCTCGCCATTAGTCATTTCTTCTGTCTGCTGTCTATGACATCGTTGTATGGCATACTCGCATCATTTGTTGTTCTGCTCATGTATATAAGGCCTGTTTCGCCTTAGTGTACCCCAATTCACCTCTTTCAGTTGGATTCACTCGTCTAAGTCTAAGTCTAAGTCTACTACTACCTCTACTACCTCTACATCTACGTCAAGGCCAGCTTTGTCAATCATGTGACACTTGCTGTTGTATCTCGTCTTCGCTTACATCATCATATTACGTCATCATCATCGTCACTGCTACATCCTCATCTTCGTCTTCATTCTACCTTTGTTGCTGCTGATAGCAAAGCACACTGAGCCGAACACCAGTGTAAGTAGCCGTGCAATGACAACACCGCTACCCACTGTCTTTTGGATTCATTTCCAAAAGTAAACCGACACCGGTTGACACTTTGTTGCTTGTAGGGCCAAAGTACAACTGCTGGCTTGTATTGGGTATCATCACTTCTAATTAATTGAAGCTTTGTAGCTTGTAGGGCCAAAGTTAGATTAATAGCTGGTGTTGGTAACAACCACCACTACTATTCAATTATCCTTTTTTGCTTTTAGGGCCAAAGTCTAATCAATAACTAGTGTTGGGGTGTAGTACACTTTCTATCTAATCAAGCTCTGTTGCTTGTAAAGCCTTAGCTTGATTACTAGCTTGTGTCAGCACAAAGCTACCACACTCTATCTTATCTGGGCACTGTTGCTTGTAGGGCCTTTGTCTAGCTAACTAGCTTGTGTTAGTCTTGACTTTATCAACTCTCAAGTTAGTTTTAACTTGCTGTTGTTGGTCTCATCTTTTTGCTCCTTGTTTCTTGGCTATCCTTTTAGTCTTTCAATTAAACAGCTATTCAATTGTTACAACCCAGAGCCTAGTCATCCAAGTCTGCTTTCCCCATATATTGCATATAAAAACAAAGCATTGGAACCTTGTACGCTCATTCACTTAGTTTCAAGTGTTATCTTGACCAGACTAGTAGCCTTGCTACAAGTGCTTTAAATTGCATTATTACTGTTTTGTAATAGTGTTATTTGATCACCGGAGTAGAATCTCTTAATTGGGTTCTCCGTTATAATAATCTTTGGTTGATATCCCCTTGAATACTATCAAGTGGCTAGACTAAACTTGATTGTGTACCTTACACCAACGTTTAGTTCTGAGTTCACAGTTTCCAAAACATCATCCCCTTTCCTATGACTCCTTTATTCCTGTTCTTCATATATAGTTACTCTACTTACACACACCACTTTGCATCTTTACCACTCATCTGTCGCTCGATAGCCATTAAGGCTTCAAGCTCTTCTTTTTTCACACCCACCCTTAACCACTTCCCCTCATTCTTTTTTTCTCATAGCTTTGTACTCATGCTAGCACCGGCTTGAGCATGGCCCTGTTCCTGGCCACACAAAGAGTGCCAGCATCACAATAGATTATTGTTGCCATCCCAGTCACAACGAGAGGCATAGATGTTTGTTTATGCTTGCACGTCACGTGATGTGTAAAATTTAATTCGCAAATGAACCTTAATTCGTGAACCTTGCAAATTAAAGTTTTCAAGTCATGTGACTTGCAAACATCAATAAACACCCCCAGGCTTAAAAGCCTGGGGCAGTCACCTCATTCCCCACCCATCTGGGCCTCCCACAGGCCTGGAAAAAATACTATGAATAGCTAAAAAAAATTGTGGTAATCCATTAGCATAGCCAGGAAGAGAACGCACAGGCTGGTGGCCCATGTATGGGGCTGCCAGCTTCATAACAAATTCATAAAAAATCCAAAACAAATCAGAAAAATACTACTAGGTTACCTGTGGTTACCCAAGGGTACAGCAGATTTTCAAAGGCCTAACCCGCACCCAACCCTTGTGTACCCTTACCCATAACCCACATGGGTAGACTTGATGGAGGCAACATAAGGTATAAAATTGTTTGTCACATCAGTCTGAGATGCCCATGTGGACAGCCTATGTTTGGCTTATGTAGGTAGCATCTAGATAGTAAAATATAGTACACCTTTGTGATTCAACAGCTATGTCCAGGTTACATCTATGTCTCTGGTCTATATCCAAGATCATGACAGTTATATCCAAGATCATGGCAGTTCATATATCAAACAGTGGGAAAGCAATCCTGCCATGCAGTTGTCATCATCAGAAGAGTGTGGGTGGGAAGACGAAGATGGTGGTGATGATAGTAATGTAGTTGATGCTGATGCTCTGACACAGCATGCACAGGTTGTTCAAGAGGATGAAATGTTTCTGAGAGAAGAGGATGCAGGAGCAGATGAAGTCTTTTATGAAATCCATGCCTGTGGGGGAGGCAGATTGTTTTATGTTGGCTGCAAGTGTTGCACCCACTGCACTCATGTTGTTGAACTTAGAGAAGGTTTTCCTCTGAACATGTATGCATACACAGCACATATGAATGGCACAAGTTGCAAGAGGGCTGTGAAAAAACAGGCGATAAACAAAAAGGCCAAGACTGCAGAACGTACTCAACCTACTCTTGAGATTTTTTTGGTCAGGCTCAGGTTCCAGGGTGCTCTCGAAGGAGCTCCTTGACATTATTGCAATTTTCAGACTCCTGCCATTCTGAGACAGACAGCAGCTCAGGTGATATGGTACCTGTGATTGTTATTAAAGACAAAGACATCCCTGACAATGAGGCCACACCCTCAGCATGGTCTTGAGTCCAGGTTTGACCATTGTCCTGGGGTTGTGCTTGTGATCCCTGGCAATATATTCACCTCTTACCCCTGGCATCTCCATCACTATGAAAGCTTGTCCTATGTCTTTTGTGCAGTGGAATCATCAGGGTCAACATTCCGAATTGGAAGCAAGAAATGCACAAGCTTTCCAGGGGCCCAGCATGCTCATTGTGTGCCCACCTTGACACAAGTGCTGAACTGAAACAGCTGCACAAGAGGGTGTTAGGCCTGATCCCAGGGTCAACAAACTACCGCTACTATAACTTTGTGAAACTGTGTGAGCTGCTTGAGCACAAGAACAAACATATTAAGGAGGCACAACTTAAAGTGAGTGACCATCCATTGCCACTGTTATTCGTGCTAAGGCTGCTGTGGGAGGTTTTGAATGGAGCATGTAGAGTGCATGCTCTGACAGTGAAATTAGATGACCACAAATGGCTTGTGGCAGCCATAGGTACTCATGATGTACCTGCAGTGTCTCATTTGGTCAAGGTCACATTGTGGAATAACAGGGGTCCCAGCAAGATTCTCAATCACATTGAATTAGCAGTGAGGTTGTTGTACAGTGTCAAAGGTTTTACTGTGCATCTGGTCAATTGAGAATACACCTGACAGCCTGATTGAGCAGCAGCATGAGTATGACATCTCAAAGATGGTGCTCACCTCTGGAGGACCCAAACTGCTGTACACCATGTCCAAGGCACTCAACTTACCCTTGGTCAATACTGTTTACACCCACTCCCCATCACCATGGATTCAATCAATTTTGGGCTGGCCCTCTTTCAGTGAGTTGTCAACCAACATTGAGACACTATCTCAAGTCGGTGTGTTCTCCCTGATCCATCACCTGCATGGGAGGGCTTCTCACTCTTGGTCAATAATGTGGATGTAGATGAGCACCCACATTATTACAGTGGGTGCAGTGTTGTTATGGGCTATGTCATGAACATACAGAACACATAGACCTCGATGTCTCATCAATAGAGAACCTTCGAACACTTGAGCATATGATCAATGATGGGGAAGTCCACAGTGCAACTGAGGCCATTGTTGCCACTATGGCTGCATATAGGGAAGAGTATTACACTGCGACACTGATCATGATATCAGGAATGTGCAAGCATGAAAACATGGTTGACCAAGTCAGCATGTAGCATGATATCATCCAGGCCTGGTATAAAAGCCCCCATGGGGCAACACTCTATGGAGATCTGTGGAACATTGTGACTGATGGTGATGCAACATACCATTCAGCCTTGCTTGATGTCTGCATGGCTGAGATGTTGTAAGAGCCTTTGGCTCTCTGGCTGGTGTTAGGTCACCTGCACTTGATGAACCTGGCATGTGGTTCTCATCAGATCCTTGTGGATAAGGACTTCAAGCACAAAGCCAAAAGTGAGTACTGTTGAGTAATGCTCAACCTACTGATGCACCTGACAGACTGGGCTGGTCACCTGCATGCCCCAGGTGGATTCTTCCTTGCACACAGCCATGTTACACCAGTGTTGATCCATAGCCAGCTCCACAAGCACCTGGGGCTCGATGATGTAACCTTGAACTCATTGTTTGATCCAAAAGACCACCAGGACATCCCAAACACTGTGCACCTGCTCATGCCGACATATGATCTGGTACAACTCCCAGTGTTCTGCATGCTTGCAGACAATCACCCCCTGGTCTTCTTGTGTGAGATATCAGGCTTGTTTATACTCCTGTACACCAAATCTACGATGTGTTTGTCAGACCAACTTGCCTCCTTGGCTGCCTGTGCTCACTTGTTTTTTGCCTGCTGGCATATGAACAGGAGTGTGTTCTGCACTGGCTCTATTTATCATGATGTTCAGGCACTCACTGGGAGTGTATTCTGGGATGTTGCCAAGCAATGTGTGCTCAATTGAACTGCAAAACTCTTTATTGGCCAGAGGGGATCAGATAGATTGGAGAATGAGTTTGGGAATTGGCACACCATGAGCCATGCCCACAACTTTGATGTCCTTCAGGCTGGGGACTGTGCAGGTGCCAGTTCTGATGTCAGTCACATTCTCACAGCCAATCCTCACTGGGATTGCAGACACCATTGATTATGGCTTGAGGGCACCTCTGGGGTTGACCACACAAATCCCTGCTCATGGACTGGAGATGTCATAGTAGCCAGGGTCAGCCTGCCCACAAGCTGGAATGCTGAATGAACCAAAGTAATCCAGATCCTGTGTGACTCAGGCATTCAAAATCCATCACAAGCATTTGAAATAATTGAATGCACACCTGGTCATTGACCTGCTGCGACCTGAGGGGACATATGTTGGACTCAAGGAGAGCCTGCACCAGATGTCCACCATGATTGCTGTGCCACCAGCACACCCAGGGGAGGCCAGCATTGATGATTAAGGTTCTGCACAGGTATGGGTATCTTTTGTCTGACATTTTACATTTTGGGTGGATTCAAGGCGAACCACCCCTCCACCCCCAGCCTTCCGTCTGGTGTTTAAATCCTTAGGGCCTCTTGGCATACACTTTCTCATAGGACAAATACCATGGCTGCATGGCATGCCATCCAAAGTTGTGAGATCTGTTTATTACACATTTTTTCATAATATTATTACCACTTTATTTAGCACCTGGCTAATTTTCAACTGCCCCCAAAAACTTTGCAGTCTGCCTGTGGAAATTCATTACACCTCAATTTACTGTGGATACACTGAAAAGCAAAATGTATAATTTAAGGGAAGTCCTGATAACTTCTAATTTTTTTATTGGACTTTGCTTGTCCGCTACTCTTAAACCACATCTACCTGGCGAAGCGTCGAGGATTTCGGCCAATTACGACGTCTAAGCTCCGATCACAACCACTACTATGTGCTGCAGCCCATACTATGTTGTGTCCGAAGAATCCACGAATAAGATGAGGATTATTGAATTAACTCAAAGGAAAATCAAGGAAAGTAGTGTACCTACACAACCAATACTGTTAGTCTCCAGGATCCTGCGCAGAATCGTCCCGAGATTTCTTAGCTTCACCAATCGGATCTGCATCGTCCAACTTGACCAGTCGTAAATAGCTCTCCGGGACTAGCGCCCAACTACCCTCACCACCCTCACCTTGAGTTTCCACGCCAGGTCGGATAGCAATGGCCCATCCTACGCCGCCGCCTCGACCTGCGACTCTGACCAGCTGGCCCTCTTTCAGCGCCATCTCTGCCGTGCCCTCTGGATCAAAGTCATACAACGCCCGGTAGAGCCCCGGGAGAAGTTCCTCAGGTTCAGTTTCACCCCCTTCGTCACCCTCGTTCTCATAACCGGAGGAGTACTCGCCATCATCCCCACCCGATTCCAGATCGACATCAACGGAGTCGTCAAAATTGCGCTCAAAATCTTGCTGGTTTGGCGTGTACCCGCCCGTGCTGCTCGAGCGGTTTGAGCTCCCGCCGGCGCCAGCGGAGCCAAACCCCCATGCACCACCAAGCTTACTCGCCCATCTGAACGCTCCCCAGTTGCCAAAGCCGGAGCTGCGCCGACTTCCGCCCTCTTCACTCTCGACACTGCTTTCGCTCATACCGCTCTGACGCCGTGACCCCGCGTCAAGTGGGCCATGTTGTTTGAGAAGCTTTTTGATTATTTTAGGCGCGTCGGGCCCGCGACCTTTGTGGCGGGGATCGATTGCTGGAAATGCGAAGTCGCGAATCTTGATCTCACCTTTGCGCTTGGTGGGCTGCGGTGTCGCTTTAAGCGTGCCAAACTTAGTGGAAGATGTGGAGGCGGTGGACAGTCCTGAGCGGTGGCGGGAGCGAATGGAAGGTACGGCGGACTGCCGGCGTGATGGCGCAGGGGAGGGCGAGGGTGGCGCGGGGCGTGAAGAGGAGAGTGAGGTGTGTTTTGAGGTTGATCCGGAACCAGAGGGGGTGCGCTTGAGCGAGGCAAGATTGCTGAATATCTGGGAGGGTGAGGAGGGCGGTGGTGGTAGGGTGATGAGCGTTTGCGTCGGTGTGTTATGACCAGATACAGCTGGTGCAGGCGCAGATATGGGCGCGAGCTGAGTCTCTGGCTCAGGCGCAGGCTCTGGCACAGAGACGATTTGCGCCTTCGGTGTCATTGCAGTAGACGGGATTGTGGGTGTGGATGGTGTTCCGACTGCGCTTGAGCTCGGATAGGCCAGGTGGGTGTCGAGAGCTGGCATAATCCCATTCAAACGGGGCTCATGGTCATCATCTTTTCTTTCATCTGAACCACTACTCTTTTTTCGTCGTACAAACCGGCCAGCAGGTTTATTTGCAAACTCGTGTGCACCCGGCATGGGAGGGGGGACAAAAGAGCTCGATGGGCTGGGAAAAGGCGAGGATGCAGCGGGCGCTTCGACTGTGAGGGAAAGAGGTGGTGGTATCTCTGCGACCATCGTGCAGGGTTCAATCAGACGAGAGGTTACACTACGAAAGTCAAGTACCTTTGGTACGATGATCAGGAGAAGTTGGTGACCCTGATCTTGCAGGTGACTGGGCAACAGCAAATGTTGCCATGATGTTTCTTTTGTGGCAACAACTAAGGATTTTGACTGCGAACGTCGTGGAGAGCAGAGAGCGCAAAGATCGCTGCGGGCGATAACGTGTACAGTTTTAGCGCTCACCGACCACGTAATATGCCGACGCGTCGGCCATCTTGGCTTGAAATGAGTTGGGAGGCCTTCGCGAGAGATGCTCTGATCCAGAATGCACTTGAAACATCGCCTCAGATGGAAGAAGAATGCAATTTGATCCATGTCTTCAGAAACCTTAGTGATAGTAATGATAGATTACACAATAGATACTTAATGTATAGATTACACAATAGATACTTAATGTACAACTTCAAGATAGTTACAAGGAAAACATTGACTGATAACAAAACGTAATGATACACGTGATACGTTACGAGAGCGCTGTGCATGGGCATATTATGCTTTGGGATGATGTTGAAAAGGGTGCGATATTTCGAGCGTAATGATATAGAGGTGGCACAGGTCATTAAGGTCATTTTAGGGCCGGGGGATTTGCGTGGATATATTGCGTGATTAGCGGCCATGTTGTGTCCACGATTATGGCTAGGTAGGATGAGGATATGCGTAAACAACGCCGCTGGAAGGAATACAGGGCAGTAGCGGTGGGTGGTGAAGGTGAAAGCTGGTGCCGCTTTAAGGGGAAATACCACCTCCAGTAGCATGAATATGTCGCATAATGGAAAAGGAGGCAAAGAGTTCTGCAAGCCAAATTATCTTGATATCTCAAGGTCCTCCAAAATAACAATTGTAACTCACCAATGGCAAGGTGAATCCAGCTCTCATCTATGGTAAGCATGTTTCCGGATGACAGACAGGGAGTTTCTTCGGGTGACGGGATGTCATAATGTGCGACTAGATAGTTTGAGGGTAGTTGGATACACTGCGCCGGAAATTGAGGCATCGATATCTCGTGAGTGCTTGAAATGCACGCACAGTCCATTCATGCCCATCTAGGCTCCTATGACTCCATTGATAATGCATTCCATCGGATCCATCGAACTGTCTCATTAGCGTGCTAAGTTTCCAACTGTATCAACATTGTATGGAGAGTACAGTCACAGAAAACTCACCTTCCAAACGTATTCGACTTTTTCAACCACCCATCCATAGGAACTGCCATTTGCGACCGAAACTTCACTGTTCCTGTCAACCCAGGATTGAAAACAAGCACTGCAGACGGTGGTGATTTGTCGTCACGACGACGACGCGTAGTCCGATAGCTGGGTGTCCCACGCTCATAGATTGCTAACGTCGTAGAGTGCGGCTGATTTGGATACCGGGTAGGAGTACTGTCTATGTGTAGAAATGGTGGGCGGTCGTAGATATCAAGAAAATCGGCAGGGCCCAGTATAAGGCCCGTAGAGTCTTGGAAGAAGTAGGGTAGGCCCAGCGTCGTCATATGTTGCAAAAAGTGGGGTCAAGCCTTGAAGACAGGAAGACGCGGTGTGGCACAATGTTATAAAATGGCTGGTGGTGCGGTGGTGGTGCGGTCGATGGTCGCATGTAAAAACTTCAGATCTCAGAGGACGGATAGATAACATTGATCAAGTTTATCTTATCGGATCCGGTAACATTTTCCCCAATTGGCACCGCGACGACCTCGCCAAAAAAGAAAATAGGTCGGAGGTACAAGACACCGCCGACCTTGAACATGATCCGGGAGTTCCGGTGCGAATGTCCGCTATGGACAGCAGACGTACATCATCATCAATCCTCTATATAGTAAAGTCGGGCAGTGGGTGGTGGGCGCTTTTTAGGCGCCATGATTGGTCAGTATTGGTCAGCTCGGAGTTTGAAGGCACTCTGGAGCACCACAGCAGCCCCAGTATAATTCGGAAAAATACAGGGAAAATCAAGTGAGCCACTAGGACCTCCCTAGAGCTTGCCTGATCCTCACCCTAGGAAAATACCCAAGCTGGCCGCAGTGCTGTTTCAGGCAGGTTTAGGGTTAGGGTTTTGGGTCCTGAGCAGCCTTGAGGGTTTTCCCATTGAGAATCCAATTGCATCAGACAATTATCTGTGTATCAGAGAAGCCAAATCCTACTGTGGATCAAACTATCCAGCTCTCCAGCTTGGAAAACCCAAATTTTGGAATCAGACATTGCAACTGAACAGATATTTCTACTCTGAACCAGCAAGTCTGATTCCAACCTTGAACTGGCCAATCCAAGCCTGAATTGGAAGATCCAGCTCCAAATCAGACTTTAAATTGGCCAATTCCATTTCAAAGTCTGACTCTGAACCTGCCAACCTGATTTGGATTAGACAATCTGATTCAATCTGAACTGGGCAATTTGAACTGGACAGATTATCAAAGTCTGAGTTGAGGAATCTGAGCCTGATTCAGACAAACCAAATTGGAAATTTCCATGTCTGAATCAAGCAATTGAAATCTGGGGGGTAGAAGTCTGGGAATCAGTCAGACAATGGTACAGCTACTGAAAAAAACAAAGACTACTTATTCATGCATTTCCATATCATGGAATTAATATAAAAGCTTCATTTGAGAGGCCAGAGGAAAAGTCCCAGTATATCATATCACCTGTTGGACCTCAGACCCACTGACTATCACATTGAGATGATGTGAGATCACAAAGCATCCTGAGAGTTAGGCTAAAGTTGCGGCATCAGGGTTGTTTTTATGTACTGAGGAGGTTGAATGACATGAATAAACTACTTCAAAACCATGCAATTACTGGGGATATTACAGTGAAAAAACAGTTTTGCATATTTTCTATTGAAATCATCCATCATATCCACTATTTATCGATAGAATGTTGGTTTCAAGTAATATAATGTAGAAAAGCTGCTGAACATTAGTGAGGCCACATGGCATGAGATTTTCAATATGTAATAAAATTCCAATAGAGATACCATGAAAGTTGGAATGTGGTGCTGTGTGGATGATATTCCTTGGTTTCGAGTAATGTACTGGAGAAAAGCTGCCGAGCGTCAGTGAGGCCATGTTGCATGAGATTTTCAAGGAAAAATATAAATTGTAATAGAGTGTCCTGCATAGCATGGGGTCATGGAAAATCAGTTTCAATGTAATGGAGCAAAACTGCAAGCATTAGTGAAGCCATGTAACATGAGATTTTCAAGATGTAAGCTTTGGCAAATAGATATGCCACCAAAGTTGTTGTGCAGATGATATTTCCTTGCTTGATAGTATGTTGGTTTCAAGTAATGTCCTGGAGAAAAGCTGCCAAGTGTTAGCGAGGCCATGTTTCATGAGATTTCAAGGCAAATATAAATTGTAATAGAGTGTTGTGCATTGCATGGGTCATGGAAAAATCAGTTTCAATGTAATGGAGAATAACTGCCAAGAATTAGTTAGGCCATGTAGCATGAGATATACATAATAGAATTCCAAGCTTTTATAGATATCCACCAATTGCAATATGGTGCTGTGTGTAGCATGGGTCATGTAAAATTGTTTCAAGTAATGTAATGGAGGAAAATTGCTGAGCATCAGCAACACCACATGGCATGGAAAATATAGAAATCCCCCAAAGTCATAACGGGGTGCCGTGTGTAGCACAGGTAACTCCACTAGTCTATATAGTAACGTCGATGGTGGGTCCGTGGGCGTACACTGACTCATGCTGAGTAAGATGCTTGGTCAGCTCGGAGTTTGAAGGGCCACTCTGGGAGCCCCCAGTATAATTTGGAAAAAAATACAGGGAAAATCAAGTGAGCCACTGGGACTTCCCTGGAGCTTGCCTGAACCTCACCCTGAGAAAATAACAATAATAACACAACAGTGCCTTCCCAGTAACTTTGGGGTTAGGGTTTCTGGTCCTGAGACTTCCTGGGCAGCCTTGAGTGTCAAAATAAAATAGTTTCCCATTTGAGAATCTGACTTAGAGATTCCAAATCTGAATTCAATGAGCCAAATCCAAAAATATGAACTGGACAGTGCATATCTAAACCAGCCAATCCAATCCTGCATTGGACAATCCAACTTCCAAATGGCCAAACTAATTTTGAACCAGCCAATCTATGATTCAAAAAATCTGACTTTGAACCAGATACTCCAAATATGAACTGGACAGATTATCTAAATTTGACCCTGCCAATCCAACTCCAAACAGGCCACTTCAATTCTGGCAATCCAATGCCAAATTAGATAAAACTGACTCTGAACTGGCTGATTGGCCAATCCATGTCTGAATCCACCAACCTATGTCTAAATCAGACAATCTAACTCTAAACTGGACAATGTGACTCCAAATCGGCCAATCCAACTCTGGACCAGCAAATTTGAGGCTTGAGTCTGGACTGTCTGATTCTGAATCAAACAATCTGAATGCAAATCAGATGATCAGACATAGAATTTTGATTCCATATTGAACAATCTTACTCCAAACTGGACAGATTATCCAACTCTCAGACAATCCAACTCCAAACCAGTTGTCAATCTGATTCTGAACCAGACAATTACAAACTGGCCCAATTAAATTCAAATCAGACAATCCAACTCCAAAATGGACAAATTATTCAACTCCAGACCAGCCAATGCTATTCTGAACTGGACAATCTAACTCCAAACCAGCTATAACCCCAAATTGGACGTTACAACTCAGACTGGGCTAATTTTATATCAAAGCAGATGATCTGACTCCAAGTCCACCAATCTGAGAACTGGACAATCCAATTCTTGGATAATCTGACTCCAACTTCATCAATCCAACTCTGAAGTGGCCAATATGATTCTGAATTGGGAGGTGTAACTCTAATCTGACTCTGAATCATTCAATCTGATTGAATTGGTCAGTCTGACTGCAATGAGACAATCCAAGTTCAAACCAGCCAATCTGATTCTAAATCAGACAATCCAACTCTGAACCAGCCAATCTGAGTCTAAATTGGACTGTCTGATTTTGAATAAAATAATCCAGTGAACTGGACAATCCAAGACTCCCAAGTTATTCAAACCAATGAATGTGATTCCTAATTGGATTGCCTGATTCTGAATCAAACAATTTGACTTTGGATTGGGCAATCGAATTCTGAATTGGACAGTCTGATTTTCAAACAATCTGACAACATCTGGCCAAACTGATTCTGAATCAACTTGAAATTGAATGATCCAACTGAACTATCTGCTCTGATTCTGAATCTGACAATCTGACTCCAATCTGCCCAATCTGATTCTAAAGCAGCCAATCCAACTCTGATCAATATGATATGACCATGAACCACCCACTCTGACTCTGAACTGGCAGATCCAATGCTCATTTGACCCTGAACCAGCCAATCCAATTCTGAATCTGACATGAACTGGACAACCTGAATTATTCTGATTCAAGCAAACTCCAGGTGGATAATCTGACTCCAAATTAGACTATGCAGGTCCAAATCAGGCAATATTAGAGAGTCTGATTTGAACAATCTAAATCCAAATTGAAAAACCCATGTCTGGTTCAAAAATCACAAACAGGAAAATCTGTGTACAAAATCAGGGATGCAAATTATTGGACATATTGCTGACTTTTTGATAGAACAATGCAAAAAAACTGCTGAGTGTTAGCGAGGCCATGTGACATGTAGCATTCACTATGTAATAAAAATACAAGCATTGGCAAATATAGAAATCCACTGAAGTCATAATGGAGTGCCATGTGTAGCACTGGTCACTCAACCTCAATGAAGGTGCTGTGACAACAAATATCACAGCAGTTTGCATAAGTTAAGGTGCCAGCTCAAACCTGGTCCCTGAGCAAATTTTGTAAAGATTAGTAGCTATGGCATTGAGTTGATCAGATGATAAAAAAATGTATAACATATAATTATGGCATAATTAGTGACAAAAATACTATCTAAGAAAGAAAATAATTGGAACCATTTTTCATTTCATCTGCCTCTCTCACTCTGAGTCTGGTGGAGAACTGAAAAATATAAGCTCCAAAGCTTTGTATTTTTAGTTGGTATTATAGCCACTATTTATGTACTATACATCTTTTGAGTATCTGATAAACTCATTGCCATAGCTAATAATCTTTCCAAAATGGCCTGGGTTCAAATTTTCAGCTGGTGCCTTAAATTATGCAAACTGCTGTAAGGATGTTCTGGCCCATCCAACGAAGTAAGTATTTGTATTGCTAACTTTGATAAGTAGCACATTGACTATGGACTTAACAAAATGGCTGTTTGGAATAATGTAATTTAAAATGTGTAGCCATGTAGAAATATTGTTAATTTTGAATATATTCAGAACCAGCAAATGCCTAATGGGGTGCCTGTGTGTAACACAGGTTACTCACCTAGTGTATTATAATTGCATGACCTAATAATGTCGTTCCACATTATAAATCGGTCACTGATACCACTTTTGTGCCACATGCCCACAAGCCACCTGTCCCATCATCAATTCTGCGCCGGCAAGACTGACTTTGCCAGTAATACACGGTACACCGGGCTCGGCACCCATGCACAGCACAGAAGTCTGATCTCACAGCCATTGGGATGTGCTTTGGACCCAGGTGGAGCACTGTGCTGTGTATATCCACACCCAACATTCAACAATCACATATCCCTATAGGGACAGTGACAATGTGTCACTGCTGCCACAGCTCACAGAATACTAATACTTTACAGAGTCACTCACATTCATCAACAACAAAGGCAATGAGGTCTTACACGTTACTCTCAAGGAGGGGCAGCTGGCCTGCTTTCTCTGCACTGAGACTGTGGCCCATGTGAAGATGCAACATCATGTAGCTCAGCATCTCCTGGCTGCACGCATGGCTATTCAAGACACACCCAAGATCCCAGTGTGTTTGATATCTGGATGTTGATGTAAAGTGACTAACATCTTGCCAGGTCAGTGTGAAATATCCATGCAGATGGTGCAGTCGTGATGAAGACTGCAATGTGGGCTTGGCCAAGCCACAGAAAGTCAAGGTGCCAGTGTCTGTGGACACAAATAGATGTCTGTACTTCAAGAAATTCAATTTAGAGACTGCCTCCAAATTGACAGACACCAATCCCAGCACAAACAAACCAATGAAATGTCTTATTTGTCAGGGTGTAAGAGTTTTACACTTAAGTTGTGGTTATCACACGAGCTCGTAGAACCGTTCCAAACAGTTCTATTCAAGTGGTGTGTGATGGTTACGAAGTAAGTGGTGGTGAACCTAAGGTTCTTCCCACGCTACAACTATTACAGTTGTGGATATGTATGTACACAACTTATAGCATAGACATAGCCTAGGCATGTACAGTACTTTCTATATACTTGTATATACTGATATTAATGATGTATATCTATTATGGGAATTATAATTCCCTTACACCCTCCCCCTCAGGCCAAAACCACAGGGAGGCCAGCAATGTCTTAGACATTGTAATAAACAGATACTTTATCTGTTACCAGCAGTGGGGGATGGGGGATTCATTTCCACATCCAGAGGATTTTTATCCTCATAGATTTTGGAGGTGTCAACCCCGAGATCTTCATTGCCAGTTAAGCTAGTACTTGTACTAGTGGTGGTAAAGCTACTCCCAATAGTTGGAGCAGCTGCGGTGCCTGTAGGCACCACATCGGTGACTATATTACTATAGTCAATATGCGTGTGGAGTGGTGTGGAGGAAGTATTCCTCTCTGTGGCTTTACCTTTCCCTTTGGGGTCAGGTACATTGGCAAGGCTGAATGCCTTGTGTTCTGCGGCACACTGTTGTGCCGATTGCGCTGCTTTACTATAGCACAATTTAGAGCTCACCCTCTCATAGTAGGGTTTGAGTAAGTCTGTGGTGCAGACAGGGTCGACACCCCATGATGGCCCAGCCACAATGCGATATCTTTCTCACTAGTGGATTGGGTGTCACCACTCCAGCCGAACTTGTTCGGCACTGAGGATCTGAGATCCCCATTCCCTTGTGGCATGCACCACTGAGCTCCTACGAGGCTTTCCCATTTTTCCTTCTGGGAAAATATTGCCTCTAGCATTGCCCTAAAGACAAGGCTGTCAGTCTGGGGGGTCATCTGATTGACCCATACCCAGACATCAACTTCGCTCAGATTTAGCAACACATCTGTTTCTTCCCTGATTGCCACAGGGAGTCCTTCTGGATTGTAAATCCGGAGCATTAATGCTGACTTCAAGTCTGCAGGAGTGTCAGGGTGGACTGCAAAGCATTCCACCCAGGTGCTTTCTTTGTGGCTCTTTTTAATGTGAGCCACAGCCCTCTTCTGAGCGGGAGTATGCTCAGGATATGGGATTAACACTCCTGTTTCGTATTTGTTCAATAACAGAGGGCTATCGATAGTGCATGTGTTGTACCATGCACTCCTAGTGTGTGCGTGGGGTGCAGGTGCCTCGCCAATTGGACAGGGAATCATCCCTGTCTGTGAATATGGCGGATCACCCATGGCAGGGGCGATCTCATTCTGTAGCTTGTGCTTTTTCAGCACATGCTTGGATGGCTCCTTCGAAGGAGTCATGTGGACGACATCATTGTCGTCGTCTGTGGACATGCGGTTTCACGGTTTGAATGGCGGTACTTTATAAAGTACCGGTGCACCTGTTATCAGGTCACTGGTGTATGCATGACCTGGCAGGGGCAGGGGCATCCCTGGCTTCTGAATGGGCCATATTGGGATATCTGTCCCCGTTATGAGGTGTGCCCATGAGGGCAAAGTGGGAGGTGGTGATCGCAATGGCTCACTGCCATCTCCTTGTGGCTGTATGTCTACAGCCAGTTGGGATGAAGTAGACAGCTGTGCCGCCATCTGGGGAAGGGTCTGATGGCCCTTCTTGTGCAGCTCAGTTAGCTGCATGGCTTGCTCTTCGAGTTGCGATTGCATCTTGTCTAAATGCAATTCACAATTGCATATTTTCTCCTGGGCCGCATCTAGTTTGTGATGCACATCATTATACCGTTTTTCATGGTATGTGAGCTTTTCTTTTAGCTTGTCAATTTCATCACTAAAATGACGTGTCAAGTCAGGGTAGGCCTCATATATGGCCTCCCGCACTTCATCCTTGCTGACGTTCATTTCGCCAGCTTGCATGGCAGTGAGGACGTGTGTTACCTGGGCCTCGCATGGCCCACAGTCATGTTTATGTGACAGAATAACAGCATGTGGCAGACTGTGGATCTGCCACTCAGTTTTATGCCGATATTCAGCAATCAATTGGGCCATGCCCGGTAGTGGTACAGTAGCCTGCTTTTCAGCAGGCTCATTGTTTGTGTTGCTCATCTGAGCATTGGGATTCATTCCACTCGTGTCCCACTGTGGTAGTGGACAGGTGAATAAAAGTAGCACCCACGGCATTACTCTTTTTTTTTTTGGCCGCAGGCAGGACTCAAATTGGGTCACGTGACCAGACATGTTAAACATGTCTGGGTAGCTTGCAAGGTCGTTTCACACCTCGCAGCTCTAGTACTAATCTAGAGCTTCTAGCTCCTTGCATTGAGCAAGGGGGTCCCACATCACATCTCCCAAAGTCCAGCGAACTTGGAACTCTATTTCTTTATCATTCGTCCATCTATGGGTGAGTATTTCATTGACAAACCATTCTTGCTTGTTGGTTTGTCCAAAGTCATAAAATGACTTCATGTCTTGCTTGGGGAACAACTCGTTGTTGTTTGCTGTATATGACCGTATTAATGCTATATGAAACATAGGAGTAATCCTACGTGCACGGGTGGTAACTCAAGCTTTATGTTAGACATTTCATTATGCATGTCTATTATTTTGTATGGCCCAATGAACTTGGACATTAGTTTCCTTTCCCTCTCTTTGGGCAATGATAAGTTCTTAGTTGATAAGTAAACTAAATCTCCAGGTGCATATATGCTGCCTGTTCTTCGCTTTTGGTTCGCATAGTGTGTCTGTGACACATGAATTTCAATGATAGTGTCATGCGCTTCCATTAGATTCCACAGCACTTGCTGTGCGGATTGTTTAACACCTATATGTGGTGTTAAGTTCTAGCATCTGTCCAATTCTGGGCAGATATCCACCATTCAGTTTGAATGGTGCAAATCCCATCAATGCATTGATGCTGCTGTTCAATGTGAATTCGACCATTGGGCACTTTTATGCCCAATCCTTTTGGTCATTGCAAACTACTGTTTGCAATATTTGACCTATAGAATGATTCACTCATTCTGTTGCTCCATCTGTTTCCAGGTGGAAAGATGTAGACATGAGGAGCTTAGTCCACATTAGTCAGTGTAGTTCCTTCCAAAATATGGAAGTGAACTTTGAGTCTCGATCTGATATGATCAATTCTGCCGTCCCGT
>MU134437.1:175470-200087 GCA_015039355.1 Ramaria rubella | reverse complement strand
TTCTGATGATAGTTGACTGGGGACAGTCAAATTTTCAGAGATGGGTGGATGACAAGCATGATACTCGACAGCGCCTACTACACTACAAAAGACGCTCACTGCACACGTGCCTATCATCATCATCAGCTTTCGTCAGACCATCATCTGCTGTGCAACCTCCAGTCCGCCAGACACATCATCTCTACACTCATTCTATTTTTCATCGATTCTATTTCCAATATGCCATCCAGCATTGCCGCCACCACATCCCATGATTCATTTCAGATGACTGCCAAGCCAGACATACATGTTGGACCACGCGTCGAACTTCCTAGTTGGCATTCTCCCCTTGATGTTCATTTGTCCAGTCCTCCTCCACAAGTCGCACATCGTCGATACTATCCTCTATATGTCGAATCTCCTGAAGGCCCATACCAAATATTCCCCTCATATCCTCCTTATCACGTTCACGATTGCATCTGGGTATTCGATCAAACCTTCCATGCTCCCTTCTACATCATCGGTTTTGACCCAAACTTCGAACCAGTGAATGGTTGGTATTGTATCGTCCTCAGGAATAACTGGTACATCAAAGATCACGGACCAGGAACAGAGATTTGTTATGGTTATGTGCCTAAGGACTCGTCTTCGTTCCCTCTCTGGAGGAAATTCATATCCAAGTGTCGTGATTGGTTCACATGTTTCTGAGTTGTCATTGAGCCACATGACTCACTTACTCATCTTCGGAGATATTTGACAAGCAACTGGAATCCTATTGGATGGCTATGACTCATTTTTCATCACCTGACTCACTCGCTTCTTGGCTATTTCCAATTGTTCCACATGGTCTATTGTCTGTGACTCACTTCTATTCTATTTCTGGCTTCTATTTCAAATTCGCTGCCACATTTCCCTTCATTTCTTCGACCACCTGACTCATTTCTCCATTCTATTACAAACTACCTTCCTATTTTGGTTTTCTGCTCTTGCTGTTAGTCATTTCTCCTGTCTGCTGTCAACAACATCGTTGTATGGCATACTCGCATCGTTTGTTGTTCTGCTCATGTATATATAAAGGTCTGTTTCACCTTAGTGTACCCCAATTCACCTCTTTCAGTTGGATTCACTTATCTAAGTCTAAGTCTAAGTCTAAGTCTACTGCTACGTCTACTACTTCTACGTCTACGTCAAGGCCAGCTTTGTCAATCACGTGACATTTGCTGTTGTATCTTGTCTACGCTTATGTCAGTGTATTACGTCATCATCTTCATCACTGCTATGTCTTCATCTCCGTCTTTGTTCTACCTTTGTTGCTGCTGATAGCAAAGCGCACTGAGCCGAACACCAGTGTAAGTAGCCATGCAACAACGACACCGCTACCCACTGTCTTTTGGATCCATTTCCAAAAGTAAACTGACAACGCCGATGAGGGTAACTAGTCCTCGTAATACTATGATGCCTGTAGTTTCTGACTCTAGGAGTCGAAAGCGAGTAGCAGCGGATCCAAGAAGATCCGCACCAGAGGAATCAGAAACGGATGAGCGATCATCCGTTAAGAGAAAGAAGAACACTTCAACTAGGTCGAAGTTATGATTGTCTCTCGATGAGTCGAGAGAGCTGCCGATGAGCAACACAGACAATTTGCTGGGGTCGTGAATGTCACAGCTCACGCATGTCCAAGAACATTGCAGATCACGAAGTTCACCATCCCAAACAGGGACAATAGAGCAGGTGTTGGTGTGCCAGGATGAAGAAACCCAGTGATACAAACATACAACTGGACATATTGCCCAGATGATTATGGCCCTCAAAGAGAGCCGTAAAAACATAGGCACTACGTGGGAAGTGAGCCAACGAGCAGCTGAGGCAGCTCGTGCAGTGGATGAAGCTGCGAACCAACTCCAAGCATTAGGAGATGGTATGGAACTGTTAATACAGTCCTTGGAGGAGGAAGTACAGGGACCTTTGTGAGGAAAGGCCCCCGAGCATGGCAACAATCCCAATAGGGATCGTGAAGTAGACTGTGAGGCAGAAACGGCTCGCAGGAAGCGAGACAGACAGAGGATGCCACCTTTGTCTGGGCCAAGCACTAGGATTGGTCCTCAAGAACCTAGTGTCACGATAGAGCAAGACAGCATCAGTACGTGCCAGCGTACTGAGGAAGAGACAGATCGTGAGCTAGAGGCTTGCGATAGAGAAAATATCCGCAAAGGAATTCGCAGATCAAAAAAAGCTTATAATGAGCAAGAAGTGCTCAAAGCAGTGACCCAACAGTCACTGCGGGAGATGATGAAGTCTGATGCCAATTGTGTCAGTACCAAGACTAGCATTCACATTAGTCTTAAACACGAGTTCGATCACTGGGATAGGATCGAACAAAAAGCAGCACGACAGAAGCACCGTGCACTAGAGGTCTGTGCTAAACACATGGATAAATTAGTCGAAGAAGCATATACTGTGGGGATTGAAGGCGAGGCCTTCAATAAACTGATCAAATCTGTGAGAGTAGCTTGATCCATCCTCAGTAGCAGCTATAGACTGAGGGATGCATTTCTAATGGCTGACAAACATTGACCGTTGTATCAGATTGACGAAGACATCGTCGATCCACCAGTGCAGCAGGATGTGAATACTCACGTTCCCCAGCCGCACAGGCAAATACAAGCGATACCGCGTGTGGTATCACTGGCAGTCACAGATCCTGAACAAAGGATTCAGGAAGCAGGAGGAAATCCATCTGCATATGTAGATGGAGTTGCAAAGATGGTGCAAGCTGCCCTTGAGAAACACAAGGACAGCACGCCAGACAAGTCCGTGCTTGCCAAAGCCAGAGTAAAACTCCCTCACCCAGCAGAATATGCTGGGAAAGCGGATTTTGAAGAATTCGAGAACTTTGTCTCAGGAGTCCTGAGATGGTTAGGCATGAATAGTCTATTGGGACTGTCCAGCATGGAACTCCAATTAAATTATTTAGGCACGCGCCTCAAGGGTGAAGCATTGGAGTGGTACGCTCGAAATATCAGACATCACGATCGAGTTGTGATCGACTGGACCCTGGAAAGTGCAATCGCTGGGTTACAACAGCGATTCCTTCACACACTCACACACAGGCATGCGTCGAATAAGTTCGATACAATTGTGCAAGGGACCAGAACCGTTCAGGAATTACTGAACGATATTATGAAGTATGCTGCATGGATGATACATCTGCCAGATGAGTATATGATCCGCAAACGGTTCACAGCAGTGCTTAGAGAAGCACTGCATCATGAAGTCTTAAAATTAGGCTATACGACAGAATTCAGTGCAATAACTGATTTATATGAAGCTGCAAAGGCGGTAGAGGATGCCACTAGAGGCAGGGAAAAATTTTCTGGATGGGAAAACCATGAGGAAAATCTTGAGAAATGGTTGGGTTTGCCAATGATTTTCTGAACAGGAAAATTAAGGGAAAATCTAATATTTGCCAAGGATTTTCTGGCTCTGGGAAACTTTCAGAAGATCTCTTGGAATTACTTGGGAAAACATTCAGTAAAAACATGGGAAAATCATGGGTATGACAAAGTTTTTCTGATTAGTCAAATTCTTGGCAGACTGATAGTTTTCCAAAGATTTTCTGAGCCCATCAAATCTTCAGAAATCCCTAGGAATTGCATCATCAAAATCAACAGAAAAAGTATGATTTTCCTGGGATTCCCTGATATGGGGAATTCCAAGGAAATCTATGATTTTCTGGGTGGAGAAAATCACCATGAAACTCACATGAGAATACATATGTTTCTCTAGATTTTCTAGACAGGAAAACTGAATGGAAAATTGTATGTATTTCTGCATTTTTCCCAAGCAGCAAATAGGTCTAAGATGAAAAGAATGTCAGAAAATCAAGTCAAGTTTTTCTGGGTCAGGAAAATCTTAGGAATGGTGAATTGGACTGAATTGGGACTGAATTGGACTGAATTGGAATGAATTGGACTGAATTGGAATGAATTGGAATGAATTGGAATGAATTGGAGAATGGAATGAATCAGAATGAATTGGACTGAATCAGAATGAATCAGACTGAATCAGAATGAATTGGAATGAATTGGACTGAATCAGAACGAATCAGAAGGAATTGGACTGAATCAGAAGGAATCGGAATGAATTGGACTGAATCAGAGTGACAAGTGGCAAGTAGTGAATGGAGTGACTGGTAGGAAGGAGTGACTGAAGTGACTGGGGGCAAGTAGTGATCAGAGTGACCAGGCTCAAGGCTTGACAAGTATAAACAGGGATGGGGATGCATGAACACAACTCATAACCAGGAGCTAAGAGAAAGGAGTGAGCAGCCTGAGGAGTTGGTAACAAGGAGCCTGCAGTGAATGGGAGGAATGAGTGACTAGACGAACACAGTTGCAGGGTGGGGGATGGAGATACCCAGGACGAAGTATTGATCAGAGTCCCTGGGAGCAGAAACAGATTGAAGTGACCATGGGCACCCTTGCAGGTAGTGGGGGGGGTGGAAGGTGCACAGAGTCATCAATGGGAACTACATTGAGGAGTGAGGAGCAATGGGTGACAAGGGCCCAACACGAGTGGCCAGGGGTGGAGACTTGGTGGCCCAATGGGGGAGATGTGACAGACGGAGGATCTGCAATAGAGAAGGGAGTCATGTCCACGTGGAGTGATGACTTTGGAGGTCTGGGCTGGGCAGCTGCATGAGACGTGAAGGTCACTCAGAGGATCTGGGCACCACAGGTGCAGAGTCGGGAGTGAGTGGGAGTGACACAAGAGCAGGATTGAGGAGTCACTGGAGGAGGGAGCAAGGGGTCAGGAGGGCCTCCCACCCAGTTCACAGTGGCCACCACTCCACTCTTGCTGGCTGCGTGGGACGTGTGTGGCACGTGAAGGGTCCTTCAGGCATAACAAAGTCACGTGCACAAAGAAGTTACTCCCAACTCCTTGCTCCTCACTGCAGTCAGTCCTCACTCCCCACTCCTGCCTGTTCACTCCAGTCACTCATCACTCCTGCTCCTGTGTCACTCTGGCTCATCCCTCACTCTGCACCTGTGCTGTCCCATCCACATTGGCCACTCCTTTGTGCACGTGACTCCTTTGTGCATGTGACTCCTTTGTGCACGTGACTTCTTTGTGCATGTGACTCCTTTGTGCATGTGACTTCTTTGTGCATGTGACTCCTCTGTGCATGTGACTTTGTTATGCACAATAGATCCCCCACGTGCGACACGTGTTCCATTCAGCTTCTGAGGGCAGAGTGGTGGCCACTGGAGACTGGGTGCAAGTCACTCCTCCCTCCTTGCTCCTCACTCCAGTCACTCCTCACTCCTTGCTCCTCACTCCAATCACTCGTCACTCCTGCTCCTGTGTCACTCCAGCTCATCCCTTAGGAGTGACTGGAGTGAGGAGCAAGGAGGGAGGAGTGACTTGCACCCAGTCTCCAGTGGCCACCACTCTGCCCTCAGAAGCTGAATGGAACACGTGTCGCACGTGGGGGATCTATTGTGCATAACAAAGTCACATGCACAGAGGAGTCACATGCACAAAGAAGTCACATGCACAAAGGAGTCACATGCACAAAGAAGTCACGTGCACAAAGGAGTCACATGCACAAAGGAGTCACGTGCACAAAGGAGTGGCCAATGTGGATGGGACAGCACAGGTGCAGAGTGAGGGATGAGCCAGAGTGACACAGGAGCAGGAGTGATGAGTGACTGGAGTGAACAGGCAGGAGTGGGGAGTGAGGACTGACTGCAGTGAGGAGCAAGGAGTTGGGAGTAACTTCTTTGTGCACGTGACTTTGTTATGCCTGAAGGACCCTTCACGTGCCACACACGTCCCACGCAGCCAGCAAGAGTGGAGTGGTGGCCACTGTGAACTGGGTGGGAGGCCCTCCTGACCCCTTGCTCCCTCCCTCCAGTGACTCCTCAATCCTGCTCTTGTGTCACTCCCACTCACTCCCGACTCTGCACCTGTGGTGCCCAGATCCTCTGAGTGACCTTCACGTCTCATGCAGCTGCCCAGCCCAGACCTCCAAAGTCATCACTCCACGTGGACATGACTCCCTTCTCTATTGCAGATCCTCCGTCTGTCACATCTCCCCCATTGGGCCACCAAGTCTCCACCCCTGGCCACTCGTGTTGGGCCCTTGTCACCCATTGCTCCTCACTCCTCAATGTAGTTCCCATTGATGACTCTGTGCACCTTCCACCCCCCCCACTACCTGCAAGGGTGCCCATGGTCACTTCAATCTGTTTCTGCTCCCAGGGACTCTGATCAATACTTCGTCCTGGGTATCTCCATCCCCCACCCTGCAACTGTGTTCGTCTAGTCACTCATTCCTCCCATTCACTGCAGGCTCCTTGTTACCAACTCCTCAGGCTGCTCACTCCTTTCTCTTAGCTCCTGGTTATGAGTTGTGTTCATGCATCCCCATCCCTGTTTATACTTGTCAAGCCTTGAGCCTGGTCACTCTGATCACTACTTGCCCCCAGTCACTTCAGTCACTCCTTCCTACCAGTCACTCCATTCACTACTTGCCCACTTGTCACTCTGATTCAGTCCAATTCATTCCGATTCCTTCTGATTCAGTCCAATTCCTTCTGATTCGTTCTGATTCAGTCCAATTCATTCCAATTCATTCTGATTCAGTCTGATTCATTCTGATTCAGTCCAATTCATTCTGATTCATTCCAATCAGTCCAATTCATTCCAATTCAGTCCAATTCATTCCAATTCAGTCCAATTCATTCAATTCAGTCCAATTCAGCCCAATTCAGTCCAATTCACACATTCCTAAGATTTTCCTGACCCAGAAAAACTTGACTTGATTTTCTGACATTCTTTTCATCTTAGACCTATTTGCTGCTTGGGAAAAATGCAGAAATACATACAATTTTCCATTCAGTTTTTCCTGTCTAGAAAATCTAGAGAAACATATGTATTCTCATGTGAGTTTCATGGTGATTTTCTCCACCCAGAAAATCATAGATTTCCTTGGAATTCCCCATATCAGGGAATCCCAGGAAAATCATACTTTTTCTGTTGATTTTGATGATGCAATTCCTAGGGATTTCTGAAGATTTGATGGGCTCAGAAAATCTTTGGAAAACTATCAGTCTGCCAATAATTTGACTAATCAGAAAAACTTTGTCATACCCATGATTTTCCCACATTTTTACTGAATGTTTTCCCAAGTAATTCTAAGAGATCTTCTGAAAGTTTCCCAGAGCCAGAAAATCCTTGGCAAATATTAGATTTTCCCTTAATTTTCCTGTTCAGAAAATCATTGGCAAACCCAACCATTTCTCAAGATTTTCCTCATGGTTTTCCCATTCAGAAAATTTTTCCCTGCCTCTAGTGTGCGTCTCAATATGACATTGGGTTGCAAAGAACAGAACCTAGCAGCACACATGCACCGCAGGCAAAGCCAACATCGACAATTAGTCAAAATCAGGCTGGGCCAAGCTTCTCCCGAGCTCCCAACACAGGAAACCATCCTACTGTGAAGCAGACAATATATCATCTGCCTAACGCTCAACCTCAAGCTGAAACGAGGCCAAGTATACCCCAAGCAGGGGTACAGGCTACGCAAAGAGCTGCAGCTATCGTCGCTTCACATCCTTTGCAAAAACCTTCTGGAGGTTCAGGGGGTCAGGGACATAGTGCAGAGATACCGTGCTATGAATGTGGACAGGTCGGGCATATCAAACCGAATTGCCCACAATGGAAGAACAAACCATGCATAGCAGGTGCACGGTTGGAAGAAGTGGTTGAACACTCAGGGAGTGCTCAAGAAAGGGAGGAGCCACCGAGTGGCAAACTAGACAAGCAAATGGATGTCCAAGACGACCATGAGAGCGAAATCGGTGAACTAGTTGCTGATTACCAGTCAGAAATTATGCCCTATCAATGGGATAATGACGACAATACGAGAATGCAAAGCTTGTATCGAGCGAATGGAGTACATCCGCTAGAAGAATCGTATGAAGAAAGGCAGTGCATATATGCAGCGCAGACACCAACTATCACAATCAGTGATGGTTTAAGCCGAAACAGTGACTTCTGTACACACGGGGGAGTCATAGACAGGACCATTGAGCCCATCTATGATCACCAGTTCAGACCGCGTGATAAGACGTGCCCCAAACGGGCGCGTATAGACAACCAAACAATCTCCAGGTATTGAGAGATTGGTGGACTCAGAGCCCACTGTCTATTAGACAGTGGGTGCGAGGGAGTTATGCTCTCTCCAGATTTTATACGAGCTGTAGGCATTAAGACATTCGAACTCAAACATCCAATTGGTCTACAGTTAGCATGTGTCAGCAGTAAGTCGACCATCAACTATGGAATGCACACCAACATTCATTTTGGTGAGTGCAACAGTTAGCATGTGTCAGCAGTAAGTCGACCATCAACTATGGAATGCACACCAACATTCATTTTGGTGAGTGTAATATCGAGGAATACTTCAATATAGCAAACATAGCTTATTATGATGCAATACTAGGAACACCATTCCTATGTAAATTAGGGATATCCCTCGACTTTAGAGGCAAGGGATGCATCCGCATGGGAAAGGAAGTAATTCCAAACCATGTGAATGCCTGGGAAGAACAGCTGGACATTAAAAACTCGGCTGAACATAAGACTTGAATCACGAGTCTTAAGCCCAACCTAGCAAGCCACAAACCGTGACTTGCAAGTGGCTCTTCATTATATGTGGAGCCACCAACGAGCTTGCCAGATGGGAGGCAAGACAAAGGAAAATGGAAGGAAAACCAGAAAAACATTGACGTTGGTCCAATCAACCAATGTACTGACGAGATTGCTGAAGGAGGTACTGGCTCCAAGCCACCGTTATTGACGGCTGAGGACTTTCCCAAACTCAGGGAAAGATGGGAGCTAGAGTACGCAAACCTCTTTGGAGGTGTGCCGTTAGAACTTCCTCCATGGAGGGAGATTAACCACGAAATTAAGTTCGTGGATGAAACCAAACAGTTTCATTATCGACTACTGAAGTGCCTGGAAGCACTTTGAAACGAACTGATTGACAAAGTCGACCGGTATACCACCGCTGGTTGGTGGGTAGCAGCGTCAGTACGTTCTGCAGCGCCAGCGCTATGCATTCTGAAGAAAAACGGAAAGCTCAGAACAGCAATAGACTTACGTCTACGCAATGACAACATGGTGAAGGACATTACACCCTTCCCAGACCAGGATACGATTCGGCATGACGTAGCTTGTGCTATGTATCGATCCAAGCTTGACATGTCCGACACATACAAACAAATACACGTAGTCGAGGAGGACGTCGACAAGACGGCCGTCGCAACTATATTCAGTACATTCAAAGGCTGGGTTATGCAGATTGGTGACTGTAATGCACCGTCTACATTTCAATGTCTCATGACGTTGATTTTTCATAATCAAATTGGTCGATAAGTCCACATATACTTGGACGATATATTTATCTATTCAAGCTCTATAGAAGAGCATGAAAACCCCTTCAACAGGTGTTTGACATTTTATGTGAGGCACATTTGTTTCTCAGTGGAAATTGATCCAAGATCGATTTGTATTTGCATCGTATGGAGTGCCTTGGTCACAGAATAGATGACAGGGGCATACATGCCGATGTGAATAAAATGGAGAAGGTTCGAGGTTGGAGAAGACCTCGAACATTTAACAAAGTCCAACAATTCCTAGGACTCGTGCAGTATCTGGCACCATATATGCCAGATTTGACAGCATATACAACTCCCTTATCAGGAAGTGCACGCAATAACAGGACGTTTCAATGGATGCCCTTGATGGATAAGTGCTTTGAATCCATCAAAGCGCTAGCATGTAAGGCTCCAATTCTGAAGCCGATAAATCATGCTAGCTCAGAACCCATTTGGGTTGTGACCGACAGTTCCAAATCTGGAGTCAGGGCAGTTTACAGACAAGGTCCAGACTGGACGACTTGTCATCCAGCAGGATTTCTATCAAAGAAGTTCAGTCCCACGCAACAGCATTACAAAATGCATGAGCATGAGATGATTGCTATCCTTGAAGCACTTATGAAGTGGGAGGATAAGCTGCTAGGTCGCCAGTTCACACTGGTGACGGATAACAAAGGTCTTGAATACTTCGAGACACAACAGCATCTGTCTGACAGACAGGTGTGCTGGTGGGAATTTCTCTCCAGATTCAACTATACCACGGTACATGTACCAGGGGTGGAGAACAAAGTAGCCGACTGTCTGTTGTGCTACTACGAGAATGACAAGCAGGGTGAACATCGCCCAGCAGAAGAATATGTCAACGCAGATGCACAGCTAGACCCAGAAGGAGAATTTCTCCCAACAGATAGATTCGTAGAAATATGAATGGCTGCAGCGCAATGGTCACAACGATTACAAGATGCAACAGAGCAGCGTGTCATAGACGCACAGTGGATGAAGCAAGCAGGGGAAGAACCTCCCACACAAGTGGAAGGTGATGAGGAGGACGATGTACTAGCTACAACGTTGGGTGCAGACTCAGAGAGTCAATGATCACGTGTAGAATGTGAGTTTGACCTAAAACGAGCCATAGCCAATGGCTACAGAACAGATCCAATACTCAAGAAAGTGTTGGCGAATCCTGAGGCTCACCCTCGATTTGGGGTGAGAAACAGACTGGTTTGGACAAAGAACCAGTTCAAGAAAGATGTAGTGTGTCTTCCCCAGGAAGTTTTTTCCAAGGGGAGGAGAATGGTTGAGATAATCATTGATCATGCACATAGAGTAGTTGGCCACTTTGGGCAATTCAAAACCGACAAGTACATCAGGTGATTGTACTGGTGGTCGGGAATGGCAGCCAACATAGAGTTGTTTTGTGGATCCTGTGCAGCCTGTTAGGCTGCAAAGAAGGACAATAAACGACCAGCAGGGTTATTGCATACCCTGCCAATACCTGATAGACCGTGGCAGTCTATTGGAATGGACTTTGTTGGTCCATTGCCGGAATTGAAGGGTCACAACTATTTACTGGTTGTGATTGACAGACTCACATCCATGGTGCATTTAGTCCCAACTACGATGAGAGTGACTGCACGACAAGTCACATAGTTATACCTCAAAGAGGTAGTACGATTGCATGGAGTACCTGACTCGATAATATCGGATCGCGACTCCAAATTCACCTTCATATTCTGGAGGGAATTGCAGCATATAATGGGCACAAAGCTGCTTATGTCTACAGCATTCCACCCACAGATGGATGAAGTGACAGAATGAGCAAATCGTTCTGTAGGGCAAATACTCCGCACAGTAGTGCAGAGTGATCAGAAGGATTGGGCCAAGAAATGCCCAATGGTAGAGTTCGCACTGAACAGCTCAGTCAGTGTGACCACAGGATATGCGCCATTCAAATTGAACAGCGGATACTTGCCCCATATCAGGCAGGTGCTATCAGTGGATACTACATTTAGAGGAGTGCGGCAGTTTGCACAACAAGTGTTGTGGAACTTGATTGCTGCTCACAATGCAATCATCGCGAGCTGAGTACAGCAGACAGACACTGCTAATACCAGACACTGTCAAGGAATGACATACAAAGTTGGACAGCTAGTATATCTGTCTACAAAGAACCTGTCCTTACCTAAGGGATGGGCAAATAAATTGGTACCCAATTATATTGGGCCATACTCAGTTATAGAAGTGGACAATTCCAGTTCTACAGTGAAACTTGAGTTACCCCCAGAGCTCACGGCTCAGAGGATACTACCAAAGTTTCATGCGAGTCTAATTAGACCACATATACCCAATGACGACAAACAATTTCCTCATCATGATGTAAATTATATGTACAACTTTGGGAAAGAAGACGAACCAGAATGGTTTGTAGATGAGATCCTGGCTCATTGCTAGACTAGTAACTCCAAGCTGGAGTTACAAGTAAGATGGACATTGGGAGATGTCACCTGGGAACCACTCTCTGCATGCAAAGAGTTAGAAGCACTAGATGCCTATCTAGAACTAAGGGGAGTTAGGAAGCCACTAGAGCTTCCTAGTCATGCCTCATAAGGCATGAGAAAGATGACAAGGAGTCCTTAATAAAAAGGACTCGACATGAACATGATTTGTGTCGATGATTTGCGTGACACGACAGCGTCATGTGAAATTAGTCACGTGATGCATCGGGTGTGCTCACTCTGATTTTAAGCGACATTTTCATTGCTGCTTCAAGGTTTTTTGCCACCCACTACCACACTCGCACCAGTGCAAGTGTCAACCAAACAATCATCCATGGACGCTGAAGCGTCTCAAACACACCACTCAGCAGAGGCACTACCTAGTGCCTCTGAGCGATTTGTGATGCTCTAAAAGAAGCAACATTGGACTGTGCATGGCATCAAGGACACCATTGCCATTGTCCACTGCAACTCCTGTCCAGAGTGCAACGCGTATGCGCAGCATTTGCTGCAAGCTGCAAAACTGCGGCTCATCGACCCCCAAATGCATGACATCGAACACGCATTAAAAGTGGCTTGGCCACTGTTGCTTGCCAAGATGGCACATCCTTTTGTTAAGGACGCAGTATCCTCCTATAAGGAGGATATATGCAAGCTCAACTCACATCTCGACACGCTACGTGCCGCCCTTGATAAAGAGCAGCAAATTAATCACAAAATGGCAGATAAAATATCCACCATGAAGTCGGTGCAATCAGCACCGACTATAATTGATCTGACCTCATTGCCAGATTCAATGACAGACTCAGTGAGTCCGTCTACAACCACTACTGGAGCCTCACCGGGAGGACCCACCCAATCCAGTCGCAAGACTGCATCCAAACAGCAAGCGCTGGTGGCACTGTACCCAGCATCGCTGCATGCTTGTATCGCCCCCACCATAGGCGACCTGCCTGCAACACAGACGGGATTCTTACCCCGCCCATTGGGCAAGGCACCACACCCCACTGTGGTGCACACCAGTCATTGACCCACTGTGTGGTTCGACACGTGCCAGCTCAATGACCCAAAATTCATTGAGCAGCTCACGCTTGTACGCGCGACATTTGCCCTGTCACGCAGCACCATGCAGCATGCTATCATTAAGCATGCTGATCGCAAGCAGCAACTCACTACTTGAACACCAGCATTCAAGATTGCGCATGATACGCCTCCCAATCTTAGGGATGCGTTGTGCACAATCGAGTACTCCCTGGAGGGAGTATCACCCGCCATTTGCGGGAACAGCGACAACACCCTCCAACTGGAGGATGTTGACATATGGGTATGGCTTAAACTCATTAAGCCAAAGAAAGACAGCCTGGTCTTTCTTCAAAAGCTAACAGAGCTTTTCACTGTTCCTGGCCAGTGGGCCGATCTTGCCAGCTCAAACTGGTGGCAAGATCTATCAGTGCTGCTGTTCACCAGCATCAATAAGGCATTCGAGTGGAAACACCCCCATGAGAGTACGACTCTCAAGGAACTAGCCAAATGGCTAGGAAACCACGTGGGGGTAGATCCCAGTAGGGCTCACGTCAACATTGAGCCCTACTTTTTCCATAAGCAGAGCAAGGTCTGCTACAACGAGACTGCGCAGAGGGTCCTCAACACTCGCGAAGGCCAGACATTCACCGGCCTTCATATACCCATGACCCCTTGCCCCCCAGGCTTCTGGGGAGTGCCGTCGACTTCAGACAATGATTCATCCTTGGACGGATGCGGTGGAGGGCCACCCCGCTCAAAGGCACATACACATGTGCCAACGATGGAACCATCTGCCCCATCTGCCACTGACACAGCATCTGCTACCACAGCAGATGATACTACTATGGAGGTTGACCCAGCCAGCTCCTTGTACTACGACAACACCGTCAAAGTAGCTGCGCAGGCATCATCGACTGCGCCTGCACCTATATATGCTGATCCGCCATCAGCCTAATGGTTCCCAAACCTGCCTGAGGTTTGGTCTGTGGGGAGGGTGTAAGAATGTAGATTCTTACAATAGCATATATGCTACTATCTGGGACATATAAGTCACCAGAGTGACTTATGGGGTTTGTATTATATAAGTCGCCCACAAGGGGTGCCTGTAGATAGTGGACAACTATACAGTTGTCCACGAGTAGATTACATAGGAATAACTTTTTACTTGTAAACCACACCGTCACAGACACCAATACAATTATTGGCTCAGTCTGTTAGTGTGAAACAGTAAGATTCTTACATCCAGTTACATGCCTTTCACGAGAAGAGAAAAGCAAATTAGATTCATTGACATCCAGGAAGGATGCAAATCCATCTACATCTGGAACCAGTGTGGGTGGCACCTGTATTCGAGCCGTGGACTCAAACATATCGATAAAAAGTTCAGGCACGCGCCAATCTTCCCCTTTGGCAACCGGCACATGAAACCCTTCAAACATGGTCCATGATCGAAGCTGAACCTTGCTCTCCAAGGGAGGTGATTCATCCAGAATGTGTATGTGAAATGCAGGTGCTCCAAGACATGCCAATAGTTTAATGACGTTAGGATCAGGACTAAAGGCACCCCTGAATTTTGTACAAGCAGTCTGAGCAGGTAATAAATGTGTTCTAATGCTATCAGAAGCTTCTTGGTAGTCACAAAACATGATCAAATTGACACAAGAGCATTGAAATTGTCTCCAGATCATGATGGCATAAGGCCACAGCATAGATTGTTTCATGAGCACATGATAAGTGACAGTGGCGTGGTGTCTAGTATCGCACGGAAGTAAACATCCATTATACATCATCTGCCAATTGCCAACAGATTTGAAAATACACTCCACATCGCCTTGTATTCCATTGTGTAAGTGGCCCATGGGGTTATTAGGCAGGAATATCATATCGGTTCAATGCAATGGACATGAGAGTATCGACAATTTCAAATCATCAGAGTTAGGCAGCGTGATAAACGCCTCATGAGGCCGATGCGGCAGAAAGTTGCACAGGTGCATCATCCACTCATATAGGCCCAAAAGACCGTCGTTCATGATCTCAGGGACTCCACTTAATGCAGGTTGCTCCAGTATATATTCTACATTGGGCATCGTTATGCAATAATGATATTTTGTGCTGAAATTACAAATTGCCCATTTTTTGATTAAGAAGTGAGATGCTGAAAGACAAAGATCATTTAAAGGTCAGTTATACAGAAGGAAAATGAAAAACAAAAAATACATGCCAACGCCATTGCCCCAACCTTGGCACTTTGCCTCCACCTTGTGTAACCAGGCCGGCATGTCGTCGTGGTCTAAATCCACATATGTCTGTTTTGGTGGAGTCGGCAGAATCTCCCTCCCCCAAAATTCTGCACTTTCAGGATCGTCTGGATGGGGAATGGTTAGTGTGGGTGATTGGGATCATGGAACGCAGTCAATAATATTGCCAGCATTTACAGTAGAAGCTACAAATGCATCAATAATACTGCACAAATACACATAGATTCAAACTCACTTTTTGCACCCAATGAATCCCTGCATGAGCTACCTGCAGATGGGGCGGAAACATTCAACATTCCCACTCAGATATCCTGAAGCCATTGCGCCATGCTCTTGGCCTGCTTGGGAGTAGAAATATCCATGGGCATTCGTCAAAGTAAATTGGCAGCAGAGGAATTAGGGAGTAGCGGTGTAACTCAAGATGAAGGTTCTGGTGCAGAGGTACCTGACAGCGATGGGGATTGAGAGGGAGGCGAACTGGTCCTTTGGTGTCGAGAAGACAAATGTCCCCCAGAAGACAAGTCATTCTGGGGGATAGACAACGACAACAGTAACATTAAGTCAATTGTCGTTGCTCGCGATGAGGAGAGAGAGGAGGGGAAGGAGGGGGCGGGGTGAGCATACTAGAAGAGGAAGTGGACATGTGGTGGCAACATGGAGTGCCAATGAAAGGTGTTGCTAAATTAAGTGCACGTGACATGAAAAAATAGTCCAAGGCCGACAATGACGAATCACAGCAATGCCCGAATATTTTGTGATAAGATATCGCACTATCTTATCACAAAATATCTTACGTCATTCGTATCACGGTCCAATATTGGGATGCCAATGTGACCAGTGACAGTCACAAGAAGCGGCCACGTTGTCAAGTTCACCACCCACTCCTCATTCCTCTGTTCCTCTTCATTGCATTGTCCGTTTGACTGCGTCAACGGACAGTGCTTTGGACCATCCAAACTCACTTGGTTTGACTGAGTCAACCAGCAATAGGATGGAACTTCTATGTGCCAATACTCCACCCTTCTGAAATCACCCTATCCCCTTTTCAAAATAAAAACCAAAAGAAGAAATAAAAAAAAACGGATAGGCCTAATAGTATAATAGTAAGTTGCCATCAGTCCAACCAGAGTGTCTAAAAAAATAAAAAATGTACTAACATTTTTTTTTTTGTTGCTACAGTATATACATATCGACAGTCCATGGAAGTAGTAGATACCACGGTCCCTATCCTAACCCTTATTGTAGTAAGTTGTTCTTGTTCATCTAGCACACGCAATGCGCTCACCAAAGTCCAATGCCCAAAAGAGCCTTCAATATACGATGAGGACAACTTGAATAAATCGAGGTAAGTACCTTTCACAGATATCAGTGACACCGCATTAATGTCTCTCAGTGTGACAGTTGTGCGGTGTTCGTTGATCAAAACCAAAATGGCCATCTAGAGTCCTCCACCCTCGACCCTTAATCAATATCGCATGTCAATCTCACGATGCCACCCAGAAGGGGTAAGCTGCACCGATATGCTCATGTGCTGCACTGATCCATTTCTGATAGAGTACCAACTACTTACAGGATGAAGCGCTCATGCGGCGCAAGGATCAGAAGGTCTATGATGCAAACGAGGGCAACAAAACCATGGTAAGTCACTCCCGTCTACGTCATTATGTCCATATGGTTATAACAGCACACCTGACAGAAGTCCATATGGTTCCAAGTGCGCACCTGATGGACCGGTAAGATCCAAATCAATCAGTATACACCACAAGGAAAGGCACCTTGACAGGATGACACAAAGAGGACTGACAAAACCATGGTAAGTCGCCCTCGTCTACGTCATCCATCCTGCACTCACCCTGGGCTCGCTCAGCATGTGCACGTGCATGCTTCAACGTGGATAAGAGTCGTCAATCCTTATCGCAAGACATAAAGATCTGCTCTCAATTAGACAGGGCAAAAGGACATACCTAAGTAGCAAATTGGAGGTCCAGATGCGGAAGAAAACGACGTTGTGCAACATCAAGGCCTTTAGGACACAAGGAAATGTACAATTAGAAGCAGACAAGAGGGGAGGGATAAATGAGGTTCAAACTCTGTTTTATGGCCCACAAGAACCAATTATATACAATAATTCGGATGCTTCGTACCAGATACGTTATCAGGCTTCATTGGCCAAAACTCACTCATGACAGGAGCATGTGAATGCCAATGTCATTACAAAGGCCTTAAGGCAAGAGATAGCAACAAACAAGACGAGTAATCGTGCCCAAAAATTGTCCAATCAAACACCTAAGGTAGCGATGACTTGTCATAGTGTCCCAGGTGCATTTGGAGAGGAATGGCTTCAGAAGCCTGTTGACTTATCATCTCGTGATCCATTACTTCCTAAATTCTGCCAATATAATAATCATCCGCTTTGGCCACACGGCAAGGCATTCGTCTATGAAGCCGATACATCTCCCGAAGCACAACTGGCTCTTCTAAAGCATGCGAAGGATCACAAAATAGTCAGAAGATTCAAAGATGACTTGAAGCAACAGGGCGAATTGCAACTCTTGCCGTACCAAGCTGTTTTTGCGTGAAAGAAAGGTATGTGATATTAAATGAACAATGGGTGAACAAGTAGGGACACAGATCACACAGACCCACATGATGATGTCATCCAGCTATGGGTTTCAGATGGAAGACTATACAATGCAATATCTCCTACATTCAAGGATGAAGTAACGCAGCTGCGAGATGATGTTCTAGGGCCCGAAAACAAGAGACAACATGGCAGTCCCAGAAAAACCGCAAAGGGCAAAATTGTTGGGGGCTTTCACTTTGAGTGAAGCTTTTATCGATCTAGACCAGTGAGAGATGACGGCTCCAGATGCTATCAATACCAGGGTCTGAGCACAGAAAAACCACGAGCCGTTAGTAGCGTGAACGCAAACAGTAAGCTACCGGATGATAAAGATCATCAATTGCAGAACTGTATGCTCAAGGTTGGTAGTATCATCATATACCCGCACTTTCGAAATAAATGACCACAACATGCCACAGACGTATGCAGCCATCAGCATAGTGGCCATGAAGCTTGCCCCGGAATCAGTTCAACATGCAGTGCAGCTCAAGGCAGATCTAGTCAATTCACCATTGATTGCGCAAGACAATAACTTCTACCATCACGAAAGCCAGATCAATATGTTGCAGGCCCAAATGTACAATGGACCCTTAACGATAACCGACCTTGGTCCATCTGGTGACAGACACAATGACAATAATGACGAGGAGTCTGGATACAGCAATGCCTCGGTACACTCGCACCTACTGGCGGAATATCATCCTGGCCTTTTTATGTTCTATGAATTAGGTATGAACAGAATGTAATCGCGGAAACTGATACTTAAAAGTTACGCGCAGGAGTTTTTATTCGTTTAGACAGAAACGTCAACTTTTGTTTTTCAGGCTTGAGATATCACGGAAGAACCCCACCTACTGCACCTCCAGGGGTAACACCACCTGCATGGAACACACGGATACTCATCATCCAATACCCAGCAAGACACCTGATGAACATGTCTGCGAGACAGTCACTCGCCGCACTTCCCGGCGGGGCCATATTGTATGTAACCCCAGAAATGCAAGAGCATTGTGTACCAAAAAAGAAATATCAACTTTGGTCAACAAGAGCCACTTATGTTACTGATGGGTATGATCTGATGTCATGAAAGGTGCATACTATGTTTGTAGCCAGACTTTTATTGCGGGTAGGTGAACATAACCTGACTATAGTTTAACAATAAACTGACTGCCCACATAGTTATGTCAACACACCCTGAGAGGCATGCCAAATAATGTTAAAATTGACCTGAACATGTTTTTATCAGGCATCAAATATCAAGATGAAAATGGAGACATGTGTTCTGTTGAGCCGTGGTGATTTGGTGAATTGATAGCCAATATGTCAGCTGAAGAACAGAAAGAATACTTGGAAGCATGGGACATAGTAGACAGACATGTGGCTTCAACATGTATATTTATACCACACGTAGCTCAACATAAAGAGGCTCACATACAGGACAAGACATTCCGCTGCCTAGCATGATACAAAGGACCTTGTGAGTACCAATATCATCCAACATTATATCTTCAGAAGTCTAATTAACCACTTAGCATTCAAATATGACTTCAAACACCCAAGGAACCATGAGGGATTCAATGATGACAGCGGTGAGTAATGCTTGAGGGCTAGAGGATGAGATTTTGATAATAGATGCCCAGACGATGAAGATGAAGAACCTGATATATTTGGAAACGAGGATATAAATGAACACAACTCTAATGCAAAAGGAAAGAATACCAAAAGGAAAAAAGGGAAGCAAGGAAGAAAAGGTAATAAAAAAAAGGAAAGATGACAATGGTGAGTGGTTATTAAGTATGATGTGATTGCGCAACGACTCATGATTAACTTAGAACCAATAAATATGGATTACGAGAGTGATGTGGACATGGATGCAGTAGTATATGTAACAAGTAAGATGAACTGAACATGAATAAATACTCATTAATAATGTGGGCACAGTAAAGGTACTAGCAACTCTTCAGAAGAAGATAACTATGAATCAGAGGACAACAGGGACCACACAGAAATACTTGAAAAGTACAATGCAAGTGCAGCATCCATGCATGCCTCTAGCAGCTGAGAATGCATACTGGCAAACTCAACAACATCCACCAATCACCAATTCCAAGAATATTATGTTTTAAAGGAAGGCAACCGTAAGCCAGCTAACCAATATCAAATCAAAATGACACAAATCTGACACTCACCCAGTCACACTGTTCGAGGACTCTTTAAGTTATACAAACCTTCGGCGTGCGGGTGACCAATTGGCATTAGATATCAAGAGACTTGGAGCCATACCAACGGTCGCTAAAGACGCAGACAGTAGACTCACAATCCATGATATGGCAATATATAACAGACCTACTGGTATGCGTAAGAACCCATTCGAAGTCCAAACACTGCAAGCTGTAGCTGGGACATGGTCCAAGGTCAAACGCGCTAAGGCCTGTAGTGCCAAAGACAACATCCAAGAACACATCAATCAACAACATGCCATGGTGGCCCATGGATTTGCGTGGGACTGGGTGGAACGTGCATGTGTAATCGAAATCAAAGCCATCATGACAGACCCAAGCAACTCATGCACACCGTGGATAGCGAGCCTGATATGCAAAGTGCAAAGCTTCATAGAAGTAAGAATCTATCAACCATTAACCTTGATATCTAATAAAGAATGACAATAGACACGCTCCGCCGGTCAACTCGAACTTCAAAGAAAGGATCAACCGCTGTTTCGTGAGATGGAACCTATGATAGCAACGGTGATGGGACCACGCACAGCTGGTGGACATGCTCCCTTTCTGCTGGACGCCGATCTGAGGGATTATGTACTCAAAGAAACGATATCAATGATCACCCAGTGGCTCCAATACCCCAAAGAAAAAACCATTTCAGCTGCGCAGGGCAAGTTCGTCAATATGCTCCTGACCATCACCAATTCCTATGACATATTTCTTCTCAATGCTACATGGAAAGCTTACTGTTTTCCTAAATCAGAACTATTCAACGATAGAAAACTCAAACAAATTACTGACAATCGAATCGCCGATACATGTGACAAATTGTAAGAATCACCTATCGCACAATCTGGATCCAAGGAGATACAGGCAATAAGAGATATTGCCAAAATGTGCCGGCCCTTTGGTGCCATAAGCAAGAACTCAAATCCTAATACTCTAGCAATGATGGTGGCAGAATTTGTTCAGTTCCTAAGGGATCTCATGCCAACAACCCAGTCTCTGATCTCACAATCCTCAGACAATAATCTTATTCATAAAGTAATCAAACATCCAGACTTTTAATGCCATTTTGGGAAATTGCATCATCGCAATGTCGGGTAACAGGGCCTCAAGGACCCTTTGAACATAACTTCATAAGAACAAGAAGTGGTTTATTCAGCACCCTAATATATTGGGGAATAACATACACAGCCGCTGCAGAATCTGATCCCCACAACAATCGCTTCAAAGATCTCAACACATACGTTTCATATTGTCACAATAATCAATTCAAAGGCGTGAATCATTTTTGAAATATGACAGCATACGGTATGCCGAATCACAAACGACATCCTAAGTTGGCTATTACATTCTGGAAGGCAACAGAGGGATGGGAAACATTTATAAAGAGCAACCAAGGAGAAATCCCTTTCAATGCTATGCACGAGTATTTGACAAGATCAGAGGAAGGGTGAGTGGCTTGTTAAATTTATAAGGTAGTTATCACTCATTAACTATATAACAGACGAAATATTTTTCCTCAGATAGGTGATTTAACCGGTTATCTGATGGCGGTAGACCTCTGCTATACAGGATTGGTCCAATGGCCCACAGCATGTGAATTAGGTGAATTGATATACAATATAGGGTGGGGGGGGATCTTATTCCAAAATGGTCGTCCAAGGACTCATTGATGGCAAAAGTGACCGTATGGATTGTGGACAGGCATTCAGGGATTTTAATGACAAAGTCAGTGCCACATTGATGAGTGAAGAGCTAGAAAAGATGAACTTTGACATTTTCATGATGGAACATGCTCTTTGTAAAAGGAAAAGGTTGAGGGACACCCTTCAATAATAATAAAGTAATTTAGAATGAAAAAGCCTAGAAGGATATTGGAAACACGCGGTAATCCATGTAATATATATATATATACATAAACCACATTTAAAACTATCAAAGAAAGGAGTATAATTCAGGCTGGTCAAAAAATGATGAAGATGTTGGCTTTGACAAAGCTATCAGTCCTATACGAGGAAAGGGGGCATAAAGGACGACTACACGAACCAAAGTAGGGGAGACTATTTGATACGTAGGCATTTATTCGTCTTTGGTTTAATTGTTGGTATAGGAGGTCTGTTTACGGCCTCCTACACAATTGTAAAAAAAAAAGAAAACCGTCCGCCAAAATGCATATATTATGGGCGCATATGGGCCGCAAATTTTGGTGCCATGTGGACTAGCCAAAGGTCGATTTTAAAATCCAAAAAAACACCACATTATCCCATATAAAAATACTACAAAAAATAACTGTAACTAATAACTGCTATCAGAATACAATCCGTAACTAAAGGTAACTTTAAGTACCCAACTGGCCTCTAAAAAGACCGTGGGAATTCGGTGCCAGAAAGGTAAGAAATTTTGGAAACGTTCAAAAATTTGCGGTAAAGTTGCGCACGAACGATTCTAACTCCACTAACGCTACGTAGGGAATCATAATGCACATATGATTGAGATCACTCACCATGTGGTTATACAAGATATACAAAACCATCATGAGATCCTATCATTATCTGGCATCATATACTATGATGCAATTAGACAGCATTTTGTTGCCAGAATCATAGGTAAGCAAGGAGACATATGGTATCATGATGGAATAAATACAGGATGACAGTGTGTATTTGAAGGGAATTTGTCATTATTTGACAGTACACAACTTCAAATATACAATGGACATGTAGAAATATCTGCCACTTTGCTCATATATAAGAAACAATCCAGTTAGGTCTCTATCATGCATGACTGCACTGTGTTTGCCAGAAGTATATGATGGAATAAACACATGACAACAATATGCAATTGAAGGGAAATTGTTAACATTCAATTGCATACAGTTTCAGATATAAAAGGAACATGTGTAAATATTTGCCACTCTGCCTGTATATTTACATACATGAAAAAAAAATATTTTGCCACTCTGCTTATATACTCATATACATGAAATTTGTGGAACTGTCCATGACAAAGCCAATTATCATTTTATTGTGCTCAATGTATTAAATAATGAGTGACTGTACCCTTGGCAGTATGGAGCACCATATTTATTATTGAGTAGTCCTTCCAACATGGTGCATGAAGATTTAGCTGTATTGTTTAATGTATATAAAGAGAGTGGGAAATGTTTCCATTTGTTCCTTCTACATTTAACTATGTGTGCTGTTATACAATTTCCCTTTAAGTAAGCATTGTTATTGTGTGCTTATGCATCATGTACATCCATTGCATTATAGTGTATATGTATATGGGCTACATCTTTATTTGGAATTCTTTGTCAGTAACATAAAATTGTACACCATAATGCAGTGGAGTTACATGATGCAATAAACACAACATGAATGTGTAGTTGAAGGAAAAGTGTCAACAGTTACTGAAAGTGTGTGCAAATATAAAAGGAACACATGGAAACATGTTATCCTCTCTTTACATATATAAACCAATCCAGTTGAATATTCATACACCATGTATTTGGAAATACTGCCATATAGGAAAAAATAGTGCTCCAACTTCCAATGGTACCATTCTACATTATTAAATACTTTGAGCACAATAAACAGGGAATCAGATCTGTCATGCGTAGCAGTGACCCATACCACAAGTGCTTCCTTTGTATATATCTTGCACAACTTTGCAGGTTTTGTGAAGATTTTTGATGTGGTTCTGAGTTGCCTTGGACTTGCGAGGCATTCTACAAATCAGCTAGGAGTTAAAGAATCACAGAAATCCTCTTGTGTGGCCTCGGAATGTGTTTTTTGGCAAGGTCTGCTAGTGCATAGCTGAGATCACGTGATGTGCAAAACTCACTGGCCAGAAAAATCAAAAGTGTTGTAAATCACTCAAAACATATGTAGAAAATAATAATAATAATATTTTTAGGTTGTTCAACTTTACTACTGCTCCATAGAATTTGAATTTCTTGAGAAACTCTTTGCAACAAGTATTAGCACAATGAGTAAAGATGGTATTCTAGCAACAATAATTGTAATATCCTATTCAGATGTGTCTCTATAAGTCATCGAAAAATGGGCCTCAATGCTTATGTAATGGGGTGCTGGGTTTTCGCTGACCTCTACCTTAGTCACAAATCTATTTCAATCATATCCCCATATGTCTTATCTCAATTTCCATGTTCACTCCAACTCCAGAACTCCATATCATGCACTCTTATCTTTCCGTTTCTGACTTTCGGAATTCTGCATATCCCTTTAAATATGCTTTCCCTCGCTCAAGCTTTCTTTAGCTTGTATATCTTGTTATAACTCATTACTTCACCTCATTATCTCGCTATAACTTGTGATATCCTGTTATACCTGATACATCTTGTCAACCTTATATCATTTATAGCTTTTATTACACTTCATCACTCCAAGTTTTATCCGCAATAAAAGTCCCTAGCCTTCTGACCTTTAGTGATTGGCACGGGTAACCCCTGGGTATGAAAAACGTCGACCCATACCCGACCCACGAACCAACCCATACCCACCACCTGGGTATGGGTTTTGCCGGGTGCCACATGGGTACACCATGGG
>MU134437.1:69972-174203 GCA_015039355.1 Ramaria rubella | reverse complement strand
CTCATGCGACTTTGGTGAAAAATCACATGACCAACAAACAATGCCAAATCCTCACACAGATATATAAAACCCCCAAGTTCTCCTTCTGTTCTTTCTCTCAACCACCATTCCCCTCTCCCTTCTCCCTTCTCCCTTCTCCCTTCTCCCTTCTCCCTTCTCCCTTCTCCCTTCTCCCTTCTCCCTTTCTCCCTTCTCCCTTCTCCCTTCTCCCCTTCTCCCCTTCTCCTTCTCCCTTCTCCTTCTCCTCTCCCTTCTCCCTTCTCCCTTCTCCTTCTCCCTTCTCCCTCTCCCTCTCCCTTCTCCCTTCTCCCTTCTCCCCTCTTCCCTTCTCCCCTCTCCCTCCCTCCCCTCCCTCTCCCTTCTCCCTCTCCTGTCCTTCTCCCCTCTCCTGTCCCTTCTCCCCTCTCCTGTCCCTTCTCCCCTCTCCTGTCCCTTCTCCCCTCTCCTGTCCCTTCTCCCCTCTCCTGTCCCTTCTCCCCTCTCCCTCCCCTCCCGTGTTCACCTCTCCAGGCACTGTGTGGCAAGTCCTTATTTATAGTACTATTTTTTTTTTTTTAAATTTCCATACTTTCAGATTGATCAACAATTATTTACCAACATAGGAATATTTTTGGTTGCTGACTTGTATTAGATTAGCAATGGTGCATAATTATATTAATATTTCATAGTTAACTCATAAGCGACCCATTAGTAGTTTGTGTGCCTTGTAATTAGTACTGTTGTAATAAAATTGTTAAGCACTTTCATTGTTGACATCTTGAAGACAATAATATTCCTTGAATATATATTTCTTATATTTACCCATGTAGAATCTATGGTTTTCCCAGTCAATTTGTCATGGATTAATGGCCAAGGTGTTACAGACCGTTTCATCGGTTGGTGACTCCGTAATATGTTGCTGCTTAAATAGTGCTCGCAGACTGTGCCAAATAACTTGGCATAGTGGCCTTTTAGCCCAGTTGAAAACAAGTACTTTACTGCGAGAATTTACTGCCTTTCACACAAGGGTTTGATGGAATACCTCCACCTTTTTGCTGGTACATAGGGTTAGAAATAGTGGAATCTCACAACATGATTTCATGTATTTACCAAGATACCATTGGTGCATTTATTGCATATATATATACTGGTAGTCCCTGTGTATCTTACATGGAAGCTCCTTGCGTCTCTTATCACGGCCTCCTTGGTGGAAATCACACCAATCTTTGCTAGTAACCCTGCTGCCTCTTCTGTGGAAACACCCCACATCTTTTGTGAGATTTTCCCCCATGAGTACATGGAATATCCTCATGTCATTCATGGATATTGTCAAGCCCTTCTCCACCAGTTGTTCCTGGGAAAACATCAAAATAGTTAGTTAGAAAACAATTGAAAAAATTGCATGGGCACTGGCCTCCCACCAAATTCTGGGCCTCATTTTCATGTGAAGTCCACAAGTAATACAAGGGTTGTAAAGTAAAGCCAGTGCCAGATTGTGGGCTATCCACGATTTGGCATGGGTGGACAACCTACGAACGGAACGTGGAACACCCACTTGAACCCATGGGTGTTCCACGAATATGCGGCGTGGACTGTTCTCAGATAATTTTAGGGTATCTTTCCCACAGTGCACAGCGTTACCCACTCGCCATGGGTGACATAATTTGTGGAGAAATAACAGGTGATTCGGCACGTGAAGCCCTTGCTTCCACATCAAATCCTCCTCGCGCTACACATTCGCAACCACAACCAGTTGGGCATAATTGTACCTTCCGAGCTTTCCAACATTTCAGATGCGTGATATGGCAACACACGAGGCAAACATGCGCCAGCCCTAGATGATAACATAATTATCGTATCATTGTAGAAGCATCGTTGTCATAACGCACCCGTTGCAGGCAGTCGGCAAACAGAACAAGAGGATTTCTGCTGCCTCGGGCCACACGTCTTACAGAAACCGTCCGCTCCGGGGCCTACCTGGCATCCACAACGGGAGCAGAGTGGCACCGTTGCTATAGAATTCTAATGAATGTGTACGCATAATGTGGCCTTCCCGGAGTACACACCTAATTTTTCTTTTTTCGCTTCACCACAAGTGACATAGTCTGCGTCATTCTTTGACAAGCACTTCAAAAGCTCCAACCGTTTGCTTAATAAGCCCCAACGAAAGAGAAACTCGCTATAAGCAATGATATGGTCGGCTAATCGCAAGGTCACCACGTCTATATGTTTTCTGGCGGTAGAGGTTAGTGTTCCACCTGGTTTAAGCTGAACATAGGATAAACGCACTCCCTTCGTTCGTCAATTTCGGCGAAATCTGTCCTGATATCCACTAGCAAATGTTTCCTAGGAAAGTGACCCCATGAATTAGTTACTTCAGTGGTATCTTTATGACCAGCGGACACGAAAGAGGTGGTCCCTCGTGAGGAACCGTGGGATGGAGGCGCCAGAGGTTCAGACCATAATTTTAGGCTTCCTGAGTGCCTTTGAGCACTGTTAAAAGGAGGGGAATGCCTCCTTTCAGCATTTTCGGGCGTTTTTGGACCTGCACCGAATCCTTCCACTCGCGGCGGTGTATCAGCGACTAAAGGTAGAGTTTTACTTCTTTCGATGGGAGAATTCTGCGCCTTGGGTGTGGATGTTCCTTCCTGCCCGCTCATAAGGAAGCGGACGCTACTCGCGCTAGCGTTTAGCAAGCTCGACCACGAGGCTTTCGATGATGCAGAAGATGACAACGATGTCGATGGACCGGGTGTCGTGGGGGACCGCAGGGAGGCCTGAGATACAAAAGAAGCATTCGACAGCGCTCGCGTTCTCCCTTTTACAGACTGGCGGCGAAGGTTGAGGTAATCATCGTGATGGGGGAGAGGGGTTGGCGCATCGTGAAGTGTATTAGAGATGCTAGCCTGTGGTGCAAAGCGTTCATCTTGAAAACAAAAATATCACTCTAAAGTAAGATAGATGTTCAGCGAAACAGGGACATACATTTAACTTTGTCCGCTCTCTCCGAGATCAAGATAACGATCGAGACCATCGCTAACATCAAAACATCTTTCTTGCTCGCCAGTTCTTCCATACTAGACGGAACCATTGAGTTCTTGAGCTATTAAATGTTTCTGGCCAAGTTGACTTACAAAGACAAAATGATATTTCGGCCCAAGCGACTCTTGTGCCATTGCGAACCATGTTTGGGTGGTCGTCCTACGTCCCCCCAGAGAGAACGTAAGGTTTTAAATACTCTTTCATGATCAGCTCGACCGAACGCTCGAGCGATTTCAGCATTATATTGACAGAAAGACCCTGCATCAATGGCAGAAACCGCATATTCATGGGCGATGGCCTTATCGAGACCTGCAATTTCCGACACGTCCCGAATCGACACCATACTCTTCCGCATGGGACGAAGGAGGAATGCGGAGTCGAGCACATCTGCTGATTGCGGGGTTTCACTAACATGATGCTAGTGTTGAAAATGAAAAATAAGACATGGCTTTTTCAAAAAAATAAAAATAATAAAAAAAGGAATAACTCAACAACTTTGGGTTGAGCGAGAGATTCCAGCGTGCGCAGAAGGTCTTCGTCAGCACCGGTGGCGACTGGAGGAGTACTTTGACGGTCATGAGCAACTGCAGTAAGGCGACGCAAGGCATCAGAAAGAACGCCTGAGGTGTTGTTGAGCTGCTCAGTATTTCTTGGAGCTCGCGAGGCAGTTGAAGGCGAAAGAGAGATACTGCGACCCATGGTTCTTACCATACGCAGAGGCATGTGTGAGAAGCATACCAGTTCGCCTGCATTGGGAATGTTAAACAGGCATATTACGAGATAATCAAGAGCACCATTAGGTCCAAAGACACCCTGTGAGGTTCTAGGCTCCGCCAATCCCGTTTGACCGCGCATGGCGACCGAGGCATCCCGATTAGGTCTGGTAGAACCGCCCTCTGCTTCGGAGCTTGACCCCGAGTCAGTATCAATCGACCTCCCCGCTATCCCTCTCTTGTTGGGAAGTCCCAGAAGAAAGCGTAAGCAAGCTTCCAGACAGGGCGGCTTTCTACGTAGAGCATGAAGTTCACGTAACAGAAAGGCGCGGTTTTTGACAGGAATTAGATGGTTCTTTTCAAGATCGATGTGGGGGAGACTCTGAGGAGCGATGGAGCGGGGATATTCCCGGGGAAATATAAAGGTGACCCGAATGAAGACGGAAGAGGACTCTCCCCAAGGTCCTTGGAGTCCAAGGGTGCACATCCTTTTTTTAAGCTCCATCTGAGAAACAGTGCGGGTTTTGTCTATATCTATATCGCCGAAAAGCAAGAAGCGTTACTCACTTTTTCCAGTGTGACTTTTGCCATTTTAGATGAGGATAGACCATTCACTACGGAGGTCAGCCTAGTGATATCGTGCCTGATGATTAATTATAAATATGCTCGAGTGGAAGATACGCACTCTTCGGCCCAGGACGAAGTTGCTTCCGAGTCGAAAGCATCACTATTATTACTCGGCTGTATCTGAGGACTTTCGGAACGCTTGTCCTGCGCCTCGTGTTTGTGGGCGGTGTCCAAACTAATCCTGGACGATGTCAAACTATCAGGGGCACTTCCTTCCTTTCTCTCGTCCACCGTTACGCTGGGCATCCATGCTAGGGCGTGCATTCCCTGGTGTTTCGATTTCCCGGTCCCTTTCGTCATTGTTCCTCCGCGGCGAAAAGTGCCTGTTCCCGTTCCAGCTGCTTGAGTGCGCATCGACGTCGAAATCGGAATCGAAGCGTCTGCTTGCTTCGATGCCCCAAATGAACCAACATGTGCTCCTCCTAATATCCTGCGACAGCCAGGTGCAGACACAATATGTTCTGTTGTGGGCGGTGCAGTAGCTGCTCGGTAAGATTCATATTTCGGTGTCGCTCTATGTGATGGGTCTTCAACTTGGCTCCCGCGAACGAAACCCGCCCTCTTGAGAGATGATTTAAGTCTAATATATAGGTTTCCGAACAAGAGCTTACTTCAAGTATTGTGGGATCGATAGGCCATGCACGTAATGTACGATCTTCACTCCATGTGACGAGCTGGAATTCACGATCATCTTCCCAAATTGAGATTATGAGTTCATACTGAACAAAATTAGCTTGCAGGCTAATAAACATACCGAAGTCCAAATCTGTACCCCCTTTCGACCTCCACACATATTCTTTCACGATATTTGCCTTTCCCTCTCCTCCAGCGCTTTCCGGGACTAGTTCGATTGGCTTTTGATCCTCCTCGTAAAATAATTCGGGACGCTGAATTCCTCGTTGTGGCAAACTGAGTACTCCATTCCCGAAAGGCACATATCTAGCCCGCCAAACGGGATAACTTGTGTCAATCTGTTTATGAGGAATGTGAGTAGGTGCGTCTGTTCGAGGACGAGGGATAGCGTCGCCAGTTCCAGCATCGGAAGCCGAAGTATTCCAAAATTTGATAGAGTGATCAAGAGAGCAAGTCACAATCTCGTCCCTGTCCCGACGAGACCAGTCTATGCCATATATTCGAGCAGTGTGTGCTTTTATGGTTGTAAGGGGGACAGCTCCTTTCTGTGTCGAGAGTATGAGATCAGCCTTTACCGAAAGAGGGAATAACGTCGAACACGTTGGTCCCATATGAGTAAAATGTTTCCATGTGATGACGCAAGAATATTTTCATTATGTCGGTTCCATTTAACTTGGGTAGCACCGGCTTTATTGAAAAAGAAGTTTATTGGTGGAAGTATGCAATAGACTGTAGACAATAAAAACTCACGATTAAATGCACATAACCCTTTTCATCATTTCAATGGCGAGTGATAATTCTAAGTTTAAGTACATCTCACCCGTAACGGGCCTCATAGAGGTCCTCAAGTCCCACATCCATATCCAGGAATCGATCCCTGTGCTGGCTACAATATCGGGATTATGATTGTGCCAATTAAGATCTGTGATACTTCTGTAATGTCGAGAAAGGATGAACTGTATCGCCGAACGGTCTGGACGATCCAGGTTCCAGATCAAACTGATTAAAGCTATGTTAGCGGAACGCATATAAGTTGACAGTGAATAATTGACTTACAGTTTCTCACTAGACGTAGATACTACATAATTTGCACGAGAAGGATGAGGATTCCACTGGACGTCTGCTACGTCCCAAGTACCTCCTTGTGGGAGGAACCGTGGCACTTCTAATGGGGCTTCTAAATCTATGACATAGAGTCCTGACCGTGCTGCTAGAACTACATCTCTTCCAGATGGACTTATGCTCATCTATCGTGATTCACAGTAAGAACGTGCTGGGCTACAAGGGGTCGGGGCTCACTTTCCCGACGCCATCCCCCACCCAACCTTGCATCTTAATTTGAAGTCCCCTGCTGAAATCAGGCCTTGGGCTTGCATCCCCAAAGGTGGTGGGACGGATGAACTCCCCATCATTGTGACCGACGGCAGGTAAGGGGGCATGATGGAATGAAGACAATGCATCGCTTGTTCCAGCAAGGGAAGGTCTGCGGGCACTCAGCAGACTAAGCATTTGGGCAGAGGGGGGCCCAACATCTCTCTCATCGTCCAAACTGTCCGGGTTCCCCAGTGGTGAAACCATCTCATCAGATCACGTGATTGATCTTCTTATGTAAGGGTTCCTATCTCATTTGTGTGGTTCTGAGTCACCAGCGCAGTGACCAAAGTACTTAGCACGTCAAACCTGTACATGCTGTACACATGGCTAGCAGCATATAAGTTTTCACAACGATCAGCCCTGTTGATCCACTTATTTTGAGGCGGAATAGGAGCTGCTTCAAATTCCTACAGAATTATGACCACATATCCAGTTGTAGATAAGACATTGGAATAATATCAGCATGGGATTTAAGTTATAATTAGGGTAAGATCACATCCATACAATCCAAAGAATTTATCTGAAGAGAGTTGTCATTAAAGCACATAATGGTTTGGAACACCGCACTAGCACTTACAAGGCTCTCCTACATGTCTATAGCTCCTTTACAGGAAGGAGAGTTTCAGTGGTCGCAGCGTTCGAGTCCGCGCCAACGAGGTAATAGTGAGCACGTCTAACAAGAAGAGTGGCTTGGCTGGGAAGGTAGCGATAGATGCCGCCAACCAGAAGGGAGATGAATAGAAAGAAGAAAGACCCTGGGCAACAATGAGCCATGAGTGTGTAGTCATAAATATATCGAACATACAGAGTACGAAGATCTCCCAAGGTTCCAACATGGATGATACAAAAGTACCGTCAATCCACATTTTCCACCTCCAAAAGAACCGTACCACCGCTGATTTAGGTGGGCGAAGACTGGACATGTCTGGACGCTGGGGTTTAATAGACTGCGATGACTGTTGAGATGCCATGATGGTGGTCGGGAAGGGATGAATCTCGGGCTTATGTAAGTCAGTCGCGCTAATGGACACGCCCATAACGCGCCCGACGCGTTCGACGACGACGGCGAAGGTAACTCTCAGCCAAAAGCAATACTCTAAAGTAAGCTTCTTCACTGGATTGCTCACACCCGCTGAACATCACTTAGATAGCAGGTACCATAGCATCTGTGCGCAAACAAAGACAACTACCAGATGGCATCCAAGAAGTCGACGAACAACCATCGCACAAATCTCCGAAGGATGGAAACTCGAGGCATTCAGAGCCCTCGTTTGTCGTAGAAGCATCATTCATACGTGCGCCTCTCAATTCGCGCGTCGAGAATAAGGTCTCCTCTAGACACAAATTGCCCAAGGGCAAGGCTCGTCAGGACTCTCTCGAAGGTCTACCGCTAGACATCCAGGAAGCCATCATTCTTGAAGAACTACTATTTGTTCTTATGGTATGTATGCTGACATTTCACTGTATAAATCTCAATTATGTTTTAGGGTATTCCTGGAACTTATATTACATATGACATTGCCGGCTCTCCAGAGGAAGAAAACCTGCACGGGGCACTGTTCTCCATAACCCCTTCCCTTGGTGAGTGCATGCTCTTTCATTTTCTTAGCTAATATCAGGCAGATCCTTCTCTCCGTGATTTGACAAGTCGAATACTTCCCCTCGCAACTTCGTATACGGCGATAACAGCCTTTATCCAACAGCGTAGCCATCTCGAGCATGGTCTTGTCAACCATGCTCTCTGTGCTAGTATCAGATCCATGTTGAAAGTATGTCACACCTTCGCACCATAAACTTTATACTGAAATGTTACAGGATTATCATACGCTCATCTCGCAACTGGAACACGCGTTTAATACCAACTCCCAATTCTCATTGCAGAAGCTATGGTTTTACGTACACCCGACGCTGCACTCCTTATCACTCCTACATACCCTCATCCTTGCTCTCACCCGTGACGATCATGTGCCTTCATCCGCCTCTTCCTCCGATGTCCCTTCCTCTTCAGAGGATGAGGAATCCCAAGCTCGTAACGAGGCACTCGGTCTTGCCCCCAATCTAAAGAACATAGTGAAGAATATGACGCTTAACTCCGAAGACGACGTCGCGTCTCGGAATCCACCAAAAGGTGGAGAAGTTCTCACGCAGATTCATAAGCTTGCTCAAGCCCATGCTGGTGACCCTAGGGCGCAAACTGTATACAGCACACTCCTGAGGGATGCGAGTAAACCATATGCGCGTGTGCTCAGGCGCTGGTGTGAACGAGGTTATCTTGAGGACCCGTACGACGAGTTTATGGTTCGAGAAAGTAGATTCATCGATCGTGGCATCTTGGAAAGGGATTATGTGGATGAATATTGGGAAAGAAGATATACGGTAAGTAGTTACCAATTGGGGTAAGGTGTATGCTAAATGTATCTATAGCTTCGGGACGGGTCCACAATCACAGCGGGCAAACATCAAGCGTCAGCACCTATTCAGCTGCATGATGGCGCATGCGTTCCGCCGTTGCTTGAAGCATGGAAACATAAGGTTCTCCTCGCTGGTAAATATCTCAATGTCATCCGGGAATGCGGGATAGAGATTGAGCGTGAGCGGAACGCTTCGGATGATGATTTAGCCATGGACGATGAACGGTGTGTAAAACCTTGTGTATCGTTCCATGTAACTGACAGTTTGCCATGTAGCTTCTACAGAGCCATAGAGGACGCATACTCACATGCAAATCGGACATTGCTCAAGTTACTTCTAAGCGATCAACAACTCATCCCACGATTACGATCGCTCAAGCACTACTTCTTCCTTTCGCAGTCGTTCTTCCTTACACACTTTCTTGACATCGCTGCGCAGGAATTGCGGAAACCCGTAAAGGCCGCAAGTGCCCAGAAACTTCAAACTTTACTCAGTGTTGCGCTCAACACAGATGGTGTCATGTTTCCACAAGATGAGACAGGCACAAGCGGGATGTTTAGAGATGACGTGAAGATGGCACTCCAAAGCACTGGCCTCTACGATTGGCTCCTCAAGGTTGCCAATGTTAAAGGGGCAGTGGTAGGTGATGAAGACGCCATGGGGGTAGATGTTGGAAATGAGGAAGGAAGCGAGCGTAGGAAGGACAGAGGCAAGGACAAAGATAAAGACAAAGACAAAGACAAGAAGATTTTGAGCGGTATGGCTGTTTGTTCTTTCTCCCTAGGCTACCCCTTATCCCGATACTTTAGCCATCGACGTCTTCGCACTCGATTATACCGTCAAGTTCCCGCTGTCTCTCGTTCTTTCTCGCAAGACCATCCTGCGCTATCAGCTCCTATTTCGCTTTCTTCTTCACCTCAAACACCTTGAACAGACCCTCGGCCATATGTGGGCAGAACAGAAGGCCACAGCGTGGCGTATGCCGCTTCTGATGCATCCCGAACTTGCTCGTTGGCGGCGCGGTGTGTTTGCGTTGCGCGCGCGGATGCTAGCAGTCGTACAGCAAATCTTAGCCTTCGCAACATATAACGTTCTCGAGCCGCACTGGCGGCGGCTAGAGCTCAAACTTGCGAACGTCACCACCGTGGATCAGCTCTTACGGGACCATGTGGATTTCCTTGACACATGTCTCAAAGAATGCATGTTGACCAGTTCAAGGTTACTTAGAGTACGTCTCAGTTTTGTGCCATGACACGTGCTTATGAGTCGTTTGTAGCAATACCAACGTCTCCTCACAACATGTGCTACCTTTGCGTGGTACACAAGCAATTTCACAAAATCTTTGAATCAGGCTCTAGCACAGCTTGAAACAGATCCGACCGAGGTATCAATGAAAGTTCGTTGGGATTTTCTGATTAAGTTCCGCACCAACTTCGATCATTGGCTTCGGGTACGCGCCGAATCTTTATTCCATCTCAAAATTGCTGAGTGAACGATAGTCATACATTGAATGCGTGACTTTCCACGCTTCAAGTGAAAACGCGGCCCTAATGCCTCTTGTAGGAAGGTTAAAATCCGTCTACGTAGGCCCATAAATATTATTTGCATTCTACACGGGCTATGTTTGGGGTATACAGTCGCCTATGCCTTCTGAGCGCGCCCTGAGATCCTGGGGCGAAGTAATGAGGCATCATCTCGAGGGGTACATTACATAGCAATCATTCCTATTGGCTTAGAATTGTACGCACAAAGCTCTCATAATTGACGTTACCATCCCTGTGCACCGTCCTGTTAGGTCTCATAGGATCGGCAAGGAGTCAGGGGACTTACGCTCCAATCTGTACACCTTTCAGCAGTTCGTCTACTTCCTCATCTGTCATCTTCTCGCCGAGTTGTGTAAGCACATATCGCAGTTCTCCGGCGCCAATAAAGCCATTTCCTTCTTTGTCAAAGACTTGGAAACCTCTGATAAACTCCTCTAAATCCCATAAAAGTACGGTACGGGGTAAAGAGAACCATTGCGTGATTAGTATAAAGGGTCAAAGAAAACATAGACACCTACGCTTACCTGGTGTACCAGCTGGTTTGAATCCATCGGGGCGATTCAGAATACTTAAAAATGTCTTGTAATCCACTGTCGCAAAAAATTAATTTTTACTTGAGCAATCCCAGATGATAATCCCAGCACTAACCATCTCTCGGGGCACTAGCAACAATGTCCGCCACCTCTGCTTGCGTCGGATTCTGGCCCAGAGCGCGTAGAAGATCACCCAACGTCTCACGCGGGACTGACCCTGTTCCTTTCTTGTCAAACAGAGCAAATGCCTCTTTATATTCTGCGCGCACGTCCCGTATAGTCATGAGGCCAAAGAATGAGTTGAGCGAAGGAGTCACAACGCACCGGCGTTGTCGCTCTGTTCACATGGTGAGAAAAAATCACAATCCAAAACATCCTTCTCACCATTATAATAGAGAGATGATTATATGTGGGTTGAGGCTACGTAGGACGTCCGACGTTGGTCGTTCGAAGTTCCAATACTCCCACGCTTATGTGACTTGCCCTCGGTAGTACAGTACTTATAGTACCAAAAAAAAACTTAAATATAGGTGACCTCTCCGTTGGATTGTTCCTAGATTTCACTGGCACTGCAGATAATTATAGATACGATGTCTATAACTTCTGCAATTATCCGCCCTGCTCGGCCATCCGACGACGAACATCTTTCTAGGATATGTCTTCTTACTGGAGCTGCCGGGTTATCAGCAGAGCTCGCTCATTCTATGCATGAACTTTTGGGTCTAATCTTTGCGATACCTTATAATCGCCTTACCACCACTTTTGGATTCGTTCTTGTTGACAAAGTTCATGACAACGAGCAAGTTGTAGGCTATATACTCGGGACGACGGACAGCAAGCGATTTGAAAAGATTGCCGAACTTGAGTGGTGGCCTGTTCTGCGGGATAAATATCCCAAGAAAGAAGATCCTTTAAGGTATGTACATGTATATTTGTGTGCAGTAGACACCCCACTCAGATGCTCACGCTTGTATTTCAAAGAACTCCTGCTGATACGCGTTGCATCTCTATAATCCATTCGCCGTACACAAACCCAGAAGATGTCACATCTCGATATCCCGCTCATATTCATATTGACATTCTTCCGTCGCACCAGGTTGGCCCACCCACCTCAGTTCGTGTAGCTGGTTCTTACGAATATTTTACAATGCAGCGCAAATCTTATGGCAAGAAGCTTATGGCAGCAGCTGTTAATTTTCTCCGAGGGAAAGGCCACACCGGCCTGTTTGTTGGTCTCGATCCCTCCAATGAAGCTGCGAAGAAATTTTATAATCGTCTTGGTTTTGTGAGAATCGACAGAGAGGGTGGGGAATGGTGGGGATTAGATTTTGACAAGTTTCACGAGGAGTAAGTTAAGTCAAACCTCTTTATACTTATGTTGGCCGTGCACCCTGAATATGTCGAGCTTGTGAGATCAATTATTTAATGGATTCTCTGGAGCAACGGGACTCCCATAAAGTATGTTGTGCATTATGGCCTGACCTCTATATAAAAACATACCTTGTGGCCACATTGTTTTTGTCAGGTGATATCTTGTCTGGGAATGCCTCATCATGCATCAAACATTGCAAACACACTCCCCGATATTCTTTGAGCTAGGCCCAAGACCAGGTACCCAGTGGCTCTGTCAATGAGGCCTGAGGCCCCAGAGATCTGACATCGCTCTGGTATTTTGAAATTTGTAACTTGAGATGAGACCATAACACATGGCCAGGAGTCTGTATATGTTCCTCAGACTAGTCTGCATGACCCATCAGTGAGCATTCACGCTACAAAGCGCTGCACGGCAATATTCATGTTGCGCGAGCCTCAGGATTGGTGCATCAAAATAGCAATGGTTCCAATCGATCGTCTGACAGACGATTCTTCGTTCCAGCTTGTACCACGCACGGGCCCAGATCCATTTCTCAGCGTCATGCAAATCACATTGGGTCTCCCTTCACTATCTCCACGTCTCATCTCAAAAAACCGGTGAGACTCGACAGCGTCAGCATTGTTATTGTTCATGCTCTTGTGATTTTCCTCAGCCCATCGTTTTCAAGATGAACAGCACATGCAAAAAAAAAAGAAACGAATACATCAAATGAGGGATGTCGAAATCCAGTGATAGAAACGAATGTGTATGGCGTTGGGCCTAGTCCCGAATGGGGGTATCTTTAGCAAACGAGAGACCAGAACAAATGAGACAAATGAGAAGAGCTACAGACTGAATCCGCAGATCCTTGACTTGAATTTGGATATTGGGGGGCGACCTTGGCACCCTCATATTGGCCGCGGGCAGAAGCCGGTTCTGTGCGAGGGGAATCAGAAAAGGGCACAGATTCCGGTTCTGTGCCTACGGCGTGATCGATGAAAGGAGGCAAAGAGTGTGAGAGTGTGGGTGGACTACGCTGACCCAGGAAGGATGATTTGTTCGATGTGACATGTAGTATCTTCAGCGATTGCACCGTTCACAGTGTAACCCTGTCAAAAATAGGCAGTATATAAGGGAAACAATTCACAACAGAAGGTATTAGAAGGCAACAAACTCCTGGGGTATAGCCATTCGATGCGACGGTAGTGCACCACTGTGCGGCAGGGGCAGAGGCGGCGGTGATAGACACGTCGCTATACGTCACAGTGAAGTCATGCGGAGCATCTGAGACTTCTGAACAACGCAACGCGGTTTAAACGCATGTGGAAGTCATGCCACATGATAATTACTCACGGACGGCAAGAATCGCGCGGTTCATGGTATTAGCGGGAATGCTGAACGTGGTCTGCAACGATTGGGAACCAGAGAGTGTGCAAAGCCAAATGCCCAAGTCTTCGGTCAGCGTGAAGGAGAAGTGAACGGTATCTCCAGGAGAGGCAGTAAAACGTGAGCCCAAGGGGACTGTAGGTATGCCATAGAAGCTGAAAAAAAATAGTTTGTCTACTGAGATAGACAAGGTATATCAGAATATACACCTATTTCCTATTGACCACGAGCCAGACTGGCTGTCAAGCTCGACTTGGAGAACTCCGTTGTCACTCTGCAACCCAGGCCACACGGTAGCACCCTCTCCTGGCGCGTCCGGAACGACAAAATCGCCTGTGAAACTTTCAGAGTCGTCCTCGGTAAGATTGCAAATATCTACGTACCGGACATGGCAGTGAATTCTACCGCATCCCACTCAACGGAGAACCATTGTGATGTGCTGCGGTGAGCGGGAGCGGCAGCAACGACGAAGGCGGAGAAGAGGGCGAGGAGGAGGATAAGGAGGGACATGAGGGGGAAAAAAGAATCCGGAACGATGGATCCTCTAGTGTTACCATCTCAGTTACATAATAGTAATTAGTAATTACCTAAGGGTCGCTCGTCCATGATTGGTCGGCTCTCAACTACCATGACCTCAGCTATTGAAGGAGCAAAACGCCTCGCAGCTTTCACTGCTGTTGATAATCACGTCCTCCCTCACCACAGGATTATTGGCATTGGTTCTGGTAGGTGCACAAATCGTGTAGCCTCATAACCATTTATAATACTTTCAGGCTCAACTGTACCTTACGTTGTCGAGCGTATCATTGCACAGGGTCCTGCCAATGCTAACCGAGTCTTCATACCCACCGGTTTCCAATCTAAGGAGCTCATCGTAAACGCAGGCTTAACTTTAGGGGACGTGGATCAATATTCTACTATCGACGTTACCATAGACGGGGCGGACGAGTATGCGCTGCACAATCTGCTCCTTTCATGTCTCACGTTAGAAAAGGGTCGACCAATCCTTGAATTGCATTAAGGGCGGCGGGGCGTGTCAGTTACGCGAGAAAGTCCTTGCAGAGGCTGCGGAGACGTCAGTATTCAAGCATTTTATGAAAGCTCTCCTCACTTTTCCATCAGCTGGATAGTCGTTGCAGACTATCGTAAGAACTCTAAATATCTCGGCACCTCTGTACGTGAACCGTCTACTTCAGCAACTTTTCTCTTATTTTTCGTACAGTACATGCCAGGTGTCCCTGTCGAAGTTGCACCTTTTGCCTACGCCCCACTTCTCAAGAGCTTGCACCGCCTAGGATCAGTATGTTAATCCCCTCCGTGAATGTTTTCCGTTTGACAACCGTATTCCGCCTTTCGCCCTCCCCTCGCATCCTGACGCTTCAGCCCAATGCCGCTCTTCGGATGGCAATACGTAAAGCCGGTCCCGTGGTCTCCGACAACGGTAACTTTATAATTGATGCCCCGTTTCCGGAGGATATTCTACGGGAACCAATGGGGGTGAGTATGCATCTCTTTGACTCACCACGAATCACTAAGTCTAGGAGCTATTAACGCGTATAAAAATGCTCACGGGGGTCGTTGAGGTGGGACTATTTTGCGGGATGGCGAAGGCCGCATACTTTGGAAATGAGGTGCGCTTTTGCAATTTTCTACGTTTTTTATCTTGTTCCTCACTCTTACCTTCACTTTATTTATCGTTTCTTGGGTTTTTTTTTTCTGATCTTCTTTATTATTTTTATTCGCACATTCTCGCATCTCTTCATCTCCTACTTTCACTTATTACCTCGCGTAGGATGGCTCAATTACCATCCGTCGGGACGATGGCACACAGCAGACCGTTCACAGCGTCTTGGCGTCATGAGACGAGAAGTGGCGTAGATATATGTATGAAATATTAGATGACGAGTGTAGATGTAATTGTAGACGATATAAGATGCATGTACATTAGATTGAGTGAGAAATGATCTTGAACGCGGGCAGTTAGTTCTGGTTCCTCTCAAATTTAAATATATTTCTTGAAAACATCTTTCGTCTTTCGTGTATTCCGCCGAACCTACGTGTATTCCAAGTCAGATTTGTCAACCGGATTACAAACGCGGAAGTAATCTTTGTCCATGGGCGAGGTCGTCAACGTCGTCGTTGCGTTCGCAGTGATTGTTTTCATCTTTCGATGGGCTACTCGAGGAGGTAAGTGGATACCTCATACTTCATTGGCTGAACTGATTTGGAACAGGTGGCGGTAATGAGGAGACAAGGCGCGCTCGCAACCTGCTCGGCTTTCAGCCCAAACATGTAACTCCAGAGATGGTATGTCTCTCCGGTTATGCATATTGACAGTTATTAACTGAAAAGAACATCAAGATCTCTACTGTGCAGAGCATGTTTCCACACATTCCACAGTAAGCATATTTATGCAACGCCTCTACCACTTTTGACAGCTTGAAACCAGTGACAATATTCACTTTGATCTATTACGAACGGGTAATGTGGAGGTCACTTCGAATAAACTTCTGGAACGGGGTTACTTAGATGCCGTACGTGTTCATATTTCGTTGAGCTGAGTATAAAATGTAGGAAACTTGTCAGCCCCCTCCAACGTACTCTCAACTTTACCCTGTACAAGCAGCTCCTGCCCCTGCTGCACCATCTTCTGCGTCCTCCCCCTCGACAAAACCAGCGTCCCAACCGACCCTTATATCCCGATTTGACTTGGAAGAACGTTTACGCTCGGAAAAAGAGACGGTGTCCACTACTATGGTGGATGCCGGTGGGAAAGCAACTTGGGAGGATACACCTGAGAGGCGCGAGGCAAGTTTGCGTGAGAGAAAGGCGCAAATGGTGCTGGCAGCCAGGAAGTGAGTAAATTGCCTTCTTTGCAGACCTTCTCTTATTGCGTCTGGCAGGCGGTTGTTAGAGCAGCGGAATCAAGAGAAGGCTGCATCATCTTAGTAGGTTGTACCAATGAAGTCGTGAGGCACAAGGCACGAGGTATATTTATGCCCAACGTTCCCTGGTGATTTTAGTCGATCGTTCGTATTTCTACATGGTGCACACAGGTGGAGACGGGGCGCCGCTTGCCCAAAATCACTATTGCAAGACGTGGCTTCTTCGGTGTTTTGGTGGCGCCAAATAGTTCATAATCCTAGATTGGATTACTGAAGTGTAGTATTTGCAGTGCACCCACATTTTTTCTGCATGTCCAACCAGAAAATCACTTGAAAGATTGCAAAAGACAAGTCAGACCGCCATTGTTCAGGAGCGTAATGATGCCCACGCATGGCAGATAGACCTCCACAAATCACCACGTAAACCTAAATCACAAATACAAACTCGAACAAAAGATAACAGAATTTTGTCGCTCGAGCATTTCTGATGCCCTCTTGAATTTTTCTTCCAATTCTGTGTTGCCGATGACGGTAGCCGCCTGCGTCATCTGTCGAATGAGCTCTTGAAGGCGCCGGAATACCCTAATCAAGCTTCCCTCAAACTGATCTGTAAGCTGTCAAATGTCAAGTCAGTGGTGCGACCCAAAGACAAGAAAATTCGATCGCTTGGTAGCTCACCTTGCAGATGTCCGAAAATGATGCACCTCTACACCATTGGATAACGGCGTCCATTAGTTCGACCTTGAAACTGGACACATAATCGTCCTCTACGACCTGCAGTTTGCTTTCTTTCGCCACTTTTGCAATCCGCCGTGCAATCTCTTGCATCACTCGCAACGGCGCAGCCAGCTCCTCTTTCAGTCTGACCGTCTGCTCACTCTGCAACACGTTCAGTTCAGAGCATTTCAGATGTAGTGACTGTCAACGTACTTTTTCACCGAAAACGAAGCAGCTCAAGAGTGCCGCACACTGTTCAGGCTCAAGGGAATTAAACACACCGTTGAAAATGAGTTCAGTCAGCAGCAACTCGTCGCCGGTACTGATCTCGCATGCTACCCTTCCTTTCATGTCCACAATGTCCGCGCTCGTGGTAAAACCTAGCCGCCGGAGAACCCGTTTTCGACATTTAAGCTCCTCAAGTTGCAAGACATCATTCGTCGCTTGGATCTTCTTCTTGAGGTTCCGGATTCGTAAACGGCAGTCCTCCTTTTCCGAATAAAGGTCATACAGCGCCGGGAGCTTGGATTGCTTATGGAGAGGATTGGTGTATAAGCGCTTTTCAAGTGTCCCGATTTTCTGGAAGAGTGTGAGAATGACCGTTTCAATACATTACAACAAAAGGGCCTACTGTAACGAGCGTCTTGAACTTCTCGTCCTTGATGCCCATATGCAATATAGGATCGAGCATGGCAATCCCGTCTGGAAATCGCTTTTGGCATTCAAGCACGCTCTTCCACGCGGTCTCTCGAGCAGGAAGCGCCCTCAAATCCTTCGGTAAAAAGATCCGCAGATGGCTAATTCCATCGACCGTCGATAAGAGAACCGGCATAACAAGGGGCACGCCCTTCTGTCCAGGAGGACACGGCATAATGCCACCTGGCGTTGGTATGCTTTGGCGGTCTTTTGCGCCCGTATGGGGAAGGGCCGAGCCAGGTGCGCAGTTGAGGAGCACGTCTAGGATGAAATGCGCTTGAGGCGGCTCGTCAGGGTCCAAAACAGGTTTACCCTATAAAATCGGTCAGAAATCTAACCGATGCAATCAAAGACTACTTGACACGACCTTTGGCGGTATTCGTTTCTCGTAGTTGATGATGATGCCCCACCCGAAGTCTAGTTGTAGATGTTTGATCTTGACGAGGCGACCGGGTTTCAGGAAGGGGAGACTGTAGGAGGGGTGGGTGATGACGTCCTTAAAGTCCACAGCTAACTCGTCTAGCTTCTTCCGTAAGTCATAGTAGTCGGCGACATCCTCTTCATCCTCCACGACGATACTGGATAACCGCTCTTCCTCCTTTCGCAGTTCTGCAAAGAGGTCAAGACTTGACATTCTGGATCAACGGACACGAAACCTACGCACGGTCTTCCAGCAGAGGGATGCCCGCGTTGTTCTGAAACTGGAAGAAACAGCGCTCAAGCATGTACTCGGGGCTGATACCCTCGACCTTCATAAGATTCAAAACCATGTTGTATCCCAGGTGGAAGGCCGAGTCCAATCGATCCGCCTCGCCCTTGATCATTCCCTTCGCCGCAGTTGGTTCCAGTTTCTCATCACACATCATAATCACCACCCCACGCTCATCCAGACCTCTTCGTCCCGCCCGTCCCGACATCTGGATATACTCTCCACTACTCAGATTCCGAAGCTCCTTGCCGTCAAACTTGCGCACGTTGGTGAATACGACCGTTTTAGCGGGCATATTTAGTCCAATCGAGAATGTCTCCGTGGCAAAAAGGACTTTGATGAGCCCTTCTTGAAAGAGAATCTCGATGACTTCCTTGAGAATAGGTAATAGACCGCCGTGGTGGATTCCGATGCCGCGCTTTAGGAGCGGTAGGAGGTGTGCGATCTGAGGAAGCTGACGATCTTCCTCAGAAAGATTGTTAATGGCGTTCGTGAATATGCCTTCAACAGAGGCCTGTTCATCGGCATTGTTCACTTCCAGCTTGGACATGTTGAGCGCAAGCGCCTCGCATTCGCGTTTGCTGAATGCAAAAATAATAACAGGATTGTAGTTTTTGAGCATGATCATCTTGACGATTTTCGAGATGTCGGATGGTCCTATGTGAACAAATTCATGAGTTTCAAGGGCGACGGCAATACCAGTGTGTAAATGTACCTTTCTGCCCGCCTTTTTTAGTTTTGCCTTTCCTGCCTTTACCGGAGTTCACATTTGCAGGATCCTCTCCTTGTTTCTCTGCGACCATACCCATTGCCTTTTGGAAATTATCTTCGCGGAATTCACTTTTTTCGTTCACGACAAGATAAATGCCCTCGCCACCCATGGGGAAGAGATAATGTTGAAGAGGTGTCGGTCGGAAGTCCGTGTACACAACATGACAAGGTTGTTCATGCGATTTACATATCCATTCCGCAAACTCCATAGCATTTGGGATCGTTGCAGATAGGAATACGTGTCGGACTTTGTGAGGAAGAAGAATAATTGTCTCTTCCCAAACAACGCCTCGTTCTAGACGCAGAGTGAGGGAAAGATAATGACATGTCAAAATCAGAACAAACCTGAGTCCCGCATATAGTGGATCTCGTCAAAAATCACCCATGCCACTTCCCGCATGATTTCCGAACCGCGGTATAACATCGATCGAAGAATCTGGCAAGAGATAAGCATTGATGCGACGTTATTAGGCCAAAACGGACTTCAGTTGTCATTACAAGACACGATGCTGTCGGATTAATAGTCACATCGCCTGTCATCAGGCCCACATCTCCAAACTCGGCCAGCATCTCTCGATATTTTTGGTTACTAAGGGCCTATGGAAAATCAGACAAACGTGGGGGTAAAATGATATAAGATCTACCTTTATAGGACTTGTATAGATGACCCGCTGCTTGTCTCTAAGACACTGAGCAATTGCATACTCAGCCACGACGGTCTTCCCAGCACTTGTATGCGCAGAGACTAGAACGCTCTCCCCGCGTTCGATGGCGTGAATAGCAACCTGTTGAAAGGGATCCAAAGTAAACGGGTATACTCTTGCAGGCTTGGCGGGCGACACGTGTTGCGAAATGGGGACGTAAGGGTAGCCGGGGGGGACGGCAACTTGGTGGCGGACCTAGGGCATTTAATGTCGTAGAATACAGCTAATACAGGCCAAAGAAATATAACATACCTGATGCCTCAGCTCCAGCCTCTGCCCCGCCTCTACAGTGCCAGTGAGGCCCGCGCTCGCTGCCACTTCGCGCTTCGCCTCCGTCTGGAACTCATCGACGACAACTGGTTTTGGGGAGGCCAGCCTCGGCTTTTTCGGCACAGGTTCCGCATCCTCTGGCTCAGAGTCGTGAATCTGGGTGATAGTGGCGGATGTCGAGCCATTGGATCGGCTCGTTTCCAGAGCTTCAGCAGCAATAACAGCCTCAGCGGCTTTACGCTTTTTCTTCCTCATCTTGGGAGGCAGGGACTCGTCTTCTTCAGCTGCATCGTTGGCAGTTTCTGGGAGAAGCTCATGGGGGTGAGAGATATTCTCGTCCTCCTCAAGGAAAGAGAAAAGGTCGTCCATATTGGTTCTGCTAAATCGGAGTTTGAAATTTCAATGGATTCATAAATGAAGAATATTCTTCTCTCTCAGACTCTCACCAACGTTTCCTACGGTATCAATCGTCGTAACAGATATATTACGAGTGATTGTTTCGTGTCTTACATAAGTTAGACACACTGCAATGGCCCCCGACGTTCCAGCAACCGACATTCAGCTGGTGTCCATTCTTCACAAAGAGTCTATTCACTGCGGTTTCCATCTGATACCGTACATCGTCAACACCGTGCTACGGACGTTGGTCTCATCTACGTATGTTCTGATCACAGACACTCACATTGCATCTCTGCATATCGCAAAATTCCAAGATGAATTCCAAAGGAGGCTGCCAGACGGTCAACGTTTCCTGAGTCATGTCATAAGTCCGGGGGAGACTTCCAAGAGCAGAGAGGGCAAAGCGGAAATAGAGGACTTTTTATTGGGAAAATCATGCACCCGTGATTCGGTTATTCTCGCATTGGGTGGAGGAGTTGTTGGTGATCTGGTTGGGTTTGTTGCTGCGACTTTGTAAGTGGTGCAGTTACTTCGAAGCGACTATCGTCTGAACATATTATCAGTATGCGCGGCGTGCGTTTTGTGCAGATTCCCACCACACTGCTGGCGATGGTAGACTCCAGTATTGGCGGGAAAACCGCGATAGATACTCCACACGGCAAAAACCTCATCGGCGCATTTTGGCAGCCAGAATACATATTTATTGACGCCGCATTTCTTGAAACGCTCCCAGCGCGTGAATTCTCGAATGGTATGGCCGAAGTCGTGAAGACGGCAGCCATATGGAACCAAGACGACTTTGCGCTCCTCGAATCGCGCAGCCAAGATATTTTCGATGCCGTGCAGACGCCTTCGCATAACTACGCGGGGCGTCGAGAGAAGACGCGCTCCGAAAGCCAGGCATTACTTCTCAAAGTGATTGTGGGAAGTATTTCGGTCAAAGCGCACATCGTCACCGTCGACGAGAGAGAAACCGGTCTACGAAACTTAGTTAACTTTGGACATACGATCGGGCATGCCATTGAAGCCATATTAACGCCTACCATTCTTCATGGCGAGTGTGTTAGCATCGGTTCCATCCTCGAAGCTGAGATATCGCGCCAGCTGGGGCACTTGGGTCAGGTTGCTGTAGGACGCCTCTTGCGCGTTCTTAAAGCGTATAACCTTCCCGTCTCTATGAAAGACTCCCGTATCACCGCTGTGCCCGCTTCCAGGTCTCTTTCGGTTGATCGTCTGCTGGATGTTATGAAAATCGACAAGAAGAACAGCGGCGTAACAAAGAAAATTGTTCTTCTTGCACGTATTGGGAAGACGGTTGAAGAGAAAGCCAGCGCTGTTGCGGATGATGTCATTAGGCGTACCCTTGCAGAGGCTGTTTGTGTCATCCCCAGCATGCCCAGAAATGTTCGCATGACCACACCAGGTTCCAAAAGCATTTCGAACCGAGCGCTCGTGCTCGCTGCCCTGGGTCAAGGTACCTGTCGCCTTAAGAATATACTTCACTCGGACGATACACAGGTGATGATGGCGGCATTGGAGGAGCTCAAAGTAAACCATCGCTTTCTGTTGTTAGACGTGATCTCATTCAAATTACAGGGGGCTGAATTCGCATGGGAGGACAACGGCGAGACATTGGTGGTGGTCGGCGGTTGTGGGGCGTTGCAAGCGCCTCAGAACAACAAAGAAATATACCTTGGTAACGCAGGCACGGCTGCCCGCTTCTTAACTTCTGTCTGCACTCTCGTGAAAGGTGAAAACGCACGCACGACGATCACAGGTAATGCCCGCATGAAGCAACGCCCCGTCGGCCCCCTCGTCGATGCCTTGCGGGCCAATGGATCCTTAATTACATACCTCGAATCGGAAGGGTGTTTACCAATCACAATCGACGTGTCCCCTAGCGGATTCAGAGGAGGACATATTCAGCTTGCGGCGAGCGTGTCTAGCCAATATGTGTCTTCTATTCTGTTATGCGCTCCATATGCTGCGGAGGACATTATTCTCGAACTTGTCGGCGGGCAGGTCATCTCTCAGCCCTACATCGATATGACCATTGCCATGATGCGTGCCTTCGGCATAAAGGTGGCAAGAGATCCACAGACGGATGTGTATCACATTAAACGTGGGACCTACTGCAATCCTTCAGAATACGCTATCGAGAGCGACGCAAGCAGCGCAACATATCCATTGGCGATAGCCGCCATCACTGGAACGACTTGCACTATCGAAAACATCGGCAGGAATTCATTGCAGGGCGATGCTAGGTTCGCAAAAATGGTGCTGGAGCCTATGGGATGCACGGTTGTGCAGACCGAGACCGAGACAACTGTAACTGGCCCTAGTGTGAAAGAAGGTTTAAGGGCGGGAGGAGCTATTGACATGGAGCTGATGACGGACGCCTTCTTGACGGCTAGTGTACTAGCTGCTGTGGCTACTCGACCGGCACTTGAGGAGAGGCGGGCGGGTGTTGAAGGTGGTATTTCTACACGTATCGTTGGGATTGCGAATCAGAGGGTGAAAGAGTGCAATCGGATCAAGGCCATGATCGACGAACTGGGTGAGTGAGTTCGAGTAGATCTATATGCGCAGAACTGACCTATATGGGAAGGCAAATTTGGCGTAAAAACTACGGAACTCGATGATGGTCTCGAGGTATACGGGCAAGACGTGAACTTGTTGAAACACGGCGTCCACGTACATTGTTACGATGATCATCGAGTAGCAATGGCATTTACTGTGTTAGCGACTAAGGTTAGTGAGACAGTCTTGGATGAGAAACGATGTGTGGAAAAGACATGGCCGAATTGGTGGGATGATTTACAAAATAAGGTGTGTAGTTCATTCGACAGTAGTCTCTATATCTTATTTTCTCCCGAAGATCGGTATATCTATTGCGGGTATTGATCTCGGGATGCCAAGTGAATCTCTGGACACGCAACCAACCCACCCACCATCAGCAACCGTGTTGCTTGTTGGCATGCGTGGAGCAGGAAAAACATATATTGGTAGACTTGCAGCGGCGGCACTTGAACGTGAGTTTCTCGATGCTGACGTTCTTTTCGAGCAACGACATTCGATCGGTGTCAAGGAGTATGTGCAAACTCGTGGGTGGGAGGCGTTCCGTGTTGCTGAGACAGAAATTCTGCGGGGGCTGCTCAAGCACAATGCTCACAACTACGTAATCAGCCTCGGGGGAGGTGTCGTGGAGGTCCCAGATGCTCGTGATCTACTTAAAACCTATGCACGTGAATGTGGGCCAGTTGTGCACATTGCACGAGAGGTCGATGAAATTGTGAAATACCTTGGAGAAGAGACATCACGACCCAGCTATGGAGAGGCTGTTGTCGATGTATTCCGCCGCAGGGAGCCGTGGTTTACGGAATGTTCCAGCCACGAATTCATCAACTATACCGGAGTATTACAGGCGTCGACAGTCATGGTTGCGGATCACAAAATGCCTTGGAATTCCTCTACATCAACTTGTAAGACCATTCAGAGGTTTTTCCGTCATATTACGGGAACAAGTCCCAACCTATGTTCCAAAATCAATACCGGTGAAAAATCCTATTTTCTTTCACTAACTTATCCCGATGTAACACCTGCTTTGTCTGTTCTGGAGGAGTTAACTACGGGTTCGGACGCTGTGGAGATACGCGTGGACCTGCTCTCCTCAAATGGATTCCCTCCTTCCTTTCCTAACATTCCCTCATTTCTTTATGTTGCCAATCAGGTTACGGCTGTGCGTCGACATACTCCTTTGCCGATCATTTTTACGGTGCGCACGATGTCGCAAGGCGGCATGTTTCCAGACTCAGAGGAGGGTGTGGCATTCGACCTTATGATGTTGGGAATCCGATTGGGATGCGAATACATTGACGTGGAAATCTCCTGGTCCGTAAAATGTCAACGAACACTTACCGCCGCCAAGGGATATTCATACATCATTTCATCCTGGCACGACTGGAGCGGCAAGATGAAATGGAACGGTGCCTATCTTAAGGAAAGATATGCTTCTGCTGCCGAAGTTGGTGATATCATTAAAATCGTTGGTAAGGCGGATCGGATGGATGACAATTTCAGCCTTCGACAATTCGTCAAATCGGTATCTGGATCAGGTTATAAACCCCTCATCGCAATCAACATGGGTGCAGAAGGTCAAGTATCCCGCATTCTAAACAGTACATTTAGTCCGGTTACACATCCATTGCTACCTAACAAAGCCGCTCCTGGACAGCTCTCTGTTAGTCAAATCCAAAACGCTCTCCATTTGTTGGGACAGTTACCCACCAAGCGATTTTACTTGTTTGGCACCCCCATTTCTCAGTCGATGTCCCCGATACTACATAACACCGGTTTTAAGGCATTGGGTCTGCCACATTCTTATCAGTTGCTAGAAACGGACTCCGCTAGTGATGTAAAGACGGTGCTGACATCTGCCGACTTCGGAGGAGCGTCGGTAACGATTCCTCTGAAACTTGCTGTTCTCCCGCTGTTGGATGCTGTCTCTTCGGAAGCTAAGGTCATCGGGGCGGTTAACACCATTATTGCTCGACAGCGTCCTGACGGCTCTCGCGAACTCTATGGCGATAATACCGATTGGATAGGGATCGTTGAATGTGTCAAGATCAACTTGGGGGACAAACTCGCTCGAAATTCAAACGCGCTAGTCATCGGCGGAGGCGGCACCTCTCGAGCGGCGATATATGCTTTACATGTCCTTCAAGTGCCAACCATCTATCTTTACAACCGAACTAAGAGCTCCGCGGAGCGTCTCGTTGCTCAATTCCCTCCAGGGTTTAATATCACAATCATCAATACCATTGACGAGTTCCCTCATGGGCCACCCTCCGTGATCGTATCGACTGTACCTAGCAACGCCTTTACATTCACTCAAGAGCCAGACAAGATCGTTTTGAATCAGACGATAGTGGCAGCAAAGCAAGGCGGCGTTGTGGTCGATATGGCGTATCGACCGGCTCTAACACCTCTCCTTGAACTTGCACAATCAGTAAAAGATACCGAGTGGCGAACGGTGCAAGGGGTCGAAGTTCTTTTGGAACAGGGTTACCGGCAGTTCGAGGCATGGACAAGCATGCGTGCACCGCAGAGTATCATTCGACAAATGGTGCACGAACAGTATCATGAGAAATGAACGTTATGAAGTGGGTATCATGACCTAGTTCGGAGATAGGCGGTGTGTGTATACACATCGATGATGTTCTCTTGGTACGAGACGATGTCAACTTAGTCAAAAACGTAAGCTTTGAGGACGTGACTCTATCACATTAGACCCCCATGAATCGCCACGTAAATCTAAAAATACAAACTCGAACAGAAGCTAACAGTTTTGTCGCTCGGGCATTTCTGATCCCTTCTGAACCTTTCCTCCGGTTCTACGTACGTTGCTGATAAAGCCGCTTGCGTCATCTGTCGAATGAGCTATTGCAGGTACCGGAACACCCTAATCAAGCTTCCCTCAAACCGATCTATAAGTTGTCAAATGTCAGTAGTGCAAGAAAATGCGATCGTTTTGCGGCTCATCTTGCAGATGTCCGAAAATGATACACCATTGGATGACGGCGTATTAGCTTGACCTTGAAGATGGACACATAATCGTCCTCTAAGACCGGCAGTTCGCTTTCGCCACTTTTCCAATACCCCACGCAATCTCTTGCATCACTCGCAACGCAGCCAGCTCCTCCTTCAGTCTAATCGTCTGCTCACTCTGCAACACGATCAATTCAGAGCATTTCAGGTGTAATGACTACCAACGTACTTTTTCACCGAAAACGAACCAGTTCAAGAGTGCCGCGCAACCTCGATGACTTCCTTGAGAATGGGTAACAGACCGCCGCGGCCATGGTGGATTCCGATGTCGCGCTTTAGGAACGGTAGGTGCGCTAGCTGAGGAAGGTGGCAATCTTCCTCGGAAAGATTATTAAGGGCGTTTGTGAATATGCCTTCAACAGAGGCTTGTTCATCGGCATTGTTCACTTCCAGCTTGGACATGTTGAGCGCAAGCGCCTCCGAGTCGCACGCGTTTGCTGAAGGCGAAGATAATAACAGGGTTATAGCTTTTGAGCATGATCACCTTGAAGGTTTTCGAGATGTCGGATGGTCCTGCGTGAATGATTACATGAGTTTCAGTAACGATGGCCATAAATGTACCTTTCTGCCCGCCTTTTTTAGTTTTGCCTGTCCTGCTTCAATCGGAATTCACATTTGCGGTATTCTCTTCTTGTTTCTCTGCGAACCCATCGCCTTTTGGAAAGTATCTTCGCGGTATTCACATTTTTGTTCGTCCACGACAAGGTCAATTATACCCTCGCCGCCCATGGGGAAGACGTGTCGGTCGGAAGTCCGTGTACACAACGTAACAAGATTGTTCATGCGATTTGCATATCGATTCCGTAAACTCCATAGCGTTTGGAACCGTTGCAGATAAGAATGCCTTGTGAGGAAGAAGGATAATCGTGGTTCCAGCCGACGCAAACCCCACGCGAAACCGACCCGATCCTAAGTGCTTAGTACTCTGTCAGCTCCTCTCACTCATAGTATCACCGCACATCACTATAACCGGATCCCTGCTAGGTTAAGTTTGCTTGCCTCACCACCATGGGACGACTCAGAGTTTAACTGGTACCAGTAACCACATGGAGAGGCAAGAACTTACATCTTTTTCATTAGCTTCACCAGGGAGATACAGTGAGGGCTGCCTTCTGGTTCTCAGGGGCATTCTCTGCAGGGACCCAATGCGCGAGAAGTGAGAGCGTCTTCAAGTTCCCTCCACCGGTAGGGACTGACAAAAGAGTCCTTTCAATCCAATACCGCATCGCGGAAAATGCAAAGATGTATATTTGCCATGACGGACCCTGCAGCGCTATCACTGGCCAGGAATAGCACTAGGATGGGATCGAGTCACGATCGACCAAGGGACCAAGGTGGAGCATCAGTTGTATTAGGTTGTATTGGATAAGTGCTTAGCGATCGGATTTCCATGTGTGCTTACAGCAGCAAAGTGTTGTGCAAGAAAGAATTATATACAGCTAACCTGCGCGCTATATAAAGCAGCCATATGCTTCCTGTGCAGCAACTTCTTCACTTCTTCCCCAGATGTCTCAGCTTAAAGTCCTTGTCAGCGGCGCTTCTGGCTTCGTGGCCGCTTGGGTCGTGCGCACCATTCTCGAGCGCGGTCATTCTGTCCGTGGCACTGTTCGCAACAACGCAAAGGGTGATTATCTCAAACAGATATTCAAAGAGCATGGTGACCGGTTCGACTATGTTGTTGTGGAAGACGTCCAACAAGACGGCGCATTCGATAAAGCTGTCGTGGGCATGGACGCGGTCGTGCACACTGCTTCTCCATTCCACATGAATGCAGATGACCCGCAAGGTTAGTTTCATCTACTGGTACGCGTCCTCGTCTCATGCGAGCGTAGAAATGATCAGACCCGCTGTCCATGGCACAATCGCTATCCTCGAAAGCATCCTCAAACATGCGTACATATGTTTATCCAGCTCATTTGTCATTTGCGTATTAAATGTTTTACAGCCCGGCAGTGAAACGCGTTGTTATTACCTCCTCTACCGCTTCCGTCACCGACTCACCCCCGCCCACCGACCCCCCGACTAGCATAACTTACTCCGAGAAAGACTGGAATTACGAGTCTCCCCGTCTCGTAAAAGAGCAAGGAAAAAATGTCCTGCAGACGCACAAGTATCGCGCAAGCAAGTCTCTGGCTGAGCAAGGTGTGCACTTTGTCACTGAAAACCGTATCGAGTGAGGCTGAGTATATATGATCAGCGGCTTGGGAGTTTATTGAAAAACACAAGGCTGAAGTCAAATGGGACCTCGTTACACTCAACCCTCCCTTTGTTTGTATTTTTACTCGACTTTCCATCCCACGCTCTTACCCATTCCAATCCTTTATCAGATCTTCGGTCCCATAATTCACGATGTGCGTGTCATATTTGAGGCACCCTTCTCATACTAAAAATCCCACAGGTCCCTTCCGTCTCTTCCCTCAACACCTCTAACAACAACTTCCTCACCGTCCTTAAAAACTCCTCGCTAACGCCAGCCCAACTCGCCAGCCCTGTCGGCAACTGGGTTGACGTCCGCGACGTTGCGTGGGCCCATGCTGAATCTCTTGTCAATGACCGTGTCGCGAACAGGGACAGAGATCCCGCGTTCAGCGAGGGGAAAGGTAGAATTATTCTTTGTGCTTCACCATACACATGGCAGGACGCCTGTACGTACTTTTTAAAATTTATTTGCTTCCGTTTTGACGCGTCTTCGGCAGTCGATGCCGTCGTTGAAACAGGTAACACCCTTCCGGAGACAGCACCCAAGGGTGAACCTGGGCGCGGGAAGACAGCGGTGCACCCCATCCTCTTGGACACACGTCATGCACGCGAGGTGCTCGGATTGAAGTTCAGAACTATGGGAGAGAGCTTTGGCGACTTGTTGGCCGACTTCAAGAAGAGGGGATGGGTTTCTTAAGGATATGAGGTCAAGAGTATGAGTCCTAAGTCAATCTTTAGTGTACTGTCTCTAAAAAAACTCATTGTATTGAATTTCAAATGATAAAGTCATGATATTGCTGTGGTACAGTGAGCACTGCAGGAGTAGGCATGCATAACTTCGGAACCACGGTGAGATAGCTATGATATTCTGACAGCGTTGATGTGCATGCACATGGCATCGACTCAAACTAGAACCTAGACCATCAAAGCTAAATTTACAAATTGGCTGTGTGCACCTATGGTTTAGCTTTCCCTAGTTATGTAGTATAATTTGACTCCAAGACATGCTCCATGAAAAAAGACGATATGTCACGCGTTGTAGACCCGTATGGACGCGTCAGCGGCTCCGGACGGACCGTCGCGCCACCATAAAATAGCCCAGTGACATTGTTGCGGCGAAGCTAAAAGTAAGCCGAAACAGTGGAACCAGCTCGTCGTTGCGCTGAACCACAATGTCCTCAAAGCCTTTCGTAGCTCGCTGGGGGATCGTTGCCACAGGAAGTAAGCTAACCGCCATTGAATAGTACAGCGGACCAGCACAATAACCTCTGACACTCGTTGATCTTTAGGGATATCCTCTGAGTTTGTCGCCGTGAGTACAGTGGAAACTGCCGATGCCCACGTCTAGAATGGCTGAGCAGCCTCACAGGACTTAGTGCTTGATCCTACAGGGCGGAATGTCTCCGATGTAGCCCATGCAGTGACAGTTGTTGGGTCCCGTAACAAGCAGAATGCCGAAGAACTTATTAAGAAAATCGCTCCCCACGGGGGTTGGGCACAAAAATCTGGACTTTTAAACACTGTCCCAGAAGCAGTTGGCTCGTATGCTGAAGTGTGGAACCATAAGGTGAGTGACGATCCAGGCTATACGGCTGGAGATTATGTTGATATCGCACCTTTATGACAGGACGTCGATATCGTGTACATTGGGACGCCACACACGAACCATTACGAAGAATCCCTTGCGGCTCTCAACGCAGGGAAACATGTATTATGCGAAAAGGTACGCTCAACGTATATTCCCTTGCTGTCAGTTAAACTAGTGCGATTCTACAGCCAGTCACACTCAATGCTGCGGAAGCACAAGCTCTTATCGATCTGGCCAGATCCAAGAAGTTGCTCTTTGTTGAAGGTGAACTAGCCTTATCTTTTTATTTTCAAGCAGTTTGAGTTGAACGGCTACTCGCAGGCGTCTGGACACGATTTTTCCCACTTGTTTATGCGTTCGAAGATCTCGTGTTCGAGCAAAAGGTTATCGGGGATGTCCGTCATGTCCTTGTTGATTTTGGCATCGCGCGCTTGGACTGTGGGTGATTTCAATCCTATGATTTACCATATTATTAATTAGGCCATAGATTTGCCCGACACTGCGAGACTTCTCGCTCCTGAACTCGCCGGAGGCGCATTGTTAGATCTTGGTCCGTACCCCTTGGTTTGGGTATGTTGCATCTATCGCCCTGCCGCGAGTAATGCATAATCAATTCGTGCCCCAGGCACTACTTGCTCTTTATCAGAATCCGGACAACGCGCACACCCCGCCCGCAGTCATCAATGGCTCCATGCTCAAGACTCCGCGCACAGGCGTCGATGTATTCACCTCTTGGACTCTCGACTTCCCCAAGCTGGGTGCACGGGCAAATTGTTTGTATCTCCCTGAGATGTCTCTAGAAGGAATCAATAATCATGAATAAATTTTAGTAACATGCAATCTTTCCGTGTTGAACGCACCTGAACCTGTCAGGATACAGGGGACGAACGGGTAAGCAGGATTCGCCTTAAAAGTAAGGGTATAATGAGATCTCACCAGCCTGAAAGTGAAATTGTCATTCGAGGAGCTCCTGCTCGCCCAACGGCGTTGATAATTCGACGCAAGAAAGAGGGGTCACGAGATTTTGAACCTGATGAGATCCACGAATTCCCTATCCAAGGTTGGTTGCTTCGAAGTTTGGCATCAACTACAAGAGCTTACTTGTACAATTCAATGCAGGCGTGGGTTTACACTGGGAGGCAGATGGGGTTGCTAGATCACTCAGGGGTTAGTGATTTATAGTCAAAGACTACCGGGAGTACTGCTAAGTGCAACATGTCACAACAGATGGCGAGACCGAAAGCCTACGCGTACCACACGAACAATCGGTGCTTGCCATGAAGGTTTGTGGATCTTAACTCTTCTGCGGCTTTGGATCTTAAGACTTTGAGCATAGATATTTGATGAAGTACGTAGGCAGGGCGGATATGTCTATCCTGAAGGCTTGGAAAAAGTGAAGCTGTAGGGATGTTGATATGGTTGAACCCCCGAACGGATTCGTCGATCTATGTAAGAACTGATGTGTTGATACAATCATGGGGATTACCTCCGTTGTTCCGAGTTCACCCGAGATCGAGCTTTTCCTTCAGTCCGAAAAAAACGCCCCCCTAACACTGACCCATAAAAGTTAAGAGATTTTCTCTTATAATACGTATAATTATTTATCACACCTTCGTGCTCTTGATTTTACTGACATCCGTGCGGGAATCAGCCATCATGTTGTGACTGTACATGTCACTCCATCAAGTTTGCAGTTTGAACTGCATTGTAATAACTTTGTGTTCTGTGAAATATATATTGCTTTCACTGTAGTAAGGTGAGCAGATTCGACATAACATTGACTTGCTCTCGACCTCCAGAGTCTTCAGATTCAGAATATCTATTTATTTTTTTGAACCGAATCCAAGGCTCTGGTAGGCTGATACGTACCGTGCGCGCGTGGGTAGGTACCGCCCGCTCCTCTACATGACGATGAATCGGGAAGATATCATCGTAGCCCCCAATTACATTGCGAATTTTGGTATCATTTCGCCCGCACCTTGGTCTTGGTACCCAATCAGTTGACGCCGTTGTATACTGGCCGCGCGGCGCCGGAGGTGATCCACTGATACGGCCCTTATCCCGTCTATGGTCTCATACCGTGGTCTCGATGACGCAACTATTCTATACATGCGCACCCTCATCTGAAGTCTGACAACGTGAAGTACGCTTAGGAATAATGTAGGCTCTGAATCCCTCGGTTCAGGAAATCTTGCCAGCGTTCATTTCCAATTCATGGAAATACTCATCAACATAAACAGTAATTAGGTGAGGCCAACGCTCTCCACAATTTCAATTCCACCCCAAAACAGCGGGTTGCCTAAACTTCGAACGACATTTTGACCCTCCTCTACGGATCATCTCATCTGCTCTCACCGCCCCGCACCTTTGGACCCTCGCACGCATATCAAGAGGCTTTGTACCATTTACATTTGTCTGTTTGTGGTAGCAGACTCTCTCTCGCGCTCGGCCTCGCGGCTTGCAATTGCCTCTCTGTTACTTGGTCATTGTATTTTTCCCTACTTCTCCCGATGCCATGTATTACACCAATTCTACTGCCGCTGTCTTTGTCAATGTGCTACAGGTTGGCGATTGGTACCAAGTGATTCCCCCCCAACAGCAGTCCTGCTCGCCTACTGGCATTATCAGTATTCCTAGAACGATTTCATCAAACGCGGGTTGATTTTTTTGGTAGGCATATGGTGATCGACGGACGTGATTGATTCCAATGAGTAAGTGCCAAGCACTTTGCTTTTGCGTTTTTGTTCCGTTTTCCCCGTCTCGTGTTTTGCTCATTGGGCATTGGTCTGCTTAATTCGACAGTGTTTTATTGGTGCATATCGAGTGTGCTCATCACTTTAAAAGCATGACCGTTGCCTGCCTTTGTTCTCCAGCACTCCTCGAGTAGCCCAAGTCACAGAGTTCAGGTTTTCAATGGCTTTCAAGTCTCTTATTGTCTTCACCGCTCTTGCCACGTCCCTCGTTCAGGCCGCCCCACCACGACTTGTCAGCTGCCCAGATGGTAACAAGGCCACAAACTCTGCTTGTTGCGCATTCTTTGCGCTCCGAGACGATCTCCAGACTAACCTGTAAGGATTGTATGCTCAAGCTGCTCTATAGTGAATGCTCACTATACACTATAGCTTCGACAACCAGTGCGGAGAGGACACTCACGAAGTCGTGCGGCTCACATTTCGTAAGTTCACTCATTGTACTGTGAGCATTTTTCTGACATACTTCCACAGACGACGCGATTGCGACCTCCACTTCATTGAAACGCCAAGGAAAGCCGGCCGGTGGCGGAGCTGACGGATCAATGCTCATCTTCCCCAACGTCGAGCCTAACTTCGCTGCAAACCTTGGTATCTCCGATAGTGTGGATGCCCTCCTCCCCTTCCTCGCTGCTCACAACACGATCACGGCTGGAGATCTCATTCAATTCGCCGGTGCTGTCGGTCTTACCAACTGTCCCGGCGCACCCCAACTCGAATTCCTGGCTGGTCGCCCGAACGCCACTGCACCAGCTCCCGACGGGCTCATCCCCGAACCGCAAGACGATGTTGACAAGATTTTTGCTCGCTTTGATGACGGTGGAGGATTCACCCCCGATGAGATTATTGCCCTATTGTCGTCTCACACCATCGCTCGTGCTGACCACGTCGATCCCACTCTCGACGCTGCGCCTTTTGACTCGACCCCATTCACCTTTGATACCCAAGTTTTCGTTGAGGTTTTGCTCAAAGGTGCGAATCCCGAGTCTTTTTTAAACATCTTAACAAAAATATTATTTGTGCAGGTGTCGGATTTCCCGGAACTGGAAACAACACCGGTGAAGTCTCGTCTCCTCTTCCATTAGGCTCTGGTGACAACGTCGGCGAGCTCCGTCTCCAATCCGATGCTCGACTTGCACGCGATCCGCGCACGTAAGTTTTTTTTACTACATGCAGCCATGCAATCTCATAAGTTGCAATAGTGCATGTACATGGCAGGGATTCATCAACGAACAGGAAAAGATGGCGAGCGCATTCAAGGCTGCCATGGCGAAGCTTGCCGTGAACGGACAAGACACCAGGAACTTTATTGACTGCTCTGAAGTCATTCCACCTCCCACTCCGGCCGTCAAAAAGCCTGCCACGTACGTCTCTTCATGATCTGCCAAACTAAACTCACTAACAAGCCGATAGCTTCCCCGCTACCAAGACTAGGAAGGATATTGAACAAGCTTGCTTTGCGTCCCCCTTCCCCAACCTCCGCTCCGACCCCGGCCCATCAGAGACCATCATTCCGTGAGTTTCAACCATTTTTGTCCCTCAGTGATACACTAACGGTCGGATTTCAAGCCACTGTCCTGGTGGCCTCGACGTCACATGTACATCGTGATCATGAGGCTCAACTGTGCACTTTTTTCTTCTGTCTTTATTTGTGGATTCTGGAATTGCTAGGGCCCTCGTCTTTTTGGTATCGCTCGGTACTTCGACGACTCCTTTCTTTATATGGTCCATATACTGTGTACGTAGTTTTGGCAGACAAACAAAGAGACTAGATTCTTTTCTGTGATATTAATCTGACCGACGAGAACCCTATTGCAAAAGATTGCTTAGATGCGATATCTTGCAGATATGTAAATTTCACACAACTCATCTTAAGCTGTGTCATCCACTTGTCACTAGTTAGCAGGCTGTTGAGTAATGTTTGTCTAAACTAATCAATTTTCTACAAAATAGCAGTCAATGCCTTACATTTTACTATTTTGAATTTTAGTTTTCAACGTGCCAACGGTACTATTCCTGATATCGTCTGTCTTTCTCTCTCGAAATTTCGCTGCGTCCCGGAGGAGGCAAACTGGTAGATTGTTTGTCTCATCTGACGGGAAGTACCTCATCGACGGATTATTCATGAGTCCCTTTCCTGGCGATCCCACGGAGGACGAATATGAATCTTCTGTCTTGGATGATACCAGCATGAAAATATGGGCAGTTGGATCGGTTTTAAATAAAGCCGGACAGTGGAAGGATGGATTGTCTAGGTTGTTTAATCTGGCGGTTTGTGAATATATTCGAGATTCGACGAAAGATTTTCAAATTTCGTCAGTTCCTCTGATTTTACGACCTATTTTTCACTTGATGTTTTTCTATAGGTGTCTTTTCGAAGGATGTTCGGAACGATGGAATAGAGTTCCAAACACGGCGTTGTTCATTTTCGGGATTATGAGGGATATTTCGGACGCAGGGAACGTTATCTTTCCTTGAATAGAGGATTAGTGAAGAACGCGTGTGTCATCGTCTTTAACTTGGGCTCACATTTGATTTCCGTCAACATCGCCGTGGACTTAACGAAATCGACCCAGAAACAATCTTAATACCTCGAATAACCTTCTCTCGTAACCTTCCCTTCAGTCACCATACGATACTGAGAAAGAAATTCCCATTAGCTCCCGTGTATGCGACAACGTTCAATGGTTGTCAGTGTCTTACCTTGGACCGGGTCGCCATCGACTTAACACGTCCAGTTTTCTCTCATGGACAACCTTTACACCACTCTGTCGAAAATAAAAGACCGTCATTGTTGCTAAATTCGCCTGCCCAAAACGAAACAACGATGACGAACATTATATACATCGAACTACTTGTCCGACATCCACTCGACATTCGGCACTGGAACCTTTAAGTATAATGACTTAAACGACCACGATATATGTAGATTAACTCACCTGAATGTCGACCGTCGACACTTCCTTCGTATTTTTTATGCGTTGTAAGGATCCGCTCGCGTGTATGATTCAACCTTGCAAACACGATAGTAGGTGAGCCGGCGCGAAGCGCTGGCGGTCCTTGTACAGTGATTATCGATCGGCACGCCACCTCTCACTACATGTCTAACGGTAAATTTAAAGCAGAGGAGGACCTGGATGACCTCGACGGTTAGCAAAGATCGTAACATCCACTGGTTTTTTGCTCACAATCATCGGTCAAGATGTTCTCGAGCATTTTACAAAACCTGAACCACCACCACAGCAGCCAAAGCCGCCCGCGCTCTCGGAAGAGTTTGGAAAGCAACTGGCTGCGGAGATGGAGGCGATGATGCGAGCAATGAGTGGAGATGGGCAAGTTGATGAAGCATTTCCTGCTGGATCGGACAACAGCAAAGAAGGAGATGATCCGTTTCAAAAGGTTATTCGACAAGCGATGGAGAAGCTGAAAGACAGTGACGATACTATGAAGGTACGCTCGTAACAACTTCATGAAATTTGCTATTGATTTGCACCAAGGCGGATTCCAAGACTGGCCAGGATGACCTCGAGAGCTTATTAGCCTCCCTTGGCGACATGAAGTTAGGAGAAGACGGTGCTGAAGACGGTGAAAACCTCGAATCCATGCTAGAGACCATGATGTCACAACTCATGTCGAAGGATATTTTGTACGAGCCCCTCAAAGAACTAGATACTAAGGTGTTTACTATTGATAGTTCTTTTTTTCAACGACCGTGGCTCATGGAAAACTTTCGACATATAGTACCCGGAATACCTCGCGGAACACTCATCTTCCCTATCACCAGAGGAATTATCTAGGTATACAGATCAAAAAGCCCGCGTTACACAGATCGTATCCATCTTTGAGAATCCCTCATATTCGGATGACAATGTGGCTCAGTCGACTGAAATCCTACGGCTCATGAATGAAGTATGTGCTTTTGTCTACTACCCCTTTCTCCTGCACTGCGACGTGATTGGGTGACCATACATATATTCAGGTGCAATCGTATGGCTCCCCACCATCTGAAATCATGGGCGCCATTCCACCAGGATTCGACTTTGGTACAGATGGTATGCCCAAGTTACCAGATGGCTGTATCATTCTGTAGCCTGGCGTCGATTCCGAGTCTGAGGTCGTTGATACCGCCGTTTCTATGCATAAGAACCTGATAGCAGATTGATTGCAAGGTAATGGACGTCATTTAAAGGATTTTTTCAAACATTAACGTTCATAACGTGATCCGAACTTCAGAGATATGATTATAGAGAAAGAAAAGATCCAACCAATCATTCAGTGAGTGAGCACTAAGTTTTTATGCTTTCTCTCAGTTCAGTATGTAAGCTTTGTGACAACTTGAAGTATGTAGTTATATGGAACTAACGTCGTGATGTACGAATTACGATCACTGCACGCCTTAACTATTATGTAGATGTGTTTGAAAATCCTGAGTGACTCAAATGTGACAAGCACTCACACTTGTAACACAGCCCAGCCTCGTCTCTCTAGTCTCTCTCTCTTGGTGTCCTTTGGGATAATGTCTGATGATTTGGATGAGTTGACGACATCTCAAAGAGAAGCTTTGGGCCAACTGCAGGCCATCACCAACGGCGCTGACATCCCGAGTGAAATTGCCATATTATCGAGTGTCGGTTGGGATGTTCAGGTCGGTGTAGCCTCTAACACTCACCAGGTACTGGTTGCTCATACCACACCATAGCGAGCAGCGGAAGCCATATTTGATTCACAGTCCTCCATCCGCCCCAAAATGGAGCAAATGCAGTTAGACGACTCAGCGCAGCGAGTCCCGCCGCCCAATCAAAGCCATGTTCGTCTCTTTCTATTTAATAATGGCGCACACGTTGAATCACCCTCTCTAGAGTCCTATCTCACGAATAGGATTGAATCTTGTCTCTCTCGTGACTTTTCCACTCTCCCTCTCCCTCAATGTCCTTTCCCATCTTTTCCACTTCATCTTCCGCATTCTCCGCATCCCATTTCCCCGCCTTGGCAACATATCGCTCAACTTCTCCTCTATCATTGGCCGCCCATCTGGCCCGCGTGCTCATATTCCGGATGACCCCGCTAGTGTTGCCGACCGCTTCGTGCGCGAACTTGAAGATGAGACTGGTGCAATGACTGTAAGCCGGGCGCGAGCATTAAGGCGCGAGAATGAGACAGGACCGTCGAGCTCTGCAGCAGAACAAGATGTCCTATTGGACCCGGGGAGGAAGTTGTTGCCCGACTTTTGGTTAGGGAGTTACGAGAGTGCACTGGATGCTGTGAAACGTGAAGCGCGAGTGCTTTGCGTTGTCTTATTGAGCGATGAACATGACGATACGCCGGAGTTCAGGAGAAGCGTTCTTACTGACCCGGAGTTGGTCCGCGTTCTAACGGAAAATGAATTCATCGTCTGGGCAGGGGAAATCCGACAAAGTGAGGGATACCAAGGTGCGATCATTTTGGTCTACTTATGCTGCTGCTTTTGACGATTGTGGCCGGCTTAGCTTCAATGAAACTTACTGCAACTACGTATCCTTTCGTGGCTTTCATTTCTTTACAACCACGCGCTCGCCCATCTTCATCCTCGCCCTCCACTTCGAATCATTCCCTCGCAATTCTCTCGCGTCACTCTGGAAAAACAACTGCTGCTACGCTCGTGACACATATAACCGATACGCTCCTTCCACGAATGACGCCCTTCTTGTCTCGCTTACAGGCCCAAGCGCGTGCTCGCGAGACTGACCGGCTCTTGCGGCAAGAACAAGACAGCGCATTTCGGGCGTCGGAACGCGCTGACGCTGAGCGCATTCTTCGACGCCGTGCCGAAGAAGCTGAGAAGACAGCGCGCGAAGAGGCGGTGAGACAAGTGGAACTCGAAAAGAAGAACCAAGAGGAGAAGCGGAAACGATGGCGTAGATGGGCGCAGCGCCACCTTGGGGATGAGCCGTCAAGTGGTGTGCGAATAGGGGTCAGATTGCCAGATGGTCGAAGGGCAATCAGGCGGTTCAACGAATCGGACGACCTTGAGGTACTTTATACATTCGTGGACGGCCAGTTATACCCGGATGATGGGGAAGGGAATGGGGGAGAAAATGCGCCGTCAGACTACGTACACCAGTGGGAGTTTAAGTTGGCGGTGGCATTTCCGAGAAGAGAAGTCCCCTATTTGCGCGGGCAGAAAGTAGGTGATGTAGACTCATTAAGAGGAGGGGCGAATCTTGTTGTGGAGGGCTTTGATAGAGGAGATGCGGGTGAAAGTGATGGGAGTGAAGACTAGTACCAAAAGTGTAGGCACCGTGTCTTTTGCATTCACCTAACTTATCCCCATGATCAATTAAATGTATGAAGGTGTCTACAGTTAATTCAAATGTCCTACGTAGATGTTACATGTATTATACTTAACGCAGGATGACATTCTGGCCGGGCACGCGCGACACGTGACGACACGTGATGTCACACGTTCGAATTTCTATTTCTTCAAGCTGCGATAATCTTGGAAACACACCTTGATAAAAGCATTCAGTATATTTCTTAGTAATTATTGTCATTGATTGATGCACTTTCTGACATGACGACACGTTGAAGATAGAAATAATAAGAGATACTATTTCCGGAGTAGCTGTCGGTTTGAGTACACGCTTTCTAGACGCGATCTCCAACAGAAGAATTACAGACACCACTGAGCGATAATTACATTTTCATACTTGCGTATGCTTTCCCAACACTAGGGAACGCCTTGATCCTTGCATGGTATGCCTGAACTTTAGGGAATTTAGACATGTCCAACTGCGAGAAACCAGTAGAGTTAATCCCTTAATATCAACGCGTCAGTATGGGGCCACTCTACCAACGGATAAGGACATACAAGGGTAGTGAGCGATATCTAAAATTTCTCGACATCAACGCAATTCTGAGACGAGTCAAAGCTAACTCACCAGCAATAGTGAAGCGGTTGAGTGCAAGCCATTCGCTTTCCCCGAGACGCTTCTCCAACACATCATAAATTCTGTAACACTCGTTCTGGTATCGCTCTACGACAGACGGATGCAAATCCTTGACTTGGTGGAAGTGGCGGAACCAGTTCACTTGTCCTTGCGATGGGCCAAGACCGGACACCTAGATATCATTGAGATAACAAATGCAGATAAACACCGCGTGACACACTTGGTAGAACAGCCACTGCCAAACTTCGGAGCGCTCTTCGAGTGTCTGGCCGGCATACTTGCCAGTTTTATCAAATCGCTCAGCTACGTAGAGTAGAATCGCCCCCGATTCCCACACGATGTGGTCGTTATTGGTGTGGTCGATGATAGCAGGAACACGGCCGTTGCTAGCATGTATCATGAGGTATAACAACCAAGAGAGGCAAAAAGATACTTACGGATTTACCTTCAAGAATTCAGGGTTCTTGACTCCCTTAGGGCCATCACCCATTGTCTAGATAATTATTGTTGAGCACAATTCTTCCCACAGAAATCTTCTCGTACCCTGATGTCGACTTCATATTCAACGCCAAGCTCCTCGAGGAGGATAGCAATTTTCGGGGGGTTAGGGCCACCAGTGTGTCCGAAGAGAGTGATTTGGGGAGCCATGAAAGTGTATGGGGGAAAGTAGGTATCTTCTCCTAATATATAGCATTCAAGTTGTGGGCGTGCGCGGACTTAAAAGGAACGTTTAGTGACTCGGTTCGCACGGTGATAGACGTCTGGCATACGTTTAGCCTAAACCGTGTAAGAAGTACACCATGAAAGAGAAATCAAACGTGAGCGCGGGAACCTGCCGCCAAGGTGCGACCGAAGATTCCGACGCTACCCTAGGAACAAGTTGGTCAGGTTTAACAGGCGTGTAACCCATGTTTTACAACCAACCTAGGTAATCGTAGTCGCCTTGTAAACGAGCTCGCTCAAGCCGGCACCCAGTACCCGCGAAGCGCCAAATTCAAGATGACTGATATGACGGGCGGATCTCTCACGATACGAATCGATGATGAAATTTTGAATGAGCGTACGTAGAACTTTGATTACCAAATCGTGAGGACTCTGCTGTGGAATGAACCTCACATAAACTGAATAGCGAATATGGGAACGGCCGAGGAACTCTTCTCGAGTTGGCCATGGGTATTGGAAAGTTTGAATCCTCCGCAGTCTATCGCGAAAGTCAAATTATAAATCGCCACTGGAACCTGGGTGCATCAGTACCGCAGTGTCAAAACTTGAAGCTGCGGCATCATCGATCATCAGTCAAGGCAAAAAAACTTCAATAATCATCGCCAGGCTGTTTTAATTAAATCTGCAGCTCTCTCAGTAAATATGTACACCGCGGCTTGTGTATTGGCCGCAGGGCCAAATGACTGAGAAACTTGAATACGACGTGGGTTTCAATGAGAGAAACAATTGGAAGAAAGAGACAAGTACCATCATAGAGGCATCGACAATGTGTAAAATGCTCTTCACGGACAAATCTGGATCCACAACACCGTATTTGGCACCTTTGTTGAAATACTCGAGTTGATTGCGTTGCGCGTATATATTGTTCCAGCTCCGCTTCCGTGGTCGCATTCCCGAAGTCGCCGAAAGGTTCGAGGATATAATCTTTCCAGGCTGGCGCTGAGAGAAATCGCTGTATCTTCTTGACCCCTTCTTGCATCGCCATATTGAAATCCGTCGTGAGGCTCCCCAGGTCGATGAAAGGTTTATCAAAGGATTACTATTCACTGGCAGTCTGATAGACCCGCCTTTGGAGAGAAGCTCAGGTTGAATTTCAACAATGGCTTTCAAGAGGAAGACGAAGCATGCTTTACGAGATGTCGGTGTCACGAGGTCAACAACAATAGTAATGAAATTCTAGTGGGTGGTGCAGTTGTACTTGCAATTGGCATTAGTCAGTATTCTCTGTCAATCATCATCAAAGTTGGCAGGAGACTAGAAGATATACCTGAAAGTCGAGTTGAAAGTGAGTAGTATGCGGCCCAGCGGCACATGATTGGAAGATCGTCCCGTTGTTCGGCATCCTAACATATCCAAGGTGATTGAGGTACACCAATGGACCAGTGGGTGTTTCATTTTAAAGTTGAAGGAGTTTTGAATCGGAGCGTGGCGTTTTGGACAATCTCGTCATACGTGTCAATAGAATTCACGAAATATCTGATCGGTATGGCCATGTGCACTGATAAGTTTTTCCCACATCAGGCAGATGGACGCGGATTTCTATTTGGAGCGGTGTAAGTTCACTTTCGTCTCCAGCATTGGAGTCCTTATGTCCTTATCGATCCAGCTGATAAGGCAGTTGCAGGTACCCGTACCTACTTGTTCATGTGCTAGGAAAATCTCACAGATGAGAGAACCCACCGTTGACGGCCTGAAAAAACTCCACTGTACTGGTGGGACCAGAGCTTCAAGTTGTCTTGAGAAGTTGCGGGACTTGACCATTAACCTAGCAGAGCATGTAAATTGGGTCGTTTAATGAACTCTGAACCTAGATGTGATGTAGCGGAGCTACTCCGTCGACCATGCTTGACAATGGCCTGCACGAAACCTACACTACAGTTAAAGGGACCTATGAAAAGATTATGTCGTGCTATTGACGTGCCTACACCGAGAGACCCTGAGTTCATATCCAGATTGAAGTTTCAAGGTAGTTCCTTGGTTGTTTGTATCAGTTGTGCATCAATTGAGTGTGGAAATCCTAAAAGTGCCACAGCATTAATTCTATGGAAACCGTGAACAGCTGTGTTGTGATGATCTGCCGGTGCAGTCCACTTTCATTCTGCAAATTAAGCAAAAGGTAAGAACACTAATTCCCTGAATATGAATCTTACTTCACGGATATACTAGTAGGGTTGGAGATTATCCCAAGACCATCCATTATCTCCATTAACATTAGGGTAGCAGTCAAAATCCTCGAATGACTCTCGTGTACAAATCATTCCGTCTACGGAGAAATTTAGTCTGGGAAGGATAGTATATCAACAGACGTGTTATGTAAAAGTGGTTATTCACTATTGGACGTACATTCACTTAAAACACGGCCTCTTGCGTACTCCATCTGTAGAGCATCCGTTGAGCCCAACTTGAGGAATAGTTGCCATGTAATTCCAGTCATCCAGACTACTACCTGGGAGAAAGTATTTTTAAAAGGGCACCATCGAAACAAGAACACCCTCCTTGCTGGAGCAGTGAGAGGAATTAGCGTGTAATTCAGTGGAGAAACTATTGGTCACGAACGGTACCCCTACTTCCAAAAGTAGAACAGATAATTTAGGATCTTCTGGGAGTCGCTTTGAGCTGCATTCCCTCCAGCTCCACCTGAATTCCTTTCCTTCTCTGTGAGTCTGCAATCAAGGGGAAGGGAGGGCTCGTCCGACTTCCAATAATGACGAAGTCAAACTGAGAGGCGGGCAAATTGTTATATAACGCCATTGTAGAAAGCACAGAGACCCAAACTGATTCAATTGAGAAACAAGCCAGGACTTCATTTTCGTGCACTGCACATGCGCATGATTCTTCTGAACTAACCTGCGTTTATATCCCACCGTCACCACGCTTGCAAAACTCAGGCACTCTGTACATTACGCAAATTAAACAGACAACGTCTTCATCGAGGGCATACAGACGAGGCTCTTCTTAAAGTGCGGGTGACGGCACTGTCTTGAGAAACTTGAAACTTGAAGGAGTGCCAGGTAGCTTCCCAAAACAGTTCTGTGAAAAAGCCAAGTTTCCGAAGGTCATATCTATCCACAGTGTGTGAGAAACAGGTACCCATGATGTTAAGGAAACTTAGGTGAGTGATTTTTCAGGTCGCCATTGTTCTTTCTTCCCAGCTCCACTTGACAGGGACAGCTGACGCCCTGGGGTGCATGACAACTTGCTACTGCGCTGCTAGCCTCTCCAGAAGTTCCAAGTCAAGCCCACGATCTAGATATGCTCACATGGAGAACGATCATCGAAACCCATTTAACTTTAGTAGCAACTACGTGGCAGGAGTGCTTCTGGAGTCCTGACCTTCTTGCCTAATGAAACAAATGCCCGGATGTACAAACCCATTCATTCACAGGAAATTCTCCAATGTCTGGACTTGGCTAGCTCGACAAAGCCATGCTTATCTGAATTCTGGAAGAATAAGCAGCAGAGATTGAATACGCACAAAAAAACAAACGTATGCCTCCGTCAACGAGAAACAAAAGCTATTAGATATCACGATATCCTCTGATGTTGGCCGACGGCCAACGCTCTGGTTCGAGCTATAGTGATGAAATCAAGGCTCCTAGAATTAAAAGAAAATCACAACCATGCCGCTTTAATCATATCAGCTGCTCTCTGCAATGATGTACACTGCCGCCATTGAGTTTGCGGACGGGACAAACGGCTGTATGACATTGTTTCAGCACAGGAAGCTATATACGAATGAAAACTATTCACCAGTACAGATGCATCAACCACACGAAGTCCTGAAGTTCCTTTGACAAGCAAATCTGGATCTACAACGCCGTAAGAAGCATCCCTAGGAGACATACTAGATGATCCAACTATATGCCCATTAGGGGCTGCATTGGCACGTAAATATTGCTCCAGTTCTACATCTGTCCTGACATTTGCAAAATTGCCGTTTGGTACCAGAATATAATCTTTCCATGCGGGTGCTGTAAGAAACGCTGCACGATCTTGATACCTTCTTGCAATGCGAAAATATCAAAGTCTGTGGAGAGGCTACGGATGTCGATGAGGGGTTGGTCAAGCGGATCGCTCGTGTTTAACCTAACAGATCCGCCTTTGTTAAAAAATTAAATTGTCGGTTCGGGACAATATAAAAGTCATTTTACTGACGGGGTGTAGGGGTTACGATTGTAGGGGCAAAGCTGATGAAGTTACCAGTAGGAGGAGGATTTGGGCTTAGTCCATTCCGGTGTATGAGCTCAGGTGAGTGGTAGCGACAACACAGATCCTAAAAACCTACGTAGATACCAATCTGAAAGTGGGGAGTATGAGGACCAGCAGCAGGATCTGCTTGATTGGCGAGGATCATCGAGTGATTCGATAGTCTTGTGTAAATATAGTTGTTAGCAATACCATCTACCAACGGGCCAGCGCGTGTTTGGTTCCAAATTTGAAGGAGCTCTGACCTGAGGGTCTGATTGCGGACGATGTCATCATAGGTATCGGTGGAGTTCACGAAATAGCTAATTGTCACTGCGGATTGAGCAGATAAATTCTTTCCTACGTCGGGTAGATGTATACGGGTTTGAATCCCAATAGACTTGAGTTCGTCTTTGTCTCCAATGCCGGAGTTCAATAAGATTGAGGTGTCCCTATTATCCCAGCCGATAGGATAACTTCTCGCGATGCGACCACTTGCTTCTGTTTTCCTAGAAACAGTGTAAATGAAATGGGTTATAGCTCTGAACATGACACACCACCCGTTCTTTCCACAAATTCGACATGTTTGAAAGTATTGGCTGGCCCAGAGCTTGTCTGCAAGAGTTGCAAGACTTGAGCATTAAGCAAAACATGCAGGTTCGACCGTTTCATAAACTCCGGTCCCAAATATGACGTTGCGGAGCTACTACGCTGTCCACCTCCAATGGTCGATGGTCTCCAAGCTACATTTTATATCAGCCCGACAGATCTGCGGGTCTGTGTGTGCAGCCTTAACTCACAAACACCGAGCTCGTAACCTGAATTCACATCCTCATTATAAGGAAACTCATTAGGTAGTTCAACAGTCGTTTGTAATACCCTATCATCGATTGCTTGAGAAAACCCCGGAAGGCTGACAGAAGTTATTCCATGGAAGCCATGAATAGCGGGGTCAAATTGCCCAGTTGTGTTATGATGATCAGCTGGTTCAGTCCATTTCTCATTCTGCAAACCCATAGGGCCTTTTGAGCATACACGACCCCAACACAGTAAATGAAAAGTGTTACTTTACGAATGTAGGATTGAAGGCTGTTCCAAGACCATCCAATATCACCGGTGACTTTTGCATAGCGGTCAAAATCCTCTGCTGAGCCACGGGTGTAGGCCATGCCATCTGCAGAGAAAGTCTTGCGTTCAAAAAAATCGGAGTCGCAAGAAGTTCCAATACTCACTGGTAGAAGTACACCCCCCTAAGATACGCCCCCTTGGGTAGTCTATAACCCGTCTATCCAAACCGGCTTGTGAAATCGTTGTGTAATTCCAATCATAAGGAGTGCCGGATCGAAGGAAGATGTTGAGAAATGGCACTGTAGTCTCGATAACGCCTTCGTTGCTATGGAAAAAAAATGAGTGTAATATAAATTTTTGGTGAATGGATGAATACAAACGATATACCTGCTTCAAGGAGGAGAACTGAGAAGTTAGGGTTCTCTGTAAGCCGATTTGCTATCACATTTCCTCCAGCTCCGCCTAAAAATGGTTTCCCGCTATGTAAGCAGTGCTTTAGAGAAAATAAACGACAGACCTCCGACGATTACGAAGTCAAATTGAGTGCTGGGTAAGTCTGAATATTCGTATATGGAGCATAGACAAAGGTGTATCAAGGTGAGAATGAAGAACAATTCCCTTCCGATATGGGGGCATTTCATGTTCGCACAGTGTATGGCAGCTCATTTGATTCACCAACAGTCTTATATTTGCACCCCCTGTGCTTTCTGAAAGACGCACCTTGATCCTGAGCTTCCCAATATGATGTAACATGATCACAAGTCCAGCTTAGTGGCAGCTCCTCAAGCTAAGGGTCCCAGGTACAAGTGCTCCTTCCCGAAGCGATGAGACATGCCGGACCGTAATAAAAACTCTACATTTTTGATGCCCTTAGGCTTTATTTGAATCGGGCATTCATATCTTAGCGGAGAGCTCATGCCAGCCGACACCTTGTGGACTACAGCGCCCACCAGGAACCGAGGTATTACATGGCGCCATTTCTGATCTGGCTCCATCCACCAATGACTGTTGCATAGCGGCCGGGATCCACGTGTATAAGCCACTCCATCTGGTGGGAGGTTACATATCACCATAAACCTCGTCATTCTAGGAAAGGCCTACTTGCTTGCAGATCTGCCCAAGATATATCCTCTTGGATATTCCAAAACACGTCCGTTAAGCCCATCTTGTGGAGCCGTCGTGTAATTTCGATCATATGGTGAATTGGATTGAAGAAAAAATCATAGACTCAACAACCCCCTCATTTCTATAACAGAAGTATCTATGAGGATCGAGTGGTATTAAAGAAACCACTGAGTTCGGACGAACCTCCTGCTGCTTCCAGAACAAGCACAGAGTATTTCAGATTTTCTGTAAGTCAATTTGCAATCACATTCCCTCCAGCTCCACCTAAAGTTTTCACGACGCAGCAAGCTACAATATGTTTGTATGAAAATGCCTGACCTCCGATGACTACAAAATAAAACTGCGTTTGAAGCAAATCCAAGAAGTTGTTGTAGATGGCGCACAATGTTTTCTTTGCGTTGGCGATCTTCATAGCTATGACTGTGATAATAAAATTCTTTGACCGTAACTTGATGACGTTCTTATACCAGCACCTCTTGTCCTTCTCTTTCGAGTTCAGATAGAATTTATCTGATGAAGTAATGTTATAAGTTAGCGCTCCAGCCGAGCTCAACATGGGGTTCGCAATTATTCGGCATGTATGTCAAGGCACTGTCCCTGCCGATATCGAGGTGAGCTAGACTGAGCGCCGTAAGACGGCAAACGGCTCGTGCTTGAAAATGTTGCATTTGGACGCCTAGGGCCGGAACCTAACTGCCAACAAGAGCAATGTCAAGTATGAGGGGTTTAGGCGTGAAACCTCGCCATAGGTATCTTCCGTTATCAGAAAGCGAGAATGATAAATTTAGTATCACAGGTGATAGAACATAAATATTTGTTAACATTCACTGAGGGGGCCGGCCTTTGGGTGGACGACAAACAACTTGCTGCAGTCATGAGAAATCAGTGGGCCATTCTGAAACTTGAAAGTGTGTAAGGAAGCTACACAAAACTCGTGGGTCATTTCGAATGAGCTCATCCAACAATACTATCGATTTACGACTTTGTTCTTACATCTTCAATCAAACCAAAATCACATTGTAAGGGCATCGACGTGTATGTTGCGTATACGTAAGTGACCCAGTTCAACAACCACCGCAATCGACACAGTTTTTGTCCAGTCCACTTGCGTTTGTGCAGCTGTTACAATGTCAATATGTGTAATATTTTTTAACGAAAAGACCCACTGCTCCTCCGGTGCACCCTTGAAGTTGATATCCTCGATCAAGATATTATGGCAGTGATGGTCGGCAGAACAAGTAATACTGTCGGATGAAGTAGGAGTGATGGGTTCAGAGAAGAAACCATATGCGGTTCAAACAAAGACTAACGAAACAGAGCCAAACGTATCGGCGTTGGGAATTTTACCACCCGAGATGTCCGAGAACGTGATATCTGTGATACTGATGCCGGAGTGGGCTGGATCTTGCTCGCCGTTCGCCACGTTATGGTTCTGCGTAACTATTGACCAAATTTGAACATGAATCATTTTTACATTGCAGAGGCATAGAAACTGAACTCACCGTACACGGCGGTCTTTCCTGAAGCGGAGATACCCAGGTCGGAGGTCACTGTGATATGTTGCCACGTCACGTTGCTTACTGTGCCAGTGCTTCCAGGGTTTCCGTACGTTCTATTAACCAAAGACATCAGAAATATTATTCACCGTCCAAATCCAAACATGCTTTATGCGGGCAACAAATTGAGGCGCGGTAAAATCGGGCCAGTCCTCAGCCAGCCCCCCATCATAGAATTCAATATTTTCAACTGAGATTTTGGGTCAATATTATACTTATAAAATAATCGATTGATAGTTACTCAAAACATTTTTCACTGTGCCTTCCTTGTTGCCACCTGTACTACTCCCTAGCGCTCCGACGCTGATGCCGTGAGTGGGACCGCCACATTTCCTAGAAGGAGCTGTAATTAAGGACTGAGAATCACAGTAAGCTTACACATTGTTAATATGCTAGTTTAAGGAATGAGAGATGAGAAAATCGACTTTCTACAGCTAGTACTTACAATAGTGTCGGCCTTGTCAAGGAAGCTTACACCTGATATATAAAGCGATATTTGTCAATAGAGAAATAAGTATTCAGATGCACGCACAGTCGTCGCCTCCGATGATGTCTGTGTTTTTGACCTGGATCGAAAAAATGGTGAGCAGTATGGCGAAAGGAAGAATCAAAGTAGTACTGTTATCCGCTGGCCGTTAATATTAATGCCATCCGTCTACGTTTCATTTATTAATCAAAACCGATACATAAAATGAAAGATGCACTTGCGTTCTGAGGGTAGGCATTGTTATAATCATTTGAAATGGAATGGATTGTCAAATTTTTGACAACGAAATCGTTTCCGCCAACGATAATCATGTGGGAGCCACCGTTCTGAAATGTCAAATCACTCAAAGATCCCTGATCTGCTTTGAGTTCCATGAGCCTTATTGACAGTATAAGCATCGTGTGAACGTTTCTCGGTATCGGCCAAACGTGTACTCACTTCGGACCCCGCTGTTGTACGTTATACCATTGTTCACCGTGTCCTTTGATCGTGCCCGTGCCACTAATATCAACGTTAGTACCCTAGATAGCCTTAGTACAATTCTAAAAGAGAGGAAAATAAATCTATACCGAGATAGTCCAATACACCGTATCGTCCTGGTCACCACCACCGACCTTCTGGTAGGCCTAAATAAAATAAACTATTATAAGAGTTCTCTCCAGCAGCTAGAATCATGGCTAACGTAGTTAATATTTCCTAGAGTCTCCAATATCAGTGAAGAATTTGACATTCAAGCTATGGTTCACTCACCGTCTATGATAATCTGAGTGTTAGACAATCCCAACGCGTCTGATTCGTCAGAAGTGATAGGTGAGGCCAAGGTGTAAGCGTTTCCAGCTCCAAAATGCACGGTGCCCTTATTAGCACACTTCGTGAGAGCCTTGAGAATGGCATCGTGATCGTCATCCCCCCCTGTGGGTACCACATTACATGTGGCTGCAGAGGACCGACCGGCGAGGATGGCAAGTGCGAGAAGAGAGGCGAAGTGTCCGATAGGTGTAATAAGCACCATGTTTTGGGACGCTGAGAGGCTACCCGTGAGTGATTATGGGGCTGAAATCACCCGCATTTATAGCAAATGGTAGGAAAGCTCCACTCAAGCAGCGTAAGTCTGTCCTGTGATCACAGATCACAGAATGGTAGGCTTGAATGGTCGCTTTTGGACCCTATTGCTGTCAGCTGAGTCTCGATACGCCAAGTCCCCTCGTCAAAATCGGGTATAGGTTTTAAGAAAAGGAGGTTACCCGGCTCCACTTGGCTCGGCTGGTCTATGTAGTTCGTTTCATTGTTGTAAACTTGTATGTATCAGCGTTTACCAACGTTTAGTACGAATAGGCATCCAAAGGCCTGGGGGTCACAGAAAAAAGGTAGACGGCCTCAACTTATAACCAATAGTGTAGGAATAAGTAGATGGAGTTACTTTCACTGAGAGTAAGATAAGAACTGCAGTCTGCAGCTCTCAGTGTCTATTAGTTGCCTAGCGTGAGACAATCATCAGTTTGACGGCCGTGATGCCGGGTGGCGGGACCAACGGCGCCGTACCGGCGGTTTTTCAAAGTTCTTCTTCAACTGTCACGCTTTTGGTACAAGCATGGGTATGCATTGAAGTCAAAAACCATTAGATAAGAGAGGTGTGATTTTTATAGTCATGGAGTCCTTGCAGACAATTCGGGTCTTTCTTTAGGTTGTCCCCAAACCCGAAACTCACACAAACATCAAGCAGCTGTCAGGTTCGTACAAGGTTTTTTTTTTGAATCACTGACGATCTCCGATGCATCGATTTGAGTTTATCCGCTGGACTGAGTCACCGATACTAGTACTCACTATCAACGCCTTTCCAAGCCTTACTGTCAAAACTGTCGATGCAGGTTTACATAAGTTTTCCAGAACTGGAAAAGGCAATATTTCTTCCTATGTGACAACTCCATGTTCCATCTATGTTTCAAGGGAATAGAGCGAAAGTAAAAATACTCGTTCTTGTTTAGCCAACCTTTTGTGCGGTTCGTCCACGCGGGCATTGGTCGACTTTGCCAGATCAACCGTAAGCCGGATAACTCGTTGGATGATTCCAAACAGGCTATGGCTTATAAGGCGACAACACTAGACGAATGCAGCAGGTATATCAACTGACTCGTATGTATTGATTACAATCTATTGTTCAACCTTGGGATTTACCACTCAATGAATTTACTCGACAGCTGTCAGTCATAGTCGAGAACTCGGCGTTGAAATCTTCTTTCTCTTGTATTTGACAGGCTGCATTTTTTTTAAGTCACGCGGAACGTATAGGACGACCATGTGGATCTTTCAATCAAAAAGACGGACTCCGATAATGGATGCAGGGCTATAGCGTGTATGCGTCCCTTTAATCTTCATCCCATTGTCGTATAATACAGTAGCCTTGAAGACTATCGGAATGATCTGTATTTTGCGAACCCTGGACCATGTGACTCTTGAGACTTGCTCTTTGAGCTTCTAGTATGTTTTTGCCATTGGGTGAGCACCATTATTCATCGAATCACTGATCCCAAGCTCATAACGTTGCATGACAAATTATAGTTGAAGGAATTCTGAAATGATTGCTGTGATAGGACGTCCGCATGCTGTCGGGAAACGTGAGACCTAAGAATTTTAACCACTCAGGGCCTTAGACATGTGTTCGTACACATTGGATGTAGCAGGGTAAATTTAATGGCATGTTTAATAACTGATAGTACTAGTAGGATGCGGTTGCTTTAGCCTAGACCGCCTCCTTTAAGGGGAAAATGAAGGTTAAGAGATCTTCGATAGTAAAAAAGACAATAGCCATCCACATGCTAGACATATACTTTGGCCATTGGATTGCTGGGACTCCGAGGCAATAGGGTACAATCTCACGCATTGCAGACGCGTCAATTCCCTTCAATCATTGTTTAGATATACATACCCCCTTCTCCAATATCACCTCGTCGTGAGGCTTTTACTCGGTTAGATCGTTCGGGATTTAGAAGAATAGACCAGGGGGAGTCTGTGCCCAAACAAGCATTAACGATTGCATGGAGTAGTGCAAGCATCGAGGGCTCCCATTCTTCCTGCAACTCTGGGCCCGAATGACCTCCAAGATCTGATGGCGCGGGAGCTGGAATGTGGGCAGATGGAAGGAGCAAAAGTGTTGCTGGTGTTGCGTCAGCGCCAGATTCCAAGACAGAGAGGAGGGAGGCGGCAAGAGATTGTATGAGATTCGGGGGGCGGAACAACTCGACATCGGGAAGTGGCGGCTTGAAGCTGTCCGTGAGCTATAAAGTTCTAAGATGTATTTAAATCTATACACGTACGGTTTTAGCAGCTGCAGTGGTGCGGAGGTATCTAATAGGTGGATGAACAGGGGATGGCGATGAGGATATATATGAAGGGACAGGATAAGCATCAAGTATTACGACGCTGCAAGCTATGAAGTCAGTAGCCATATAGCACAAGGCGATTGCTTACTTGGTTGGCCGCATCACTGATATTAGACTTGAGGCAACCGTGTGCATCGTGTATAACGGCAAACGCAGGTTGATGCATACGACTGTAATTTGGGACCAGGATGGTGTAAACAAAGATGCAGCCTAAAAGAAATCGTGATTGAGGTGAACAGCACAGTGTTATTGCGTACCTCGGTGTCATCTACCAATACTCTTCCCTTTAACTCACCAAGCTGCACGCCTTGGGACCATTGGTATCCCACCTCACCTAGCGCCACAAGAAGAGGCATCGGTTTCTCCTGAGGACCATGCCAATCTACTACAACATCTGGATTTGGATTTGGAACGGTTCTCTTGACACTTGCAGAGGTGTACACCTCGTCATCGCTCTCGTCTGATTCAATCTGGTGTCGAGGAGGAACAGTATCTTGAAGCGGTTCAACATCCTAGATGATCCTATGCTGTTTAGTATGCTACAAGTGTGCCTTCCACATTAATAGACTTGCCATGGTAAAGTTGTGGATGAAACTCCGCTTGCGCCAACTCAAAGGCATAGCCTATTAGGCTGAGCTCGCTGTTGTAACACGACTGCGGCTCGTCTATGTCGACTTTTTTCTTTAATCGTACTGAGCCTCCTTGGGAAGGCGCACCGCCAGGCTCTCCACCAACGCGTAAGCAACCCTGAAGTATACCTTAGTAGAATAAGACTTGAAAGTGACTGGCTTACCACAGGCAAATTCGAGGGGCCATGGTTTACGACCCAACTTGTATTGTCTGGCGCACTCGGTTTATTCTCCTTCCTCGTCTTCTCATACTGTCGAAAGCGGTGGCCAGTCCAGTTTGCTCCACGAACAAAGCTAAAAGGTATTCACTGGGGGTTATTTGACTACAACGTTCGAGCTCATGCGTCCCAGGTTTCTCACCTCATGAAGCACATGCACGCCAGGCATTCTTCGGCTGGATATTGCCCACTATACGCACGTCAGAATTCACAATTTTGCAGATTGTTGGTCTCGATGCGGCCGTGGTGCGTGAAACTTATTTTGTTTATTGCCTAGATTCTTATGCAGCAACAGTTGCTCAATTTCTTCAAAATGTCCTTCTACCTTTTCAGCGTTTGCTCCGTCCTTGCGCTTGTGGTTCTCATGCCCATTAATGTTAGAGTGAGTCTGGCGCGCAACTCTCCGCAAACCGTTGAACATATGAATACTTCTTGCAGAATAACATTGGTGCGATTGAAGACTCTGATCCAGAAAACAACCAGACATATGTTGCACCTCCTGTTACTACTCCACAACCATCCCAAGATTGGCTTGATCTTATCAGCGAAGCCAACTCCTACCTCTCTGTCCATCTCGTTTTCACCTACCTCTTCACCATTCTCACATTACGATTCATCCATAAGAACTACACTAAATTCATTCGTTCCCGTCAGCTGTTTTCCTTGGAACTCGTGCATTCTATAGCTGCTAGGACGGTGTTGGTCACAGACCTTCCGAACCACCTTCAAGGCGAGCATGCGCTTGCCGTCTATTTCGAAAACATGGATTTTAGCGTTGAAAGCGTCAGCGTGGTGCGTGAACCTGGCAGCTTAGAAGAGTTGCTGGACAAACGTACCCGTGCGCTTTTGAAACTCGAAACGGCATGGGTGAAATATGTCGGCAACCCGAGCTCTGTAGAGAGCTACGATCCGAGTCTAAACGTTCGGTCGGACACTGCCAATGGGCTTCTCATAGACACAGGAGACGGAGGGGAGAGCCAACCAAATCGCCTCGTGGTTCCCCACAGGAGCAGACCGACCCTGAGGCCGCATTGGTTCTCGTTTAAAAAGGTCGACGCGATCGACTACCTTCAAAACGCATTCCAGGAGCTCGATGACAAAGTACGCAAGAAGCGTCGTACCAAATTTAAAGCTACCCCAGCAGCCTTCGTGACGTTTGAAAAGATGTCAAGCGCACAGATTGTCTCACAAGTCGTGCATGCCCCCTACCATTCCCAGGCGATCACACATCTTGCGCCGGAGCCGCGCGACATCATTTGGGCCAATATGACACATTCCCGAGCTTCAATACGCGCGCGCGAAGTATTAGTTCTCGGTATTATGGGCGTCCTGCTCTTCTTCTGGGTATTCCCCGTCACGGCACTTGCAAGTCTTCTCAGCTATGAGGAGATCAAGAAAGTTGCGCCGTGGCTAGGTCGAATCATCGACTCCAGCGATCAAATCAAGGCTATTGTGCAGAATTCGCTACCCAGTGTAGCCATGATCAGCTTGAACGCGTTCCTGCCGTTCATTCTCGAATGTGCGTGATTTATTTCGTGATTTGTTTCGGCTGGTGTTGAAATATATCCCTGGCCCTCGAAAGTTCTCACATATCAGCAAGGCTATCGCGCACGCAGCTGGATTGAATACTCGCTCTTAAGAAAGTATGTGGTGTGACATCCTATCATCCAGCCGCTCCATGCTAATTGCCTTGTTCATGTAGATACTTCCTCTTCCTCTTGATCAATGTCGTGTTTATCTTCTTGCTCGCAAGCACATACTGGCAACTCGTCCGCGACCTTGCTAACTCCCCTGCAAAAGTTCCCGAGAGGCTTGCCATCGCTCTTCAGCAAGGCAGAGCAAGACATTTCTTCCTAAGGTTTGCTCCTTTGTGTTACTCTCGTTCATATACTAAATGTGTTGTCTTTCAGTTACGTAATCCTACAGGGCTTTGGCATTATGCCGTTGCAGCTCCTTAATCTGGGCGTGGTTATACCCGCTATGTTCCACCGTGCCTTTATTACACGTACTCCGCGCGGTATGTTTGTTATTACCTACGTATTCACTTCTCTCATCGTCTTCCAGACTTTGCGGAACTAAACGCACCACCGATGATCAACTACGGCACGGTCTACCCACAGGCCATCCTCGTCTTTGTGGTTACGTTGCTTTACAGCGTAATACAACCCCTTATCGTCTTCTTCGGTGCAGCCTACTTCGGCATCGCGTACGTAGTCTACAAGTACAAGCTTCTATTCGGTGTGTTCATCCGGATTCAGTATTATCCCATTTACTTACCTGACTTCTACCAGTCTTCTACAAGCCTTATGAATCTCATGGTCAAGCGTGGCCCATTACGTGTCACCGACTATTATGGGGCGTGATCATGTTCCAAGTCTTCATGACGGGTATCTTCACGCTGAACCAATCATACATCCTCTCCTCGCTCATGACCCCGCTCATCTTGTGCACACTGTATTGGGGCTGGTCGATGGACCGCGCGTTTCAGCCACTGAGCGAGTTTGTGAGCTTGAGCTCGGCTTTCGAAGTGCAACGCGGAGAAGACTCCGACGACGTCGTAAGGCTGCGTGCGGGGCACCCTGTCACGTTATCTCAGAGGTTAGCACATTTCTTACACCCTATCTCGCATCCCTCATCGGCTTCTACCAGCAACTTAAGCCGAAGACGGTACGCGCAAAACGACGAGACACTCTACGTTGCGCCAGAGGACGACAGGACCGACTATGTGAGTTCTCTTCTACACCACACGCCCTCTGTACTAACCTCACACTCCAGTCCCAACCACCAATGCACGGATGGTACCCAGGTGTCCTAAAGTACGTGCCCCCAAATCTCCAACCCCACCCGCCCACTAACCAATCTTCCCACCCCAGCACCGGAAAGCGCCGCTACGGCCACCCCGCTCTCACAGGCGTCCTCCCGCAGCCATGGCTCCCCATCAAAAAAGGCCAATCCCTCGCAAACAGCGTAGACCGCGACGGATCCAGCCGCTCAGGACGCGGCGACCAAGCCGTCGTGCTCACCCTCCGCAAGCGCTACAGCGCCATCCGCCGAGACATCCGCGACCTCGCCACCAAGAGCCAAACGGCCGTCAGTACAACATGGGGCAGCCCAGGAGCCGGCCCCTCCGAGCCCCCCGTCACTCCAGAGCGGGGGGGCGTCCCCCCACCGCGCTCAAAGTCCTCGGATGACGTGTCGACATTGACGGACCCCTGGCGCAACCACGGGGACTCCGAGCGCGAGGACAGAAGTACGGCGGGACCGGGCCGTCCGCTCGCGCGGCACGCGCAGACGCAGCCGCAGCCTCTGCACCACCGACTGAGCTTCGACCATGCGACGGGTGTGATTATGCTCCCGGAGGATGGGGAGTGGCTGCTGCAGGATGATGATAGCGATTCGGAGGGCGGGACGTCGCGCGAGTCTGTGCATCGGGATGGGGCGGGTGCGGAGGCGAATGGGGGTGGGGCGGAGGTGGGGCCTGTGGGTGGGGCGGGTGATGCGGCTGTTGGGGCCGGGGGCGGGGGTGCGCGGTATCGTACGTATTACCACCATCCTGAACGGAGGCGGACGGTGCCGGGCGCGTTCCCACAAGCCAGTCCGCAAGCCAGTCCACAGTCATGAGGAGTGGGCGGGACGAGGAACCAGGGGTTTATTTGCTTTCAGGTATATTATGGCACCTATTTCGCGTCGTCGCTGTTCTGCTGTTTCTCGCATGCATGCACGTTCGTCTATTTCTTAGAACGGTGATCGGTACCCATCATTGCAGGGACACTTTTTCTAATTTTCCTTCATATTTTGCTCCAGTTTTACTGTTACGCGTTAGCGTTCATGACTGTTGTATACCACCTACCCATCCGCAATACGATATTTTAATGCGTTTAGTACAATACGTGCTAGCTTGGGGCCAATCGTCTTCGATTTCGAATATGTATGTTACAGTGATACACCACGTCCATGTCCATACAGTCCTTGCCCTCACGATAATAATAAAAAATAACGCTCACCCATCACCCACCACCCCAAACGCCGAATGAACCACCTACCCAGGACAGGCACTCCCACCCACCCCCTCAGTCACCCCCTCCCCGACCTCCTCCACAAATCCAACACATCATCCGCCTCCAAATAACACCCCCTCAACCACCTCGATGTCTCCCCCTCCCCCTCCCTCCCATTCCTCTCTTCACTCTCCCCCTCCCTCCCACTCCTCTTTCTCTCCCCCTCCCCCTCCCCCTCCCTCTCCCAAAATGCCCCCCGCGCATGCAAAACACGCCGATTATCAAACACCACCGCCTCCCCCTCCCTCAGCGTGCGCGTATACTGCACATCCGGCTCCTCGAGGAGCGCCGCGAACTGCGCGAGGGCGGGGTAGAAGGCAGGGGGTGTGGAGAGCGGGAGCGGGGCTTGGAAGGGAGGGGAGTAGTTGATGTGGGTTATTGTAGGGGGGTGGGGGGATGTTGGTGGGGTGGGGTTGGGAGAAGACGGGGAGGGGGTGGGAGAGGAGGGGAGGGGGGGAGAAGGGGAGAAAGGCGATACCTCGATGATAGGGTGCTCGTGGTATAGATGGTGACCTCCCCTGTTGTAGTGGTACGGCACGGGCGTGCGGGTGAGGATGTCGAAGGCGTGGGGGGAGAGGGCGTGGAGGCGCTGTGCGGCGTGGAGGGCGTCGGAGAAGATGGAGGCACCCCCGTGGACGCGGTTGCGGAGGCAGTGGAGGATTTGGTAACGGGGTGGGTGTTCGAAGTATCTAGGAAAGGGGGGAAGGTCAACAACGAGCAAAATAATTTAATCCAAATCGCCCAAAGAAAAGCAAAGCCACAACTCCACTCCCAAGTCCACTCCAAAATACCCAAATAAACACAAAACACCCAACATAAAAAGAAGAAAGGAAGAACCCAAAAAAAAAATTTACGCGCGCACTCACAACAAATCCATATGCGGTCCCAACTTCAAATCCGTATACGCAATATTCTCACTCCCCTTCACATTCCGCACATCCCACGTCTCTCCATAAAACGTGCCGCGTATCCTCCCCAGTGCGCCCGCCAGAGCCCGCACGTCCGGAACGTCCTGCACAAAGAATAGCCCGTGCTGCAAGAGCGAGGAGAGAGCAGTATGGGTGTGAGGGGCTGTGAGGAGGGCTGGGTAGGGGAATGTGGGGGGCGTATGCGGGGTGGACGGGGATGTGGGCCAGGGGGTGCGGGGTGGGGATGTGGGCCAGGGGGTGCGGGGTGGGGATGCGGAGGCGAGGGGGTGTGCTTGGGAGTGGGATTGCGGGAGGGCATAGCGCTGGAGGAATTCGAGGGGATACACGGATTCGTGGTGCGGATCGTGATGTGCAGTGGACCCAGAGGGTGAGGAGGACCGTGACCAGAGGATACGTAGAGCTGTGGATGTGAGCTCTACTCCGGCGGGATGGACGTGGCCTGCGGCGTTCTCGACGTCGGACGTTTGATGTAGCCGTTGTCCGGTGCTGGGGTGGAGGCATTTGGGGCACGGGCAGGCGTCGAGGAGCCAGCGCGTAGGGAAGGAGGTGTGGAGGGCCGGGACGGGGATTGTGGCGGTGGTGGTGGTGGTGGTGGTGTTTGAGGTGTTCCCCATGCCGCTATTCAAGTCCCTCCCACCGCCTATGTCGGTGTCCGCATCGATCTCGCTATTTCCCCCGCCCCCCGCCGCTGCCCCACGCCCACCAGCAACATACCCTCGACGAAGAACTCTCCCAGACGTAGGTATGGGTGCGGGCGATACACCCAACCCAGTCCCAGTCCCGTGCAGGCTCTGCCGCCCCGCCAGCAATCCCCACCCCGTCAGCGCCGTCCTCTCCAAGAGCCCAGCAGTAAGCCTGCACAGCGCCATGGCATGAGTCGATCTTTGGTCCGCAGACGGGCCTCAGACGATGGAAAGAACGCTTGGGCTATGAGCGCACGACGCAAAGGACGCCTGCCTCCCAAGGCGGAGTCGGGGTTGCTCTCCAGAAGACTCTGAGCACGAATGCTCTGAGCACGGATGGAGTCGGGACACGAATGGTCGATATAGCGTACGTAATACGTGCGGGGTAATTACGTGTGCATGAGTGATAAGATGAGATTACATGTACTGATAAGATGAGATCTAGAGCGTTGTCATTGTGGGTGTGATTGGCTGACGTGCCTTCTGGCGTATCGGAACAATCGGGAGTCGGGCGCGCCTGTTAAGCAAGCCTTTGGGGATCGATATCGTCTTCTCGTTCATACGTGCAAGGACACCTCACCAAAAACCTAGCAAGCAAGGAACCCAGTCAAGACACGACGCATACGATGGTGATTGCAGTTGGCGATACGGTACCGCAGGGGACGTTTACATATGTGCCGTACACGAGCGAGCTGGCGAGTGGGGTGCGTGTGCTGGGTTTACTTCCTTTCTGCTCGTTCTGGGTTTTGGGAGGCTGATTTTCTTTCTTTCTTTTGACTTGTGATTTGTTGGATTGGATTTTGGACCTTTGTGTTGGAACTTGGCTGGCTGTTGTGGTGGTATCCTCCGATTACTTGGTCGATTCGCCGGTTTGTCGTACATCCTTCGTGGTTCTCACCCCAGGCTGCGTGCGGAATGCGTAAGTCACCCCCTCCTCTCATATACCTCTGCTCTTCTCTTACTCATTCTCGCCCTCGCCCCGCTAACCATCGAATTTATGATTCACAGCGGTCAAACTATCAACAGACGATTGGAAAGGCAAGGTGCGTCCCGCCGAGTCGAATCCCGTCATGGAGATGGGCGTGCGTTTATAGTGTGCTGATGTGCATGTGTGGGTGTGTAGAAAGTAGTGTTGGTCGCTGTACCGGGGGCGTTTACTGTGAGTGCTCTCGTTAACCGCTCGTCCCTCCCTCACCTCCTTACTACCCTTCCTCCCTCGCCTCGCACACCCCTACTCTCACCTCGCACATCCCTACTCTCACCTCGCACACCCCTACTCTCCTTAAATCACCACACCCGCGCCCACCCGAAACACCGCCCACTCCCCCACCAGCCAACATGCCACGTCTCCCACATGCCCCCCTTCGTCGCGCGCGCAAGCGAGTTCGCAGCAAAAGGCGTAGACGTGCTCGCATTCGTAGCCGCGAACGACGCCTTCGTGATGAGTGCGTGGGGGCGCGTTAGTGGGGCTGAGGATAAGGTGCGTGCGCGCCATGGGGTTTTTCGCGTCTTTGTAGGTTCTGATTCCTGGGTTTCCTTTTTTTTTCACATCATCCCGTTGGTCGCGTTTGTTCTGTGCATGATCATGCGATGCGTCTACTGCCGACTCAACCTGAACCCCCACTCCAACCCACCACTCCACCCCCCAACGCTCACACCGCAATCCCTCCCAGATCATCTTCCTCTCAGATACCTACGCCTCCTTCGCCACCTCCCTCGGCCTCTCCGTCGACCTCACCGAGCGCGGAATGGGCGTGCGCACGGGACGATGGGCACTGGTCCTCGATGACCTCAATGTGACATATGTAGGCATAGACGATAAACCTGGGCAGTTGACTGGGAGCGGAGCGGATGCGGTATTGGCAAAGTTGTAATATTGGGAGTGTTTGCGTAAAAGGGTGGTTAATTTGGGAGCTCGAGAGTGGTGCTTTTCTTGGGTTGTAGACTAGACGAAGGAATGAAAGGTTCAACTTCCATCTGAGTGTCACGCTTAATATAACTAATTAGCAATGGAACGAGCCTCCTTGAGCGTGAGCTAGTTAGATACATCAAAGCGATCGATTTGAGCGCACCAACATCAAGACTCAGCGACAACGTCACGTGCCACCTCCCACCTACATTCCCACCCTCCGTTTTTTGTTAAAAATCCCGTTTATTCCACCTATCCCGCACTCGCCCTCCTCGTCTCATCGATCATCCTTTATATCCGTAATGGGCAAGAAACCAAAAAAACCTCGACGACTCAATTCGACCCACATCACAAGTACCCTCGCTGGCGGTTTAGCTGTTGGCAGCACGACGATCAAGAAGAACCTAACTCAAATCAGGAAGGATAGACTGGAGTATGAGCGAGCTCGGGAAGAGCGTTTAAGAAGTAAGGTCTCCAGATCGTTGCAGCTCACTGCGTCATGACCTCACTTTTCTCGTGATTAGAAAAGGTCGCTCGGACTCATCAGGGGGTCTCGGGCTACTGATGCTGATGAGCCCATAGTGGATTCGGATGCAGGACGGGTTGATGATGGTGATCATGACCATGACCAAGATGTCCACAATCCTGATACAAGAACGAATGTCGAACACTGTGGGAAGAATTGAAATTGCTATCCAGTGCTTGACATGCTTCACATAGGTGTGAAGAGAAGTGTATATGTAAGCAGCACTGCCCTCCCGTGTACATGCCAGAATTATATGAAGGATCGTTGTACAAAGTAGGTAGCCTATGTAGGCTCTCTTACACCATTATGTCCCTGACCAAAGGTATTCAAGCATCGCCTATCCCGCTGGCAGACATCTATCAACGCACACCATCCTCCTGCAAAGACATAGACAACTGTAGGACACTCCAAGACATTGTATGGAGTTGCCTGGTCACTGTTTTCTCATGCACATGGGTCGCTATACATCCGAATATCCCGAGTCCGGATGTGGGGCGGGTTAAGATCGCTTTACGTCGTCTGGGACTCTTTGTTGGAGCACTGATCGCCCCAGAACTTGTCATAACGTGGGCGATGCGGCAGTGGCTAGCTGCTCGTAAAGTAGCAATGCAGCACCAGAGTGAGTTCTCACAAAATTTGTTTTATTTTGTTTACATAATACATTTAGGTCACGGATGGTCGCAGACTCATGGTTTTTTTGCTCTTATGGGAGGCTTTATACTTATCCAAGATCATCACGCACCCTTCACTCTCGAATTAGATGAGATTGAACAGCTGTCCAGAGACGGTGATATCGATTTTCCCAGTATCGCAGAGAAGGAGATCGAAGACAAGAGTAAAGGTGATGGATTTTCAAAGGCGTTCGTACTCGTTCAAACGATATGGTTTGCACTCCAATGCATTGCGCGTGCAGTGCAAGGTCTGTCTATCACGGAGCTTGAGGTCGCAACACTCGCATTCGTAGCACTGAACCTAGTAACATATGGGCTCTGGTGGAACAAGCCTCTCAACGTGCAATGCCCGCATCCTGTGCGTTCAAACTCGATGACTACCATTTTACCTTCCAGAGTGATTTCTAGCGTGGTTTCGCCTTACTATCGACAAAGGACCCTATCTTCCTTGTCGTTTGCCGAAAACAGTGATATGACAGAAAGGTCGACTACTACTACAGAGAAAGATCCTAGCAATGAAGGAGATCCACCTACAGATGAAGGCAGCAACACAGGCGGAGGAGAGAAAGAGAAAGAAAGCTTGAAGACCTGGGACAAGATCAAACACGTAACACGCTCCACAATCACCGTGATCCATCAGTTTTGTAGAAGGAGAGGGATTCAAGTCGCAGATAATATGCTGAACAAAGACATGATCCACTTGGGGGCGAAGTTTGTTCTGGTTCCGTTTTTCATAATAGGAAAGCCTGCTCGCGAGAGATTCTGGAAAACTTATGACGGGCCGTTGACTGGCAGGGAAATCACGGTCACCTCCATTTCCGCAGTGTTCATTGCCACAGTTTTTGGTGCTATCCATTGCATTGCGTGGTCGTTTTCATTTCCCTCCCGTGAAGAGCAAACACTGTGGCGCGTCACTTCCCTTATCATCACGTGTGTCCCAGCATTTGAGATTGGGCTCAGTATTTTTTTTCGCGTATGGTTTTATGATACAGGGAGGAGTATACCTATGTCTATGTTTGTTTTCTCTCTTTGTCTGTATACTCTTGCATGGGTGACGTTGGTCTTGGCATTCACGTCGCTGCGATCCCTTCCTTTCAGTGCATACCAATCAGTTCAATGGACCACTTTTATACCACATATATAGTTCCTCTTAAATCTCTCCATATCGGACTTGCCATCTAAAGGTGTAATAATGTATAGATTTGACATGATCACGAACATATGAGGTGATGTTGAATTCGCTGTCCAGAGAAAAAAAAAAGGGGGAACGTAGGGGGCAGACGGGGTAGGATACTGTACAATCTTTCGTTTTGCCAGTTGTTTTAGATTTTTTCCTCTGCTAGCAGTGGTATTCCATATTTTATACATGGCTATGAAAAACTTCAATTCACCTCTACTAAACAAAGGCTCATACCTGACGGAGCACGATACAGTAGGCAGCACACTTCCCAACAGCGCTCGAAAGCTGTCCTCCTTTCACCCTGCACCCGCAAATGCTGGGACAAAGTCGGTCCAATCGACCGGGAACCCAGAGTACTGATTAAAATTAGTAGCAGAATCATCCACAATATTTGTGATATAAATGGCAGCCACGCCACTGGAGATAAGCTCGTTGATGATGATTACATGAGAGCCTGGAGGGCGCAGTGTGTAGAATGACGGCTTGTTTCGAAGCTGCAGTCATGCTACTGATAATCAGGTCCGTAAATCTAGAAGTGGAATGTAAATATTCCAAAACTTGGAGTCATCATGAATGTTTAACATACCGGAAACTAGCGTACGTGTCCTCGAATGTCACGATCGAGTCGGCGACGGCGTAATAACCTGCATTTGGTTTTGTTCCTGGGTTCAATGTTACCTATAAAACATGAAGACTGATTTCTGTGGTATGCGACTCGAAAAGCAAACTCACAAGGCTTTGGCTGGATGTGAACTAGGTCATAGTGGCTACATAAGTCCTATATGTGCGGTACACGCTGACTTCAAAGGAAGACGTTGCTGCTTCTTCGAAGAATATGCCGTCGGGGCGGAACACACTCCCCCATGCTGCATAATACAAATCGACATCCCCCTCTTGGCTGCGGGACGTACCTTCTCCAGTAGCTACATATCCAATGGTATTAACGTTTGAGTTCGACGCCCTAAGGCTAGGATGCACGTCTGATATCCCGCTGTTGGAGTTGCAGAGCCAGGGCCACTATCAGGGTTGATGATTATGTAGAAAGGAAGGTCGGGCTGGGTAGCGGTTCTAGAGATGATGTATAGTTTGTTTGGAAAGTAGAACTATAGAAAATAATTACTCAGAGATTGCCAGGCAGTGCAGGAGTGACCTCTTGGATAAATGTACAGTGCGCGGGTATAAGATGCATGTGGCGACATTTGCGGAAGCCAGGTGCGCATAGATCATGACATAAAGAAGATCCGTGAAACTAGCGAGGGTGCTGATCATGGTACAGATATTTCAAGGCGGAAGGAGGCTGGTCTTATAGCTGAGTGGAAGTGACGTCTGTTAGACCATGCGTCAGAGCATTCTGCAAGTTCGAAAACACATGCAATAATGTGAGTGATCGTAGTACACTGCGTCAAGGTAAGCATATGATCGGATGTATGGCCCACTGCAGAAGGCCCAGGCCTTTTCATACTCGTCTTCTTTGTCGTGTCTTCTCCCTGCACTTCCGGATGATCCTGGCAAAGAGAGATCACGACACTGGCGCTACCTCTCCCAACTAGTTCCAGGATCCGGTGTATTTTTCCTCACTCTGGTAGGCATCTTGAGGCCAAGGGAGTGAAGCGGGTGGCCAGTGGTCAAGAGAATAGGAAAATAATTCAGACCGGAATAGAGTATAAAAGAAAAGTATAGAGATAACTCACCGTATTGTATTCAGAGCTTCTCACAAATGAATCCATGCTGTTGGCGTCATGATCAATCTACTGAACCGGTGAAAAGCATCTGACGCACCCTCAATGTGCCTACAATAGATCGGTGGTGGTTGGGATCAGCAAATAGCGTAAGACAATTTAAAAATACTGACAGAGGGGCTCAGAAGGATGTGTGCGCGCCGTGTGTGTGGGGATGCATAGAAATAGAAGACTGGAGGTGGGGCGGAGTCATGTTAGTCGGCAGCACCTAAGAATGAATGAACAAGAAACCGCATGGAACACTCACCAATAAATCTTATCCGCTCATTGACATCTACCGCTTGTTGACATCTGCTCGTTGATGTGCGTCAACAACCAATAATCAATAGGGCGGCTGTGATTCATGTAGAAAAGGGTCAGTGAGGAGCCGGTGTGCTATAGGAAGGAAAGGGAGCTAAGCCACTGACGGCGTGAATGGCGAGCACGCAAGCTACGGCGGGCGAGAGCGGCGTGGTGGCAGCGGACAACAAGTTGTCGGACAGTTCGAGGGCTGAGCGGGTCACGTGTCCAGCGGCCGGGATCAGACCGCTCAAAAAAACCACTATATGTTGATGTTGTCGACGAGAAGATGTGAGAGTTGGAATCAGAGATGACACTCAGGGGAGGATGGGGTCGCCGGTAAGTGCGTCGTGTTGTCGAACTACATTAATTTCTGGCTGTTTACTAGTATATCCTAGATTAGTTGATATGGTAATGTTTCATAAAGTTCTATTATAGACACGAAGAACCATACCCCATTCACCGTAGCGGTATTAGTCGCCGAGGCCCTACCAGTGCCCAATTGGTGTGACGACGGATTCCGGCCGTACTACTGACTTCAAGAACGTGGTACTTACATATCGTTATCGCTGCGCACTTCTATCTTTCCCAGATCACGTCCCTTTTTAGATTCTTAACTGTATCGGACCAGGCAACCTCTACACCTGTGCAATACAATAAACCGCGACTACAATCTTCTGTGTTGATCACACTCACCATGCACAGCCTCACATCACTCACCGCTCGCCCCTCGCTAACACCATCGTTGCTCAAAGCGCAGATAGGATACGTAACGACCGAACCTGTCTGCTGACCTTTCACCTCACCTTTACATCGTCTTTGACATCACCTCCTTTCATTCATTCTCTTCTCCCCTTCCTCATCTCTAGACCGACATCGGCGACGCCCAATCCGAAGTACACAGCAAGCGCAGAATCGGGATTTCCGAGTCGACTCTTTTATCATCAGAACGCAGGACCTTCACCCTTCGGCAATTTTCTTGTATTTTTCTTCCTTCAACTTCTTTCCTTATACTTTCTTACATCTGGAACCGTTACCCTTGATTTGTATAGAGCCATGGTCGACTGCGTCTTCGTATCAAGTAGACGCACCCAATTGAATTGACCACGCCTGTATTTCAGCTCCTCATTGTTCTCATTGGACATCAGATGTCTCTAAGTGGGTAGATCGATCTTTGTCAAGTATGTTTGCGAATAGTTTTGGTTCGTTCCTGACAACCCTGTTTTTTGTGTAAGTTAGTTACAGTTACGCGGTGCGGTCCCGTCTATTCAGAGTCGTGGTTAACGTGTTACACCCCGGAACATTTCTTCTTGACGTCTCCCCCTCCGGCCACGCCCTCCCGCACCCTTCGCCTAACAGCCCAGCCCAAACTTAGAGTGCAGAGCGAAGTTCCGTCGAACCCGCATCGCACCTCATGGCAAAATTTTCTACTCCCTGATGGTACCAACCTAAAACTACCTGGTTGTAATCACACATTTGGCTCGCTGAGTTTCCCAAATAATGTAATGAAAACAATCGACTATAACTGCCACCATAAGCGAAGATCAACATTGAAACAAAGGGGAGGTCGTGTCACGTCAACGTTGCTATCTAGCTCTTCCATCACTCTTGATGTTGCCGAGCCGTGAGGTTTTCGCGCAGTCAGTGCTGAAAGGTATTCAGTATTCAAGTTCAGACTTCAGTAAGTTGAACTGAAAGACACAGGCGAGAGAACCGTCGTCTTGACAAGGGCGACGGCACATGTTCACGAGGTCGCATTCTAACTCAGGTCATCATTTGACTATGTTCTGCTCGGCGAGCGGCCTTGTTGCCAGCAAGTCGGAATATCTGACCTTCCGTATATAAGACCTCATCGGAACTAACATCACTATCATTCCACATTCTCCCCTCAATAGCTTCACCAAACTTTCATATTTCTTTCTTGCCATGTCAGTCCAAGGTAGAATTATCCAGGAGCAATCAGACAAGTATGTGATATACCTGTTGTCTGAGAAAACATTTTCCTAATTTAATAGAGACTAGTCTGGCCTTCAGATATGTCCAGATTGCAGCTTTCAGTCAGCCCTCATAGCATATATGCACATTTTACACACTCACCCTACTCAAGCACTTTTAGCATATGATACTCTTCTCACCTTTCCATTTGAGGTCAAATTCATCTGGAATAAGAAATTTAAATTAGGCACTATCCTTTACCTATTGGCCCACTACCCTACACTGCTTGAAATCTCTACCTGGAGTTTGCAACCATTCTCTCTTTAAAGGTGTGTATTGTCAATCTATCTAATCTAACCTATGCTAACACAGGCCTATAGTAAGTATCACAGTATTAACATTACAATGCACAAGATATATGAATCACAAACAGGACTTGCAATTCTGCATTTTTGTTTACAAACACTTTGGTAATTTTGGGTGAGATTGGGGTTCATGGTGACTGATTTTATATGATATGCCTGCCTGTGAAAGTAATATGCTCCTCTCTTGTAGGCCTATTGTTTGCAAGAGCATATGCTATATCCAGTCATAAAAAACTGGTTTTTGTGGTGCTTGCATTTTTGGGTATCACTATCATTGCCCTGACAATTGTTAGTGTTATCACATTTAAGTTTGGTAAATTCATGACATTGAATAATTGGGTGGCTTTAGATTGCAATACCAAATGGGAATCGCATATCATTCTCCAATCTTTTTGTCTTGTATGTCATCACATTTCTCCCAATTGATATTCACTCATTCAATGCAGGAGTAAGATGTTTGAACCTATTCTCCAATGTAGTATTTATGATCTGTGTTTCAGTGGCCACTCTCACCAGTGTCTTCTCTATTTTGTTTGACACAGCTGTATTTGTTGCAATTATTGAAAACACACTTGGACTCCTACAACTTCAAAGAGGAATCTCTAGTCTCCAAAGAAACTGGCTGTCAAAATTGCTTGTCCAACAAGGTATTTCATTCATTCTCATTTATTGCAAGGGAAATTAAGAGACATTTTAGGTATTCTGAGATATGGGTAACATATTTACTCCTCCTGTACATGTCAATAGTGACCTGACAATTGACAGATTTGTTGTGACAATTGTCTTAGCAGATGCAGTCACCAAAAAAGTGGGTTCAACCTTGATATGGTGTTGAATTGCTGAGTTGTTCTGTGATGCAGGCTTTAAGAGTAAGTGTAATCTCAAGTATATTTATGGCAGCCCACATTTTCAAAACTAGCCAACTCTTCAAGGAATCATCAGCCCTTTTGAAAATTCGATTGTGCTTGGTAACATTTAACTGAATGTACTACACTGATAGTATAATCATAGCTTGGGTGCCATTATCATTTACCACTTTCACCTTGACCTTCAACAAAGAAACTACCACCCCAATGGCAGCACCACTTCACACACTCTTCCCCTTGGAAGTTACCATACAGTTATGGAAAGGATTCAAAGGGCTGTTGTAGATGAATTTGGTGACTTGAACTTCAATGAATCCTTTTCACACAGACTTCAGAGGAAGACATTAAGCTGCAGACTATGCAGTCAGCCAATAGAGTTGCAGAGATTGACCTTCAAGAATCTCCTTGGGCTGGAGGGGATATTAGAGATGAGGCAGCTGATCCTGTGGCTTCAGGTGTGTTTTTGGCATTTTATAGCACTTTGCTTGTATGAATTTAATTTCTCTCAGGTTCTGGTATACTCAGGGAATAACACAATCAGTCACAATTTTCAGAATCTGATTTATTTATATTAGGCCATTTGACATGGTAATTTGAACCTGTGAATATAGAAACTCAAGAGTATGAGTATAAGTACAAATATATGAAACCGCTCTACTATTTAGCTACTTATGCCTGAATGTGGATGCAGCTTGTGGCTAACTCGTGCTGCTGTGACTGTTGTGATGAAACTTGTGACTGATTACCCATAAAAATGTTCAAACTCCCATTGTACAGGTGTGAATTCCAGTGATAGCAGTCCCCAAAAGCAGAGATCCTAACCATATTTTGAAATCTGAGGTCATGCTAATCGGTCTGTAAAATCTCCGGGACCTCAAGACTATTCTAGACTTTACAAGGAGCATTGATGTCAAGGTGAGCAAATCATCATCTAGACACTTCGCGAGGCACATACTCTTCTTCCAGGGCCTGCACGGTTCGCGTCTGAAATTGCAGGAAAATTAATCAAAATAATAAGATCCAGATTCTGAGCTCATTGGACCGCTCTAAATTTCGACATACTTCATCTAGAAGCATTGAGAATATGGCTTGCTTATGAGAGGTGGGCCCAGGTGGGCGTCATGAATCCGGTCCCGTGGATTACAGTCGCACGGGTGTTCACGTCTCGTTATTCTCTTCACTATTTGTTATTGGCTAGTATTCGCAATTGTGACCGGGAAAATCACCGTGCCTCTACATGCTGTAACCATTTTTTAAAAGGTCGTATATGCGTACACCGGCATACTGCGCAATAGACGTGTACGCCAAAAACGCACCGTCCGACGAAAATGAGGAGGAGAAGAAAAGGTCTTGAGGTTGCACCGGCTCCAGAGCCTCCAGTGGTAGCTTTACTTCCTTTCCCGTTAACAGATCCCACACTTTAATACTCATTGGATCCCCTTCCAACACGGCGACGTACTTCCCATTCGGCGACACAGCCATTCGGGTAACTTGACCATTTGATACCTTGTAAGGTCCGTACGCGACTATCCCGCTACCTGCACGTTGGACGACAAGCTCGCCATTTGAACGGCCAATCACGACGTATTTATCATCGAGACAGTATCGCGCGACCCCTCCCTCTACAATTTCCGTCATAACGCTCTTGTCGGTGCTCTTCATCGGCCCGAAAGCTGATGCTAAGAGCGTCCCGCTTAGCGAATATGAGACAGACATTGCATAACCATTGAACGTGATGGCAACTTGGGTGGTACCTGTCTTGATGTTCCAAATCTTAACTATTCCATCGTGACTGGCAGATGCGATTGATTTCCCCGAAGGAGAATAGGCGACCGAGGTGACGTAAGGTTGGCCATTAGAGGGTTTAGTGTCATCATGGTAGAATGGACCAGCGGCGAGGCTCCCGTCGATGGCGGACCATATCTTGATATATCCCTGATGATCGCCCACCGCGATGAACGAACCAGTCGAGCTAAACGCTGGATACGAGTACCCTAGCAAGCCTGTCTGCTCCCAAGGTCCAACAACAAGTTTTTGAGTATCAACATCCCAAATGGTGTATGCGTTCAAGCTCGAGGCAGTAAATATGTGATGGCTGTGGGGTCTGAAAGCTACTGCAAATACTATTGAGAAGAGTCGATTGGGCGATGGATCCAATGGGTAATTGCTTGCGGACTATATGTCAGACCAAAGGGGGGTTAAAGTGAGTCGAGGTATATGCTCATCAACAGCGCTACGAACCATGACCTGCGGCCCTCAGTTGTTCACTTTCGAAATCTAGAGGCTTTACAGGTGAGGGCAAGCAGAAAGGAAGAAGCTGGCACAGTAGTGGAATAATCGTTTGTTATACAGGTTCACGGCGGCCCTTCTATGCACAGGCCTTTCTTCTTTGTTCCCATCTTACGCAGCCCCCGGAATCATAGGATGGGATGCAGTCAAACTTCACATGCCAGGCCTGCTGGTTCTAGAACCCTGATATAATTAACGGTTCCCTTTAGGATTCGTTCCACCAAGTTAAATCTGGGCATGAGTTGGTGCCTCTACATACCGTAACCATTTTCAAAAGGCCACATGTGTGTGCCATTCTTGATAGTTCCATACGCCAAGAAAGCACCATCCGACGAAAACGAGACGAATTTCATGCTGTGCTCTAGTTGTAAGTTTACGACAGTCCCCGTCAGGAGCTCCAAGACTCGGTCCTTTCCCCCCACTCCTGTCACGGCAAGTTGGCGACACAGCCATTTGTTTAAGTTGACTTGCAAATGCCTTGTAAGGTCCACATGCGACTATCTCGCTACCTTCATGCTGGACGACAACCTCGCCATTCGGACAGCGTATTTATCATCGGGGGAGGATCATCCTCCTTCTGCAACTTACGTCACGAAGCTCTTGTCGGTATTCTTCAACTTCCTATACTGTTCCGGTGCCTGGCGCAGCCGTCATAGCGCGCTCGTGCCAGGTCCCACCTCCTTTCAAGTTCAGCTTACCAACAACGTGAGCAGCTAATGACTCCCGTTCCCATTGCAGATAAGAACGGTCATCCCCGATTACGATGGCTCATGTTGTCTTCATTCACTGGGGTCAGTCAGCACAACCTTGAATTTGAAAAGTGAAGTGGTCAGGATGGTACAAGCCCTTGAACGGTTCAATCCTCTGAGACTCTATGGTAGTTTGTGCTGACTGCAGACCTTATTTTATGGGACGTAATGGACGGTTAAATCTGAGGGCCCTGACGAGCTCCTGTCGATCGTTCTCCGAACAGTATCCCAAAATGATATCAATGGACCATCAGTTAGTCTCTTCTCCGCAGTCAGTTTAGGGGAAGCGGGAACTTACTACTTAAATTAAGGTTTTGCTCTGGGAATTTTTTTTTCCGACGCCTCCAGTGCCTTGCGGTGTTGAAAAGAATCTCCTCAAAGACCTAGCAACCTTCGTTTTCGAGAAGAACATTCAGCTAAGTCATCAATAAGAGTGGGAACGGAACTTCTGGCTACTCAAATCTCTACGCAACCTTCCAAATGCCGCACTTCCCCCCGAATTCTTGATTGGCAATACAGATAACACTAACTGTGAACGATTACCGGGTTCGAATCTTACAGACTCCTTCGAGGACACCTATCCTCATCGCCATGACTGGGATGGCAGATCTCATGCAACATGTCAGACGTTCACATTCGATCCAGAAGTTTAATTACTCTGACAGATACCTCGGGGCGCTCGCTTTCTCTGAAACATACGTAAGATAGGCAGGCAAACACCCGCATTCTCACCTCAGAAAACCCTCAAACATGCCGCCCAACACTGACAAAACCTTCAGAGAGCTCTTTAAGGAACGCTTGGATCTTTACAACAACATAACCCCAGCTGCGGCTCTCTTCTATGATCACAATGGTGACGTGGGCCTTCGCATTGAAGCCCCAAGCATTGCGAAAGAATTCGTCGACAGATTGCCCTTTGGGAGGGGTACGTGTGCTTGAATTTATCATTCATCATGCTTAGCCCGGTAGATCCCGAGGGCACTCTTTTCTACGGAAGTATAGGAGACATTGTCGGTGAAGCCACGTACAGCGTCTTCAGCAATTATGGGACTCAAGTAGCTCAAGGTCAAGAAGCCGTTGTTGTTCAATTCTTCGACGGCAATAACAATTTGTACGCTGAGGTTAGAGTCTCTTCTTCATTCGTATTCCCTTTCCCCTTAAACTATTTAGTTTGTCGGACAGGACCCCGTGCGTATTATGGCGTCATCCATCATTCAAATCTAATTTCCATTCCAGACACGTGCTGTGACGCACACAGCCGAGGGCAAGAAGGGAGAATGGGTGACCCTCGAGCAGGGATGGGCTAACGCCAACATTTCCAAGAACACAACAAGCACTACGATACATATTAAGATCCCTTCCATCGGAAAGCGGGTAAAACTCGATTTCAGAACTGTCCCAGCGGCTACTGCTGCCAACAAGAAGGCCATACGTAGGTGAGTCGCATGTCTCCTTGTGTTCATTACTCAAAACAGTTTAACAGACCATAATGGCAACATCTTTTTCAAGACAATTTCAGACATGGACAGCGGCGTCGAGTCTCGCGTAGACTTCAATAACGACCGTGTTCTCTTTTATCGTAACACTAAAGACGGTATTACAGCTGACAACGTCAACTCGAATTTGAATGATCTGGATACGGTGTGTCTTTCGTTTTCAACCGGTTTATGATCCTCATAGGCATTCATTTCAGATTATCTGTAAGCCCATTTCGGGTTATTCACTGAATGATCTTCATTCACGGTGTTACAGCCGACAGTGTCAACTCGAATTTGAATGATCTGGATACGGTGTGTCTTTCGTTTTCAACCGGTTTATGATCCTCATAGGCATTCGTTTCAGATTATCTGTAAGCCCATTTCGGGTTATTCACTGAATGATCTTCATTCACGGTGGTACAGCCGACAGCGTCAACTCGAATTTGAATGATCTGGATACGGTGAGTCTTTTGTTTCGACCGGTTTATGATCCTCATACGCATTCATTTCAGATTATTTGTAAGCCCATTTCGTGTTATTCATTGAATGGTCATCATTCACGGTTTTCCAGCTGACAGCCTCAACTCAACTTTGAATGATCTGAATACGGTGAGTCTTTCGTTTTCAACCGGTTTATGAGCCTCATATACATCCACTTCAGCGTAAGCCCGTTTCGTGTTATTCACTGAGAGATCCTCATTCATGGTGTTACAGCTGCCAATGACAACCCCAAATCGAAAGATCTGAATGCGGGCGTCAGCCCCAATTTGAAGGATCTGATTGCGGTCGTGAGTCTGTTCTTTTTCAACCGGTTTATGAGTCTCATAAGCATTCATTTCAGTTTATTCGTAAGCCCATTTCGTGTTAGTCGCTGAAGGATCCTCATTCACGGTGTTACAGCTGTCGAAACCGTTGCTGGGAATGCCCATGCGCTCGGAGACCTGAACTTCCAGACACCCTTGAACGCTCCGGCAGTCTGGAGTACATTCGACTAGTTGTAGTACTCTATAGCAGATATGATGGGCCAAAGTACGCTTTGAAGATAACACCGTTGTGACTACATGGAACACTGAACTTCGCTTCAGCGGCCCTAAGTCCTAAGTCCAAGGTCACTGCTACTCAGTTCATCAGCAAAAGATTGATTGTAGAGAGGAGTGCTCTCACCCATGTTAAGCAGTGATAACAGCGTCGGTGAGCAACGCTCAGTGTCAAGTGCGCAATCGTTTCGGTGCGTATATTCAACTTGACATTGTCGAAGGTATCAATATACTCATCTGGAACAGAGTAAGAAGAAGTCTCGGGATCCATAATATCTGTATCATCCACTGTGCCAAGATTAACGATGTCTGATTTTGGCAGCAAGCCTACAATGTAGATAATTTTGCCGTCGGATGCAACCTTTTGTTTTAAAGGTTTATCCTAAATTGTTGTAGATTAGTATGTGCGTCGTAAAGGGTAGTATAAACCTCACCCTTCGATCAAAAACGGGCATACTCATGCGAACGTGGTTAACACCATCTATTTCCTCAAGAAGATTCTTACAAGATCCGGTCTTGCTAGGCAACCAAATCTTGCAACTTTTGAAGCTGCATAATGGATGCATTCTATGTAACAACTAATATTGTTACAGTTGAGCGTGTGAAGCGCACGACTCGCGGAGATACGGCCGAGAAGGACGATATAATATCTTCGATGAGCCGGTGTTGTTCCTGCGAGGTCTAAGTTGAGGAAGACGCCGATGACGGTACGGATAACCTCAAGCCATCCGACGAAATGTTCCACTGAGGGTAGGGCAATGCATCGATGACGAATTGTGAATCACGGGTGACTAGCAGAAAGTGAGCCCAGCAGGAGGCGCAATAATATGCTGATTTGCAAAGCTGATTTGTGTAATCTGTGGCTGGGTGGTTTTCCTGATTTGCCAAATCAGATTTGTCTCCAAGAAACTCCGAGCCCAGGGAGTGACAGACGTTCTTGGGAGATGACTTCCTATTTAGAAAATGAACGTAGTGCCATCCTGCGGACGCGGGGGAGATTTGGGAAGACACTTCGAGCCATGAGCGGAATATCGCAGGCACATTCGGACCGCACTCCTGTTTTATCTCGATGTGGAATAATCGCCCGGCAGCGCATCACGGATCGTAGTAGGTCGCAGTGCCTAAACGCTGCCAGTGGGTTGAAGCCACAGTACGCACACAACCAGGCTTCTGGGCCTCAGAAATCCATTCGTAACAGCAGAGCGCATGAAGATTCTCCAGTGACGTGAATTAGAGCGCAGCTCCATCTCGATGACTATAATTACGAGCTACTGATCTGACCTTATCACACTGGCGAGATTTTCAGGCACATTCTGACCGTTGCTTTTATTTCGATGTGGAATGATGTGCCAAAATCAAGGGGGCCACAGTCTACATGTGGCAATGGGGCGAACTTCTAGGCGGATCTGAAATTTTTTGCCTGTAATTCAAAATAGAAAAACAGACATGGTACCGATGGCATCGTCTGCAACCCACGGGAGATGGCTTCTATTCACAGCGTTTTGAGAGTTCGTAGCTAGATGCCGATTAGCATGAAGTCGGTCCCTTATTTGATTTTCATTTTATATATGATCCGAAGATCCAAATAACTGCGGCTGGATCCAAAAAGGTAGACAATTTCAATAGTCAATTTTAGCAATAAAATGGAGTTGCAATCCGCTCCAAATGAACAAACACTTGAATGTCCATTTTTGTAGTTTTGTTGCATATCATGTACTTGCATATATACGTTGCAATCGCACTACAAATTAGGATAAAATCGAACCTAAGAATATATTCAAGGTCTTGCGTATATATGCTGAATTCGCACGACGAATTTGCTCAAAATCATACCTAAGAATATATTCAAGCCTGCTCAACTACATTCAGCTAATTAGCATATGTAATCGTCGATCACGTGCAGCTACGCGTTGCGTCGCGTTCCCCCACTCCCGCTGTCGGTTTACTTTCGGAAATGGATCCAAAAGACAGTGGGTAGCGGTGTTGTCGTTGCACGGCTACTTACACTGGTGTTCGGCTCAGTGCGCTTTGCTATCAGCAGCAACAAAGGTAGAACAAAGACAAAGATGAAGACGTAGTAGTGATGAAGATGATGACGTAATATGCTGACGTAAGCGTAGACGAGATACAACAGCAAATGTCATGTGATTGACAAAGCTGGCCTTGATGTAGACGTAGTAGTAGTAGTAGTAGTAGTAGACTTAGAAGACTTAGACTTAGACGAGTGAATCCAACTGAAAGAGGTGAATTGGGGTACACTAAGGTGAAACAGGCCTTATATACATGAGCAGAACAACAAACGATGTGAGTATGCCATACAATGATGTCGTCGACAGCAGACAGGAGAAATGACTAATGGCGAGAGGCAGAAAACCAAAATAGGAAGGTGGTTTGTAAGGAAATGGAAAAATGAGTCAGGTGGTCGAAGAAATGAATAGAAATGTGCCAGCAAATTGGAAATAGAAGCCAGAAATAGAATAGAAGTGAGTCACAGACAATAGACCATGTGGAACAATTGGAAATAGAAGTACAGCCAAGAAGTGAGTGAGTCATGTGAAGAAAATGAGTCATAGCCATCCAATAGGATTCCAGTTGCTTGTCAAATATCTCTGAAGATGAGTAAGTGAGTCATGTGGCTTGATGATGACTCAGAAACATGTGAACCAATCACGACACTTGGATACGAATTTCCTCCAGAGAGGGAACGAAGACGAGTCCTGCTTGATGAAGTCCTTAGGCACATAACCGTAACAAATCTCTGTTCCTGGTCCATGCTCTTTGATGTACCAGTTATTCCTGAGGACGATGCGATGCCAACCATTCACTGGTTCGAAGTTTGGGTCAAAACCGATGACGTAGAAGGGAGCATGGAAGGTTTGATCAAATACCCATATGCAATCGTGAATGCGATAAGGAGGATATGAGGGGAATATTCGGTATGGGCCTTCAGGAGATTCGACATATAGAGGATAGTACCGGCGATGTGTGACTTGTGGAGGAGGACTGGACAAATGAACATCAAGGGGAGAACACCAACTAGGAAGTTTGATGCGTGGTCCAACGTGTATGTCTGGCTTGGCAGTCATCTGAAATGAATCATGGGATGTGGTGGCAGCAATGCTGGATGGCACATTGGAAATAGAATCGATGAAAAATAGAATGAGTGTGGAGATGATGTGTCTGGCAGACTGGAGGTTGCACAGCAGATGATGGTCTGGCGAAAGCTGATGATGATAGGCGCGTGTGCAGTGAGCGTCTTTTGTAGTGTAGTAGGCGCTGTCGAGTATCATGCTTGTCACCGCACTGCTACCTGCACCATCGTCGCTCCACCCCGCATACAGCTCCAGGAAGATCAGGAAAAGAGGTATGGATGAAGATCCAACCGGCATGAATGCATTTGCTCCAACATGGTGTGAGGACGCGTTCATCCGAGAGAACTGGGCCTCACTGGGCCCGGTGATGCAACAACGATGGATAGCTGCAAACTCTAAAGGACGTGAGAATGCTTCAGGGGGTGATGCAGAGAAAAAACGAAAAAGGAATACCAAGGGCAGGGGGACGCAGAAGTCAGGTAAAAAAACTGGTGGTACGGACAAGCAGGTGGTGACCTCGGGGGGCACAGATATGGAGGCTATGATGAACAGTTCATCAGGTAGAATGAATAATACCACAAGTAAATCACCTAATTCAATGGGACAAAGGACATTGGACAAGCAGGATGCAGACGAAGCTGATATTGAAAGGTAAGTATCAGCGAACCTGGGCAACTACAAGGCCTAGGGCTTACCACTAAATGTTGGTTTCCAGTGGGTTGTTTGGAGAGTCTAATCAAGCAAAGAAGTTAGTCTGATTAACTTGGAGACAATATGCATATACTCACAAGGTGCAGCACATTGCCAAATAGCCCCATCCATAACACGACTGTAAGTCCCTGGTGTGCTTGAGATATTCTGCCAACTTTCAACTTCTTTTTCCATACCCTCACACATCAAGAAGTCGGATATTAAGGTAGAGAGTGGAGCCATCGGTACTACTACCTTTGGAGTAGGACACTTTTTCAGTCTCTTGCATGCCTCCCAAGAGATTTTGAAAAACTTTGCCGAGAGTCCATTGTATAAATTGTTTCCACAGAATTTGCACATGGCATCTGCTTCAGTGATGGGCATTAGTTCAGTACTGAGGAGTGTCCAGCAATTAGAGCATGAAACAAAGATAGAGAACTGATTGATTATTGCCAGGTGAGTGAATGCTGTGGTTAAAGTCATTGGCATTGAATCATTAGCAGGTATGAATGCCATGAGAATAAAAATATTGCGGAGGCACCACAAGATAAGTCCACACACTCGGAAAGAAACATGATGTTTGGTGTGCAAGAAAGCCACAAGCATAAGGATGATGCATATCCACCATTTTTCGTGCGCAGCATGGAATCCTTCGAACGTAGTGGCCCAAGGAACAAACTCTGGGAATGGAGACGCATGGGAGACAGGAGAGGGCGTGCGCGCATGGGCTCCAGGCTAGCACCACCAATTAAGGGTGATGGCAAAGATGTCATGCTCAGGGCTGTCCCTGAGTCACTTCTGGAGTCCTGATCAGAGTCGTCAGGATGAGGAGCCATTGTATATATCCAAGCCTCGTCCTCCAGTTGATCAGGCGGTCCTTCGAGAGCCTCATCGCCCAGTATATAAGGAATAGGGCTTGGGGCGCGAGATGCAGAAGAGATCGGTGACCTTTGGGAGAGATGTTCATCAAATACATCTGCGGCCTGGTTGAGCGTTTCGCTGGTATCCATGGTATCGATCACATCTGCAAACGAGCCTGTGAATAACAGTACCCTTGCCTGGACTCGAATGAACCTGATTTCAGGTCAACTTGGTGGGTATCGACAGCAGTCCGGGAGTGAGTCCCAGGTGAATACAGTACTTCTTGATCAAGTCCGGTGTCGGCGGGGGACTCTCTGTCAGCAGTTACAGCTTCAGGGACGAACAGCTGGCCTACAGCCGACCCTGATGCAACCTGAGCCGCAACCTGAACGCGAAAAGGGTTCTGATGCTTGACTTTTCCCCTGCCAGCAACCAACGAGGGTGTCATTTTGTCGGATTTCTCGTGTTTAGGTTGCCTCCATGCAGGGATCATTTTGCCCTGCAAACCGACATCTGGGTTGGCGGCACAGGCTGAACATGTGCAGAGCACCGGCTGGCTGTTAGATGCTTTCTACATATGATAATTAGATGTGCTACCCTCAAAATTAATTCATCAAAAAACTTACTTGCCGTGTCTTATTGGCTTTCATAATATTCGGGTGCAATCACGAGACGGCGGCGTTGTGGGTTGCCAAAGCAGACGGGTGGTGCGCGCTGGGCAAAGGGCTTACGCGTCCTAGGATGTGGTCAGGAGGAAGATGCATCCCAGGGATTGATATCCCAGAGACGTACTGTACAGGTAATGTTAGAGTTTGACTATTCGAGCAGTTGACTTACCTTGAGCTTGCGATCATAGTAGGCGCTTGCGGCCATTCGTATCTAATCTAATCTCCAATCACGCGGTCGTCACGTGAGATTCGATTATGTTCAGATTGGCGCCCGGATTCACCTGAATATACGAACTTCCGGTATAATCTTATCATCTGACTATATACAAATTGTAAGTCGACCTGTAGCTACTTGGTGGAACTCAAACATCAGCTAGAAACCCCTAAAGCGCTGTGATTCGGATCTTCAGTAGAAGCTGCGGTCTACGAATGGATTTCTGAGTCCTGGAAGGGTTACGTGCGTACTGCGGCTTCAGCCCAGCGTAAGTTTAGTAGGCACCACGACTCGGAGGCAGCTAGATCATCATCTGATTTTTCAATCTGTGATGTGCTGCCGGGCGATTATTCCACATTGAGAAACAGGAGTGCGGCGGTCCGAATCCGCCTGCGAATCTCCCTAGTGTGGTAAGATCAGATCAGTAGTGGGTACCTGCGGGTCTGTCAAGGTCTGTCACCGACATAAGTGCACTTGCGGTGGCAGCAAACATCTTTCCGCTTTGTACCTACTTTGTAAATTAATACCCACTAGGGCAAGGTCCATCCGCTCGTTTCTCCAAGTCCAGTGTCTACACCACATGCGCATTAATACACAGATGCAGCCGCCGCTGAATATATAAGTCCTGGGCTTGTGCCGTGCTCTTCAGCACAAAACGCATCCTCCAAATACTTCTGCTCTCGACTCAATCCAACTCTCTGTCATGGATGACCTACCCGCTATCTACAATGCACTTCCCTCCATCAGTGAAGCCAACCTGAATTTCACAAACCGCGAGGAAGTCTTTACCAAACTCACCCCCTTCATCGAAAAACACGACTACGCCTACGGCGTATGCCTAATCCACGCTCACGCTAAACTAGAGCCCGGGGAGGTGATGATTTCGACCGACAATTGCGTCACAGAGCCCGTTAGCTCTCCCACAAAAGCATACTATCCGGAGAGGTGGCTTGCCACGGGACAGCCCTACGAATTCACATACGAACCTACCACCGAGCCTTCTTCTGAAGTTTTCGAGGAGTTCCATAAAATTGTAGGCCCCGACTCTCCCCTTGGCCTGTTTTTCGTCGACGAAGACGCCTATACAATCCGAACGGAGATTACTGAAGGAAGGAAAAGTGTTACGAGTTCCGGTCCACCTAGCGCAGAACTCCTTAACTTCAAATCACTTGAATCCGCATGGTTGCCTGGCAAGGGCCCCCACGCCATCCTCGTATGTGTTATCTGTTCCAACGCCTGCTGCTGAAGTGGAGAGATAGAGATGAGAGTCTAAGGGTAACCGCGGAGTAGCGCAGAATTATTTCAAATTTGTTATGTAACGGTTGTATGTTAGCAGTGTCGACCGGGATCGAGGCAGCGTTCTTCTCAAATCTATTAGTTAACCCCTGGAGGCTGCCTGCGCATCAGGAAAACCGGGTTTGCGTCATAGTGCGGCCCAATTTACATAGGCCGAACGAGATCGTTGATAGCTCCGAGCAGCAGCTTTCTCCGAGTTGAAATGTTACGCATTACCTACGCATTATCGGGTGCTCTACTAGCAGCTTACGACATAAGTAACCGTGGGGAGTACATAAGCTTGTGGATACAACATGTTAAAATACTAGTATATGTTACAACATCTCAAGAGAAAGCTTGACACCAGAGCTTAGATACTTATGAACAACAGGTATGAAAATTCCCCTATCCTTGCCGTGCAAATCAGCGGAGTTGTCTGATTGTGGAAGAACCTGGCGCAACTCCATGATAGAACTCGGCGAGTTTTCGTTGAACCGCTACTATGTTGGGGCGATCTTCCCGATCTTTTCTCCAACATGTCGTCAGGAAATCCCATAATTCGTCAGAGGGAGACCATTTGGCCTCCATCGGGGGTCTTGCAGGTATTTTGTTGTCCATCAGGACACGCTGCAGGACTTGAGGATCACGAAGCCCTACGTAAGGGCATTCCAACGTCATTATCTTTCAAATCATGTCAATATTAGCTAGTTGAGTTGAATGAAAGGTCCGCATACCTCAATGCAGGTGCTCGCAAATGCGTAGACGTCACTTTTCTCGCTCTTTGATGAAATAGGAGAGTCACCGACTAGAAGCTCTGGTGCTGACCAGCGAAGAGAAGATGCCAGATTGGAAGTAGTGTAACCTGTGGCTTCAGCATATTCATCGATAACTTGAGTGAGACCAAAGTCGATTAATCTTGGTATTCCTTCATCGGTGACCATAACATTGGCCTTCAGAATTTAAGTGTGCACAATGAGAGACACGTAGTGGTTTAACTCACACACTTGATATCCCCGTGTACGATCCGTTTGACGTGAAGATATGCAATGCCGTCCGCAATCCCTCGAAGCTTGGAACACGTCAGATTATCCGTTGAGTTTTACACCCAATCACTGCGTACCATTTCTACGGGATTTATATGCTGATTAAGCTTAACATATTTCAATACGTTTCCGTTGGAGTAAAATGGTGACACCATCCCAACTTCACCCGTGGCTTCCAATACGACGCCATAAAATGGACTAATGTTTTTATGTAGCAATGTTCTCCATACGTGAAGTTCACGGTTGAGGTGCTGAAAATAATTAAGGCCATGAAATAATAGGTCGTTTGAATCCGATCTCACCTTTTGAAGCCGATCGGGGGGTATCTTACTCAACCTTCGCAAGAACTTAATAGCCACCTTCACCAATTATAGTAAGTATTATGTATTTATTCAATGCATATGAGGCTAAACTTACTACTTCTTTTCCAGAGGGACCCCTCCAATATTCCCCTTTCCACACATCAGAATAGCCTCCTCCTGCAACGGGCCCTATTCCCGACTTTATCACATTTCTTGATACATCTAACACCGGTTCTAATACCGATACTAGGATACCTCCTGAAGCCTCATTGTGAGTAGCAATCTTTTGCGGAGAGGAAGTAGTAACGGCTTGGGACATGAGGGAGGCTCGACTCTGTCGTTCCTCGTGTAACCGAGGGCTGTCTGCTAAGAGGTTAACCACAGAATCTGCGCGACCTCGCACTTGGGCGACAGAATGGTTGCGAAGGGGGTTGAACTTGGTTCTCTTCTCATGGCAGTATGTTACAAATGGTGCTGACCCCCAGTATAGACAATGATGCACGCAAGTCAATGCCTGTAGAAAACATCAACAACAAGTAAAATATGGTAGCCCTCAGCCATGAATGGTTTTGACACACCTTTACAAGCTCGTCAGGTGGCATCGTGCCGGTTGATCTGGGACTCAAAAGGGCATTCACAGCACTCAGTATCGCCTCTAGGCCCTTTTCTCCACTGTAATGGTAATTGTCAACTGTTGTCCAAAGCACTGAGAAGCAGAACTCACCTTTTGAAAGTCATCATGGCCACATCCTCCTTCCTTATCAGAAGTATAGAGGCAGGGACTTTGGTAAGTGGTTCAACGCTTCTAAAGGGTTTGAGACACGACACAAATGTTCCAGTCTTCACGCAACTTACTGTACAATACCCCCGGCGGTGCCCAATTTAGAGAAGGGTTTGGGCGGTGTAGGATCAGGGGTGGGTAGGACCTGCCTTATTCTCGGAGGTGTTATGTTTTTTAAATCAACTTTTGAAGGGCTAGACGGCGGTGTTGGAAGAGGAACTGGTTTAGATTGAACAGGGGGGGGAACCACTGCTGAAGAGTTCGCAGCTGAGATCGTCCTTCTTTGATCGACAAGTCGAGAAGGATCATTGAGGGATTGGGATAGTCTGGTCGCTGCACCGCGTAAAAGCTCGATGTGTTTAATGGAGCTAGTATCCCCATCGGCGTAGTGTTTCAAAGAAAGCACACTTTGCACATGACCAATGCAAAACTCAACAAAATCTGAAGAAGCTTGTAGAAGGCAATTATGCATTAACAAGAGCGCCTGACAGTTCAAATTTTTGCGTTATTCATCTTGAGTTGGGATGTGCGGATCGACGCGACTGACATGGAAAATTTCAAGTATGTCGTATGAGTTCGGATGCTTTAGTCTTCGATCAAGCATTCGTTGAATTTCTTTGCAAGCCTCGCTGATAAAAACGCAAGATCAGCCTTGTAGCCCCGACGTATGAAAACGTAATAACTCGAGGTAGGTGAGTCTGCATATCTCTGATATCTGGCCTCGACTGGGTTGGGCTGCAGGTTCAATAGCCGTGCGCACTGCCACTTTAACGCGTTCAATATCGATAGACATACTGCCGACTGGTAGTGATGAAAGTACCGAGGTATATAGCGAGAATGCCGACTAATTCGTAAATGCGGGGTTTTATAGGCGGAGGACTCGATGTTCATAATAGAGGGCTGTGTCATATATGTGGCATGTTTGCGGTGCACATCCATCTGAGTATAGTGGCAGTGGCTATCACTAGACCTGTATAATAACTCTGAGGATCATGGCGAATAAGGCCAATGATTCAATAGAGTTCCGAGCTAGGGTGGCTCAAGCGCTGCATATCGTGGTGACTAGGCATGTCTAAATCCATCAATATAAGTCGAACACAAACAGACTGCAATTGGCTGTGCGTGGGAGCGGAAAGTCATATCGGCATATTTTCTGATGTGGGGCCACCGCCATTGTGCCATAAGCCAAGTTATGGCATATGCCAGTGCACCGCTTTTGGCAGGACTGCCACTCAAGCGCCATATGCTACGAGATGACATGGTTCTCGTCATCGAACAGCATAATCTAAGAGGCATGCGCACCCATAAGTACAGAGATTGACCCCTGATCAATTTTGTAGAGGAGTGACATGTTACATCTTAAAAGAATGCCCATTGTTGTATTGGAGTGAATTGCCTACAGAATTCTGGATCCAAGTCCTTACTGGAGGCATGCCAAAATTTTCCAACCTGGAAAACCTTCAGAAAAACCTTTGGAACTAGCACTGGAGGCATGCCAAAATTTTCTGACCTGGAAAACCCTGAGGAAAACCTTTGGAACTGGGTGCTTCTTCCCAAGAAAATCCAATGAGGGAAACCTAAGGAAAATTCATGGTTTTCCAAAAATTTCCAGGACTAGGAAAACCATCAGAAGACAGGATGGATAATGTGTGGATAATGATCTGGAAAATCATTGGGAAATGCCATGTTCCTCCAGTGTTCTCCAGAGAGGAAGACAGTAGGAATATGGATGATTATCTGATGCTTTTCCAAATGTTTTCCTAGAGGGAAAACCACAGGAAATTGTGAGATAAATCATAGAGAAAATCAAAGGAATATATATAGTTTTCCCAAAGTGTTCATTCATGGAAAACCTTGGGAGAACATAGAATTCACAGGGAAGGTAAATTGTGGGATAATTGATGGTCTCCTCAGGACATTCTAACCAGAAGAATCCAATGGGAAATTGTAAATTTGATGATGAATTTCTGATGGAATTCCAATATGGAAAACCCTGGGGAAGCATGAGGAAGAATTTGGGGAAATGGAGAGTTTTCCTTTCTGGATAATTGTGGGGATTCCACCAGAATCCTGAAAAATCCACCAGAGTCCTGAAGAATCCACCAGAGTCCCAAAGAGTCCCAAAGAATCCAACAGAGTCCTGATAAATCCACTAGAGTCCTGAAGAATCTATCAGACTCCCAGAGAATCCACCAGAGTCCTGAGGAATCCACCAGAGTCCTGAGAAATCCACCAGGGGCCTGAGGAATCTGCCAGACTCCTGAAGAATCCACCAGAATGTTAGAACCCAGATTCATTCCCAACTTTTCCACCCTGGGGCAAAGTCATAAGACCAGATGGAAGTGTGATGTGTTTTTATATATTGGTCCACCAATTTTTGGTGGTATTCTCGTACTCTCATCATCATATCCGCAAGGTCCTGCTGTTGTTTTTGAAGCTGGAAAGCACTCCTTGTGATGAGATCTTCAGTTGAAAGAGACCCTTCTAGAGGGGGGCAAGGTATGTGGCTTCAGCAATGTCAAATGGCATGGTTGCTTTGACACCATTGAGCCATAAAGAATGGGGAGTAACCTAATCCTTTTTTAATCGTGATGTGTTCTGCCCAGAATACCGCTGGAGCATTGTCAATCCACTTTGATGGTTGGTTGTCGCTCATCTTCATGATTGACACCCTCACATCAAAGTGTTTCCTCTCCACAATCCCATTGGCTTGCTTATTATATGTCAAAATCCTAATGTGGTGGATTCTGTATTTGTTACTGAGATAGTTGGCTGCCATGAGGAATGGCTTCCCATTGTCGGTGACAATTTCCACTACTCCTGCCCATTACATAAAATTTCTTTAAAAAGAAACTCACCTATGGTTTTCTCATTTTCCACTCTGACTGTGGTCCCTTCTGGCCATGAGGTGAGAGTGCACCTTGCTTGGATCAGATATCAGTACCCATTCACCTTCAGCATCATCATGGTGTCTATATGCCCCTTTTTGAACAAGGTCAGGATATCCATGACAGCAGGTGGAACACTATAAGAGCAACCTCCAGGGGCAGTGGAATATCACACTAGACACTGGCAGGTGGGAATCTGAAGATATATAAGTGCACATGAAACTACATACATAGATACATACCTGGCAGGTGGGAATCCACAGAGAAAAGCCTAGGGCTCCCACTGCCAAAGTAACTGCCTAATAGAGGAATAACTCTGAAATGACCAGTAGTATGATTACATACGCAAGAGCACACACTCCTGCATACATGAGCATGCTGACTAATGGGCGCTTAAATGGGCTCAAAGCGCCAAGAAGAGAATAAGAAAGATAGAGAGGGGAGGAGGGGAAAATAAAGGAATGTGGGGTCATAGGGATCTCTTAGGAGTTCCCCTTACATCACCCCCCTTATAGAGTGTGATGTCCCAACACACTGACACCTACAGGAGGTACAGGTGCCTTTTGACGAAAGGTATCAAAATCTGCAACACGGATGCATCGAGGGGCACCTGGGTGTAGGCGATGGAAATCGGCAATGAGATTGGGGGCTGCTAGATCTGCCTCAGGGATCCATTCATCATGCTCATACCCATAACCCTTCTACCTGACCTTGTATTCAAGTTTTCCACGGTGAAGTTGACTGCCTAAGATCTGTTCAACTTCATAGTGTTCATCTTCTCCTACAAGGACTGGGGGTGGTGGTGGTTGGGATTTCCAACCAGGAATGGGGTCTGGGGGAGCTGGGAGGAGCTTGACCACAGGGAAGACCAGGTGTAGGTGACTCACAGATTTGGGAAGTTGAAAACAATAAGCATGGGAGCCAACCTTGTGTTCCACTAGGAAGGGGCCTAAGTTTCAGTGTGACAATTTCTTTGAAGGGTGAGTGGTGCTGATGTCACTTGCATCTAAGAAGACTTTTTCACCAGGAACAAAGGTAGGGGCTGGCTCATGGCAACAGTTATAGTACCGAGCCATGTCTTCCTTGGCCTTTACTAGGGCAGCTCTGGCTTCAGACAGGGAGTCAGCCATTCGTTGCTTAAACTCATTTACAGCCTCTTTCCTTGATGGTTGCTGGTGAGGTTTGAAGCCCATCTAGTGTTTCCGTGGCTTGGCTAGCTGGCTTAATGACTAGCTGAGCTGCGGCTACAGCTCAAAAAGCCGGGGTCAAAACCCCAAGCTGTAGCCAAAGCTGAGTGCTGAGCACCAGCATTGGGAACATTGGCTGCCAGCCAACATTCCCAACACTTGATGGTACAGCATTGGCTGCACCGGTGGTCACCGAAATGAGTCGGTTTGGCAACCGCTGGTGCACCAGCAAGGCACTCGCAGTTATTACTGCGAGTGCCTTATGCTCTATGCCATCCACATGGATGGCATAGAGCACCAGCGTTGCCAAGGCTCAATGGTGCAGCAATGGCTGCACCGGCAGTTGCCGAAATGTGTTGGTTTGGCAACTGCTGGTGCACCAGCAAAGCACTCGCAGTTATTACTGTGAGTGCTTGTGCTCCATGCCATCCACACGGATGGCATAGAGCACAAACGTTGGGAACGTTGGCGCCAGCCAACGTTCCCAACACTCGACCTCTGGCTGCACTGACGGTTGCCGAACTCAGTCAGTTCAGTGACCGCTAGTGCACCAGCACTGTGGGGCCCACAGTCATTGCCACAGTCGACAGTGACAGCACCAACCACAGTGTGGTGCTGTCACAATGGTGGCTTGCTTCTGGCTCGCACTGGCTTCAAATTGAGGTCTAATCTCGAGCTGAAGCCCAAGCCGGAAGAAAGCTGAAGCTTTGGCTCAGCTAGCTGAGCCAAAGCAACGGTCTGGCTCTGGCTTAAGAGTCAGCTTAAAGCTGGACCGCAGCAACACTAAGCCTATCCATGGGTGGCAACCAGAATCAAGCATAAAGGAGGTCTCTTTGGTGGATGAGTGGACATGGTTGTTGTACTGGAACTCTGCAAGGGGAAAAAGGTCGTCCCAGTTGTCCTGTTGTTCATTCACAAATAGACGCAGATATTGCTCAAGCTCTTGGTTGACATGTTCTGTTTGTCCATCTGTCTGTGGGTGGTATGAAGTGGAAGCAGCTACCTTGATACCCAGAAGTCTGTATAGCTTGTGAGTGAACTCACTGACAAACTGTGTACCTCGGTCTGAAACCACATGAAAGGGGAGGCCATGATGTCTCCAAACATGATCCCTAAAGAGGTGAGAGGCTCCTAAAGCCGTGATGGTGGTCAGGGTAGGGATGAAGTGAGAACATTTGGATAAGGAATCCACAACAACCATCACGGCATCGTACCCATGTGAGTCAGGTAGTTCAACAATGAAGTCAACACTGACTGTTTCCCAGCATTGTTCAGGGACTTCCAGTGGGTGTAGCTCTCCAATAGGCATTCAATGTCGAGCCTTTGTCCTCAGGCGTAGGTCACATGTCTTTGTGTACTGACCAATGTAGCGAGACATGTGAGGCCACCAGTAATTCCAAGAGACAAGCTCTAATGTCTTCCAATGTCCAGCGTGGCCAGCAATACAAGTGTTGTGATGTTGGAAGACAATTCGATGTTGCAAGTCATACTGATCAGGGACATATACCTTTCCACAGAACAGAAGTGTACCATCCCTTTCATCCCACTCTGATGACTTCACAGACTTCCCAGTAGTCTTGTGGAGTTCCTTAGCAGCACGTGCAACCAACTCCTCCAGCTCTCCTTCCTTGGTGCCATTATGAATGTCCCTCAAGATGTCATGCTCTTCACCTGTAAACTCCAGTGCTTCCAGTGTATGGATGACAAAGAGTTCTGGTTGGAGAAGCACCAAATTGTTGTTGTCATTTGAGCTGGTGCCATGATCTGGTCAGCGTGACGGTGCATCTGACTTGGCCATTGTCTTGCCAGGACGATGGTACAGGTTGAAGTCAAACTGAGATAGGTAAAGAGACCAGCAGGCTTGGTGACAGTTGAGATTTTTGGCTGTGTGGAAATATTCGAGATTTTTGTGGTCTGTCCAGATCTCAATATGATGCCTCACCCCCTCAAGGAAGTGTTGCCATTCTTCAAGGGCACAGATGATGGCGAGCATTTCCTTGTCATGGATTTCATAGCTGTGCTCAACTGGACTGAGACTCTTGGAGAAGAAGGCTATGGGGTGTCACTTGTTATCAACCTTGGACTGTTGGGAAAGAACAGCACCAGTTGCAAAATCAGAGCTATCTGCTTCGACACGATATGGGAGGTCGTCATCTGGGAATGCAAGGATGGGTGCAGATGTTACCAATCTCTTTATCATGTTGAAGGCAGCCTGCTGTGAGGGTCCCCATGTCCAAGGAGTGTCTTTGCAAAGCAGGTTGAACATTGGACGTGCGTGGTGTGAGAACTTCTCAATAAATTGACGATAGAAGTTGGTGAAACCAAGGAACGACTGTACCTCTCTCTTGTTAGGTATTGGCCATTAAGCAATGCCAGCAACCTTGACAGGATCCATCTCAGCTTTCCCATGCAAAATAATGAGACCTAGGTATTCTATCTTGGTCTTATCAAAGTCATACTTATTGGGACATAAATACAGCTTGTGTTCTCTGAGACACTGAACCACCTTCCATATGACTTTGTGGTGTTTCTCTAGGTCCTCTGAAAAGATCAGAATGTCATCCAGATAAATGCACACAACACCTTCAGCAATGAGGTCATGAAAGATGTCATTCATCATGGTCTGAAAAGTGGCAGGGCTGTTAGTGAAGCCAAAGAACATCACTAGAGGTTCAAATAGTCCCCGATTTGTCCTGAATGCCACTTTCCACTCATCACCCTCTTTAATCCTGATGTTGTTAAAGCCTCAACAGACATCAAGCTTGGTAAAGTAGTGGGCCCCTCGTAGGCTATTGACAAGGTCTGAAATCAAGGGAAGGGGGTAACAATTCTTGATTGTCATTGCATTTAACACTCGGTAGTCTTGGACAAATCGTAGGGCACCATCCTTTTTTTTGTCAAAGAACACTGGTGAAGCCATTGGTGACTTTGATGGTCATATACGTCCAGTATGTAGGTTCTCTTCAAGGAACTTGTCCAGCTTGGCCTGTTCTCCTGGCAACAGGGGGTACACCTTGGGTGATGCTCAGGGATTGGTTCCCAGTTCTAGTTCGATGGCATGATCCCATGGCTTGTGTTCCAGAAGCTTGTCAAACGACTCCTTTGCAAAGACATATTCATAGTCAGACAGGTAGTCTGGAAGAGTGTCTGAAGGTTGGGAGTTATGCCAGGTGGCTTCTGCAAGGTGTTGGGATGTTGTTGAGGGATGTTGTTGAAGAAGCACGAATCAACTCAGCTTGGGGCAGGAGCATAGTAACTAGGATATGGTCACCTTCTTCTATAGCTTCATTGGATGCATCTTCAACTGTTTCAGAATCACCTCCATACTGTTGACTCAGGAGGAGTTCTTCTTCGGTTGTTGATCCATCCAAATTATGGATGAGAATAGGGTGAGGACCAATATGGCAGGTGTGTAGTTGTAGGGCCTTCTGATGTTCTTCCTTGATGATGTTGCAACACATATGACATTGTGGAGGACAGTGGGTCATCTGTAAGTCTTGGGACTTCCAATTGACCTCTGGGTTGTGCTCACAAAGCCAGGTGTAGCCAAGAATCATACATTGACGCCCTAGGCATGTAACAGTAAACATAGCTCTCTCAGAATGATCCTTGTATGGGAAAATTAGGTCAACCACTTCAGTGATGGATCTGGATTCATTAGGTGAGCCATCAACATGTACACAGGAATAGGATGAGAGAGTGGTTGTGTAGTGAGGCGGTTTTCCTGGACAAATTCTGAGTCGATAACCAAACCAGTGGCTCCAGAGTCAAGTAGGATGTGAGCTGACTTGATTTCTGCTGTATCAGTGGTTTGGACCTCGACAGGAAGAGAGAGGGAGTTTGGGCCTGGGGTGGAGGCAACAACATATTGCATAGGAAAATTTCATTCCCATTTCTTACGATGGAAGTGAGTACGAGGTTGGGAGGGGGTTAAGGGTTGTGTGTCTAGTACTTCAGTCTCCATAGCTGAGGAATCAGGTTCTGAGTCCGTGTATTCATCATTTACCTGATTATACAGCAATGGAGCAAAACAATTGGAAGCTAGCAGCAGGGGCACACTATTCACCTGCTGTGCGACACAAAATCCTCTTCTTCTTCCTCTTGAGGCTCTGGACCATCCTCCCTGGTAGGGCTTGCAACTCTACCATCAGTAGATGACAGCAAGTGGGTGATCCATTCGTCCTTCTCTTCCACAGTCATGGTATGAACATCAAAGGCTCAGGGACATTCTCGAGAGAAGTGGCCTGGTTTTCCACACCTATGGCAAACAAGAGGACTGGATTGGTGATGGCGAGTGGTACCTACCTCCATTGCTACTGGTTGAACAGCCATTGTAACAGCAGGTGGGGCTGACTGAAGCTGTGGAGCCAAGCCAGATTGGTGAGGTGGATGTGTGTTTCTGTGGTTAAGACTGGCAGAGACAGCGGTGGGGTGGGTAGGAGTATTGGGTGTACCATGTGATGCACTCTGAAATGCTTCATTAGCAGCACATGCCTGTGAAATTGTCCTAGCCACTGAGAACCATTTGGAAAGGTCATCATCTAAAGGGCATCCCTCAACCATATTTGCAAACCGACTTTGGACAGAGGGGTCTAGACTGTGATGAAATTTCATGACAAGGGAGGCTTGTTCTGTATACCCAGACTTCTCAACCAACTCTTCAAATTCATCAATGTAGTCATCAACTGTACAATGATTTTGATAATATTGTTGAGACTCAAGCTTGGTCCTAGCAGTTGTCTCTTTGTGAGGAAGGAAGAATGTCAATTTGAATGCCTTTTCAAAAGAAGCCCAAGAAGGATGAGTTGGTCGGCCAGTTTTGGTCTCCATCTTGAAGATACGTGTGGCAAACAATGAGGCACAACCAGATTTCATGAATGACAGGGCCCATAGGACCTTGGCATGATCATTGGTAAGCTGAGTCAGGCACAGGGAGAGGTAGAGCTTGCATGAATTCAGGAAGGCTTGCCCTTTCCCTCTGTCACCATTGAAGTCAGCAGGAGTCGCAGGTGTGGCATGTTTTTGAGTTGCAGGAGGAGAGAGCGATGTAGTCATGAGGGTGGCGACATCGTGGTTCAAAGTGTGTACTTGGACATCTGTCTGTCAAAGTTGTTGTGCCAGCATCTCCTTCTCTTGTCTCTCAGCACTTAGGGCAGCCTCTAGAACAGCAACACACTGGTGGAGCTCATTATAAGCCAATCAGAAATCGAAAGGGTTAGGGTTCTCTGGTATGGGTGTAGACATAACAGGGGATGGATGGGATGTAGAAGGTTATGTAGAGGATGTATTAGAGGGGTTATGAGCTGCTATGCACCTGAAGATATCGATTCAGAGACAATAGCAACAGTAGCCAGTCCAGTAAGTTGTCAGGCTTTTCTACTATAAGGGCAACCTCCAGGGGCAGTGGAATATCACACTAGACACTGGCAGGTGGAAATCCGAAGATATATAAGTGCACATGAAACTACATACATAGATACATACCTGGCAGGTGGGAATCTGAAGAGAAAAGCCTAGGGCTCCCACTGCCAAAGTAACTGCCTAATGGAGGAATAACTCCAAAATAACCGGCAGTATGATTACATATGCAAGAGCACATGCTCTTGCATACATGAGCATGCTGACTAATGGGCGCTTAAACGGGCTCAGAGCACCAAGAAGAGAATAAGAAAGATAGAGAGGGGAGGAGGGGAAAATGAGGGAGAATAGATAAAACTGAAGGGAGAATAAAGGAATGTGGGGTCATAGGGATCTCTTAGGAGTTCCTCTTACAAATATGTAGCTTTAAAGTTTGTCTTGTTTGACAAGGTGACATGTCAAAACAAACCACTTGGTGTCAGCGAGCAGCACTGGCTACCAAAGATGTTCCTTGAGATTTTGCAGTGTCGTGAATATCCCCTTGTGACTGACAATTTTGTGAGCTTCCTCAATTAGGGGAAGGCAATGGTCTAGGGTAGGCACTACTTTGTGTCTTCCTTGAATGCCCCTTCTCATGAGTTTTTCATCTAACAGAAAAAAATGTGAAGCAAAAACTATCAGACCCCTTAATTCTTTGTCTGGGAGGTCTAGATGGAGCAATGGGTCTGCAAGCCACTTCTTTACCAAGTCGAGACGTGCTTCATTCCTCTTGGTTTTATCCGCTACCAGTAGGGCCTCGGTACCTGTGTTAAGGTTGCCTCCTTCTGTTTTGTTCACATAAACCTGTCCCGATGTGAAAAAGGTAGAGAAATGTGAACCTCCATCCCCTTTGTGTGACCCATGGTAAGGTGTCACGACCGTGTGTCCTGGAATACTAGATTCAACCAAAACCTGGTTTTGATTGAAAGCAGGAGAATTCATAATCACGATTGCAAAACTCATCATTTTATCCAGCCAGTCTTCAGTGTTTTCCTCATCGTGACTATTGTCATCATCTTTGGGAGCTTTAGGTTGCCTAGACATGCCATTGGGTGCCTTGTGTTTCTCTGCAGGGATACGTATGAGTTTGAAGTGACACATTTTGATCCTGACTATCCACCTGTTGACTGCAGTATTTGGTTGAATATTGGGGTTGTTGAGCATTCCTTGAATGTATTGTGTGTCGACTTCTACCACCATATTCTTGACACCAATAATGTGCCCTCTGATTGATCTTAAGACTCTCCACATCTCATAAATCTCAAGCTTCGCTTGTGAGTAGCAAGACTCTCAATCATTCCACATGATGGACCCAAACCTGTTTGGATACCTCCTAGGGTCAGCACCAATTTGGAAGATCACATACCCCACTGCCTCCATTGAAGAGTCTATTGCAACTATGACTGTGAGTAGTGAGGTCTAGTTGATGGATTGTAAGCATGGTACATGTGCTACCACTTCTTTAAGATCATCCATTGATGCTTGTTCTAGGGCACTCCAGATGAATGGTACATCTTTCTTGGTTAGCTCCATGAGTGGGGTGACCCTCTTAGAGAAGTTGAGTACCCATATTCAGACGACACCACACACTCCTAAAAATCCATGAATATCAGTCACATTTTCACAAGGAGGCCAGTTAAGAATTTTTTGAATCTTCTTATTCTCTGGTACCCTTCTTTCATATGTGCATTTGTTCCTGACCACAATGACCCATGGGGTGCATATATCCATTTTCCATGCCGAAAATGTTCCACCACACTTCTTGATTCATTGGAGGTCCCAATTGACATCTTTTACATGCTCCCAAATGAATCACCTAATCCCTGGATTCTCCTGGATTACTTCATACCATTTATTCTCAGGACCTATTGTGGTTGGTACCGGGAGGAGCTGACTTTTGTCAGCTACATATCCTAGTGGTGAAGGTATGTACCATACTTTGGGATCTGTCTTGTACTGCCCTTGTGGCCCTTATACTGCTATGTCATCCATAAAAGGAGCTGCCACATCAGGCATTTCCTCCCTTAAAACAAAGCAACATCACCCTGCAGAATCTGTACTGAGTTTGTAGCACCCATAGGGAGAGTCATGAGTCTCAAGTTTCCCAGTGGTGTCTGGAATGTCATGAGGTCTCACAACTCCACTGTGATTCTCCTATGATCAAATGCTATAAAGAGGTCGAAACCCAAGTAACATCCTCATCCCCCTAGAAGCTCCACATGTGAGTCGACCATCGGTATCAGTCCTGAGTCGTGGATGGTTATTGCATTGAGAGGCTGAAGATTGTGGATGATTCTCAAAAACTTCCCATCTTTCTTGACTATACAGAACCACTTGGATCTATATCACAAGTTAGATGGTTCATATACCCCTACTGAGAGTTTCTCCTTGATTAAGGCAACTACATTGTTATAGATCCCTGGTGGAATTGGAATGTTTTTCTCCGCCCATGGAATGTGTGGTACCACTGGAAAGGCTATCGGTTTGAAATAATCTTCCCTAAAGCTTCCCCTTTCCAAGATGTCCCAGGCTATACCTGCTTCTTGTAGCCTAATCAGCTCATATACCAAATTTACCTCCTTAGGCCACAAGAAACCTTCAGGATTGATATTCATTTTGTCCCTTCTTTCTGCCGTAAATTTATCTGAACCTTTAAATTCTGGTGGGTTCGTAGGAATTTTTGGTAAACTGATGAGAGGATCAGAAGGTATTTTTTGTAGGTTTCTGTATTGTTCCAGCATGCTCATGGGGATTGATACTGTTTTGTTCACCACCTTCTTGTACTTGTATGCTGCAATGAGTGGTCCTGATACCTCCTCCTCATCCAAGGTTATGATAAAAACCTGTATGTCCCTGTCAGTGTCCCAATAGTCTAAATTCTGTAATCCAGTGTCAGGAGAACAAGAATGCAGGGGTAGCAAGGTGTTAAAGACCATATTGCTTTTCACTGGAGGTGTGGAAAACATCAGAAATATCAGAATATCAGAATTCTGGGATCAGACGGGCATTGGCTTCAACTTATGGGTTGCACCCTCTTGGATTCTCGTGCCCTGGTATTTCAAATTTCTTGACAAGTTGGAATTTGGAGAATGTCAGAATAGTCGGAGATCTATGGAAGGATCAATGACAAGATGGCTAGTTAAGACTTAACTAGTATTTTCAGAAAATGTCAGAGAAAATTGGAGAAGAGTGGAATAGTGTTTGAAGAGGATTAAAGGTAAGGATTAGGCTTTTCGGAAAAATTGGAGTTTAGACTGGAGATAAGGGTTTCAGAATGTCAGAATGAAGATGATTGGGATATAATCACACTGGGGGCATGAGCAGCTTTTTAGTGTAGAAAATGTGATAAAAATGCTTTTGCCTTACAAATTATTCATTCACTGTTCTGGTTGAAAAATATCCCAAAAATGCTGCTTTTTTATCAAATTTTAGAACCTGAAAATCTGGTACATATTTCACATTTACAGGCATGGGAAATGGATGGAAAATGTGAGAAATAATGAATTTATTCATTGATTTCATGCCACAAAAATGTAAGGGCAATCTTGGTTTTCATTGACATTTTCACCAGAAAAGAACCAAATTTATCCAAGATTTCATAATAGAAAAAAGGTGAGAAAATTTTAGTAAAATATGAGATTTTCATGCAATTTTTCAAAACCATTAGCCAATGAATAATCCAACATTTTTCTGTAGTTTTGGCAAGGAAAAACCTCATGGATAAATGTTTATCCAATGGATAATCATTCACCCATGGGCAATATATAACAAGTTTTCTGAATCAAAAAGGCAATGAAAAAGTCAGTGGATAAGAGTTTATCCCATGGATAATCATTCACTCATAAGCAATATATAACAAGTTTTCTGAACCAAAAAGGCAATTATGATTCCCTACGTAGCATTAGCGGAGTTAGAATTGTTCGTGTGCAACTTTACTGCAAATTTTTGAATGTTTCCAAAATTTCTTACCTTTCCGGCACTGAATTCCCACGGTCTTTTTAGGGGTTTGGATTGTCAGTAAAGTTACTTTTAGTTACAGATTGTATTCCGATAGTAGTTATTAGTTACAGTTATTTTTTGTAGTATTTTTATATGCAATAATGTGGGGTTTTTTTGGATTTTAAAATTGACCTTTGGATATTCCATGTGGCACCAAATTTTGCAGCCCATATGCACCCATAATATCTATCTTTCTGCAACAGGTTTTTTAGAATCATGTAAGATGTGGAAAACTAAAGTTACATCATTTTTTCTGTACTATTTGCCTTTAGCCTAGTCAATCTAGTCTTGTAATCACCTCCTACATGTCTCTTTTAAAGATGAAGTGGATGGGTTGGTCGAATATATATATTACTTGAATTACTGAACATTTCTGATATTATAGCTTCACTATTAGTGGACGTATCCAGATAAAGGGAAGCCACATAGACTTATTCCTTCAAGCATCTCCCTGAACTCACGATACTGCACTTGTCTACATCATACTCACATGAATCAACACCAAAATATTGCCCACCAGAATAGGAAATGGTGGTGGGGTGGGCATGGGTGTATGGGTGAGTCATGCTAAGCAATGCAGGTGGGGTGGATGTAACTTTGTAGTCTGTGCTGATGTTCATACCAGTGCACATAAGTCATGTGCATGATAGAGATGAGCACCTCATAGACATTAACCAGGTGCCAATGCTGTCATGTTAATCCCAGACCATCAAATGCTGTGCTGTGAGAGTCCATACATAGACTGAGGCTGGTGTGTCAGCAAAGATGAGGGGAAAAAATGCATGCTACTCACCAGCACTCACCAGGCTGCATTTGCAAGTGCTCAGCCTTCTGCTGAAGACACAGACAATGACTACTTGTGAAGGGGGGATTACTCCTTATTTTAATTAATTTCTAAGTACAAGGTTATGTATCTATGTAGACAAAGGAGGGCCACTTTTGCGTGGCATCACCAAACAGTGTGGCACCCAAGTGGGTGCTTGTGGGCACTCTGGAATATCTCCAGAACCACTCTGTAGGCTACGCTCCCTTACACCATGTTATATGGTCTTGCACAGCTCATGGATACCGGAGATGAGCAGCAGGTGATAGAATGTGACATGGGTCCAAAGCCTGTGGGGGACTTCATGCTGGCAGTTGCATTAGACATAGGTGGGCTTGTAAGTGCAGATGAGGGAGAGGAGTGCACAGCCGAGGTAAGGGAGGAAGTGGTCAGAATGGCACACACAAGGACTTTTCTGTGTTGCAAGAGGTGGGTATAGTCACGTAGAGGGTGGTCAGCTCAAAGTCATGCGTTGTGTGGATTTGTTCAATAAGCACAAGCTCTCCAATTGTTGCATTGTGGTCCTCGATGTGGCAGGCAGCTCTACATGCTCTGTGAAGCTGCAGCACAGATGAACCTATGTATTGAGCATATTCTCATCTGTCACTTCCTTCACAAGCAGGATGTTCCTTGCACACTGGTTGCATGCTTGAGAGCGGTGTGCTGCTTGCACCCCTGAACACGAATGGAGTCTGTGGGTTTCCTGCATGTTGGTGTGGTTCTGGATACCAGTAATCCACACAATAAAGTGGTTGCATAACTTGCATTCTCTTATTGCTCTGTTGACATAGTCAAACAGAACATCTAATCCACTGACAATATGCAGTAAAACAGTCAAGTGTGGAGATAAGGGAGCTGAGTCAGCCAAGTCACGTGACATGTGGGCACTCGGTACTTACTGAATATGGCAGGTTCCCTAGAGGTCAGACTGTTGTAGTAGTGTCTCGGCAGCATCTCCGGAGGCTCACTCATCTGATGTATAGTTGGATGAGCAACTGTCTTAGATGAACTTGAATAAGACTTGTGAGAAAGACATAAATGAAAATACCTACCCTAGGTTTGCAGGGTGGTTCTGAGTGTCTTAATACTCTGTTGACGTAGTCAAACAGAGCATCTGACCCACCGACCTTTGACACAGTCAAACAGCCAGCACAAAGGTGGTGGTGATAAGGTAAGTAGCTGAGTCACATGACTTACAAAGCTTACTTCGCCAGCCAGCTCAGTCAACCAAACTAACTTCACATAGGCCTTATGCACCTCCCTAAAGGTGATGTGAGGCTGATTTTGAACACCGAGTCACTCGATACTGGTTATGGAAGTACCCTTGGACCGGTTATGACGTAGACAAGTGCGACTTACTGGCAACTTGTCGCACTTGTCTACGTCACAGGCACCACTTTGGTGTTCCTCAGCCTTTCACCGAGTGGCGTCAGCACTGAGTGGAGTGTGCTCCCCAGTATGTCTACACCTTATCAGCACAGCAAGCAGGATGCAAAAGCGATACTTACCAAGCATCTCAGGCGAGGTAGGCGGATGCCCGACTGTGACTTTGTCAAGCAGAAAAAGCTCACGCGTGCCTGGGCGCTGGGGTGTGGGTGGCTTGGGGGAGGAACATGCATTTGAGAGCATCACAGCGGCTGAGAAGAGGCATTTGAGGCAGATGGGGCCGATGCGCTGTGGCAGTGTCGTCTGTGAGCGTTGGGAGGGAGAAGGAGAGGAGGTGTGGGGAGACGGAGACGGCGACGTAGTGGAGGTCGTTTTTGGCGGCGGGGGCACAGATTTCGAGGGAGCTTGCAGGGGCGTGGCAAAGGAGGAGGGTGAAGAAGGGGCTGGTGTGGAACAGTGCGTGGGTTGTGGTGTCGAGCTTTCAACCTGGGTGGTGCACTGTGGGCCGTGCTCGTGACATTGCTGGGGCATCTGTGGCGCGTATGGTTCGCTGTGTACGGGTTCATGGTGGTTGCGTCCTATGGTGGTTGTAGTGGGTGGGTGGTAGAGTCCTGCACAGGTCCACTGGGCCTGTAGGTTGGTGGTGGGTCCCATGTGGCTGTAAATGGGGCAAGGCATCGTGCAACGGCATTGTGGAGGTGTCGCCTTCGCGTGCACGCGTAGACACGTACAGGGGCTGGGGTTGCACCTTCGTCGCTGGGGTGCGTACCAGCATGAGTGCGGCAGGAGTGTGTGGCCAGGTGGGGGTACATAGGGCCGCGTACGTGTGTGTGGCGTTGCAGCATGCATGGGGTGGGGAGTAGGGCGTCTTTGGGTCCACTGGGGGTGCTGCCACTGCTGCAGCATCTTGTGCAACTGTGCGTGGCTTGGGGCATGCATCTCGGTATGGCAGAGATGTGGGTGGCGGCGCTGACATGGGTTGGGAGGTAAGGCCACTGCCGTTGCTGCTGTATTGTCGAAGCAGGCTCGGTGTGGTATGATGAGCATCATCATCACAAAATATCACAAAACAATGGAAAACGGAGAAGACTGCCAATGGAACAGCTTTTCACCTTAGCGCCTGTGGGACTCCCATGATGAGCCCATGTCCCATCCATAATGCCATTATGTCTCCCCCAAGGTCACAGTCCACCTTGCCTGTGTAGTCATCATACCCACCTCACCCCTCCCGAGGCAGCCATCACCCTTGGGCCCCCATGGGCCCATGTGTCCTCCTGTGATCCCTGCCCGTAGTGGCCCATGTCCCATCATGGTGCCCCCTTACCATGCCTATGACCTCCCATGCCCTTACACCACCCTACGTATACGACTAGGGAATGCAGTCTATAGCGCAATAGACTGTAATAGACTATTGCGCTATTGTGCTACCCTGCCTGCCATAAGCACGTCCCAATTATGCCCTAGCCTAGCACAGTCCCATCTCCACGTGGACCAACACCCCGGACGCTCCCAGCCCTGCAGATCCCCTTCGTCCCCCCACCATTATTATTTAACAGAATGCCTCCCCATACATGCTCACACTAGCTCCCATGGCGCACCCCCTCGAGTGAGCCCCACCCAATTGCGGGTGGCAGGCCAACACCTCCGTTCGACACCCTCAATTCGGCTCTCCTCCATGTCATACAGCGTGCCACATGCTCGGGAGGCTTATCCCCGGGGGAACATGAGTGCGTGGTCGCCCGCCTGCATGGGATGCCGGTGCCACCCCAAGGTTTCCTTGGGGTTGTTGCGCTTGCATTTGCTCGCGGATCAGACGTCGCTTGCCCCATGGGATTTCGACCCCCAGGGCGATGGCGTCCTGCCCTGGCTGCTCCCATGGGTGCGCGTCCTGATATCATGGGTGCGCGAGGATATGCGCGTGGCCCCAGGGTCAGACCACCAGGGCGTGATTGTGAATATGTATTTAGAGTTGAGTAGGATGGAGTGGTGGGCCCTCAGTGATCGGCGTGAGGTCCTAAGTGAGTGGTGTAAGGGTGCAAGCATGCCAGTGTGAATGTGAGGCCTGGGGTGAGGGTGACTGTAAGGGTGTGTTCAAATGGCTGGCTTCTGCAGTGAAATTGTAAGGTTAGTGTGGGTGTGATTATAGTCAGAGAGAAGGTAACAAGAAGCAGAAGCCCCTGTGCTGTGTTGCTATGTAAGTAGGAAAAAATCTCAGGTTTATTCTGAGTGTTGAGTGTTATGAGTGTTGAGTGTTATGAGTGTTGAGTGTTATGAGTGTTGAGTGATGAGTGTTGAGTGTTATGAGTGTTGAGTGTTATGAGTGTTGAGTGTTTATGAGTGTTTAACATTATAATGGTGTCACTCCCCTGGGAATGAGGGTACCCTGGCAGGTTGATCACAACCTGTAACCTATTCAAGCAGCGTGTCATGGTTACAATTAAGTGGTGAAGAACTTAAGGTTCTTCCAACGCTATAACATACTATAGTTGTGAGCATGTGTGTACACAACTACAGCATAGACATAGTCTATGCATATCTTGACTATACTACATGTACTTGTGTACTAATATATATATTAATGGAATTATAATCCCCTTACAATCACTCAACCTGACAACTGATCGTCAATATATGTGGCTCCAATATCAGTAGATATGAACATCAACAACTATGAAAACTATACCTCCATTTAGCATACAGTCCACATGGTATTTATCCGACTTCGATAAATACGCCTAGTATAAAACAGTAGGATAGAACGCATGTATTTCTTTAGTTCTATTATCATAAGTCTTCACCCTCTCTTTACTTGGTGTCATCTACACATCTAATTCATCCGACGAGTGTAATGACTATTCTGAACTCATTATCCTCTCATCTTTATCCCTCTTCATTCTTAATGATAAACGTCGCTAGCATCACCAGAACTTTGTCTGCTAAGTAAACTCTACTTTCTTCTTTCAAATTCCTTCTCTATCCCAGTTTTGACAAGATCAGTGTATGGATCACAATGCAGGCACGGATCCACTCCAGAGCCTGGCAATGATCAACCTCATCATCAATCTGCTGCCGAAGTCCCTTGAGTGATGAAAAATGGCCTTTCAGGTACCCCACAGCATGCTCTGATCGAATACAGACCTACATGTCATCATCTTGAGTGGTAAATGGAAGTTGGCATAGTGCATCCACATGTACGTACATGGGACACCCAGAAATTGAACGTTTTGTTTTCCCGGTGACAAGCATGATACTTGAACAGCGCCTACTACACTACAAAAGACGCTCACTGCACACGCGCCTATCTTCATCAGGTTTCGCCAGACCATCATCTGCTGTGCTACCTCCAGTCTGCCAGATACATCATCTCCACACTCATTCCATCTTCATCAATTCTATTTTAGATATGCCATCCAGCATTGCTGCCACCACATCCCATGATTCATTTCAGATGACTGCCAAGCCAGACATACACGTTGGGCCACGCATCGAACTTCCTAGTCGATGTTCTCCCCTTGATGTTCATTTGTCCAGTCCTCCTCCACAAGTCACACATCGTTGGTACTATCCTCTATATGTCGAATCTCCTGAAGGCCCATACTGAACATTCCCCTCCTATCCTCCTTATCGCGTTCACAATTGCATTTGGGTATTCGACCCTGTCTTCCATGCTCCCTTCCACGTCATCGGTTTTGATCCAAACTACGAACCAGTGAATGGTTGGCATCATATCATACTCAGGAACTACTGGGATATCAAAGAGTTTGGTCCAGGAACAGAGATTTGCTACGGTTATGTGCCTAAGGACTTCATCAAGCAGGACTCGTCTTCGTTCCCTCTCTGGAGGAAATTCATATCCAAGTGTCGTGATTGGTTCAAATGTTTCTGAGTCGTCATCAAGTTACATGACTCACTTACTCATCTTCGGAGATATTTGACAAGCAACTGGAATCCTATTGGATGGCTATGACTCATTTTCTTCACATGACTCACTTGCTTCTTGGCTGTACTTCTATTTCCAATTGTTCCACATGGTCTATTGTCTGTGACTCATTTCTATTCTATTTCTGGCTTCTATTTCCAATTTGCTGCCACATTTCCCTTCATTTCTTCGACCACCTGACTCATTTCTCCATTCCATTACAAACCACCTTCCTATTTTGGTTTTCTGCCTCTTGCCGTTAGTCATTTCTCCTGTCTGCTGTCAACGACATTGTTGTATGGCATACTCGCATCATTTGTTGTTCTGCTCATGTATATAAGGCCTGTTTCGCCTTAGTGTACCCCAATTCACCTCTATCAGTTGGATTCACTTGTCTAAGTCTCAAGTCTAAGTCTTCTAAGTCTACTACTACTACTACGTCTACGTCAAGGCCAGCTTTGTCAATCACGTGACATTTGCTGTTGTATCTTGTCTACGTTTACATCAGCGTATTACGTCATCATCCTCATCACTGCTACGTCTTCATCTTCGTCTTCGTTCTACTTATGTTGCTGCTGATAGCGAAGTGCACTGAGCTAAACACCAGTGTAAGTAGCTGTGCAACAACAACACCGCTACCCACTGTCTTTTGGATCCATTTTCGAAAGTAAACCAACACCGGTGGTCAGCAGCTGGCCTTTTGTATGGAGACACACACCATGGTTGCACAGGATAAGCTGAGTCTGCCCAGATCCACTCTCCATTGTGAAAAAAATGGCGATGTTCGTGATAAACACGTGAATCTTGAAACACAGTGGAGTCATGCACACTCCCACAATGCCCCAGGACATAATCAATTATACGCAGGTTTTTGATGCTGATATCTGACAGTGATGCTGATATCTGACAAAGAAGACAGCGAGGATAAGGATGATATGGATGATATAGATGAGTTTGAGGCCGATTCACTGCCTGGGTCAGCTTGCTGTTCTGAGTGGCATCGACAGGTGTGTAGTCACCGCAGATACGTAAAAGATTCACGGAGGAGACATTTCCTCTCTGGAATAGTGGGCATCCATAAGATTTGGTGCTTAGTCAAAGGTCATGGACTTACCTTCCCGTTCGTATCGATTTTACTTACGGACGTGGATGCCTTTGCCGTGGACCTGCTTATAGTTCAATTACTAGACGCACGTGCTATTCGGGTTAAGGTTTGTAATGGATTCAACCAGTTTTTTTAACCTTAAAACTGAAAACCATTCCACCGGACGATTGAAACCGTAGTTTAGTGTGAGTACAGACCTGTTAGTATTGTATCAATTATTCAATCATATACGTGTCTGATACAGGATACGACATATACACATGTGTGTACAGGTGGTGATATCATCAATAACGACACGATTCGAATGTAAGAATTGGTGAATAAACATTGACGCTGGGGTGACGGAGTATCTTCGGAACCCCTCCCAAGGTAAACTCGTTCGTGACGTCCGTATCATTTTAAAAGGGTGGACCTTTTAGGATTCTTTTTGTAACTTTCACAACTCTAAATATCTTGTATTGTGAACCAGTAACTAACTCAGGAGCTTCTTCTAAGACTTTAGGGTACTACATAACAGTTATCCTACAAAGTGCAATCGTTTAAGACACACTTAAGTGGGACTTGAGCAACGTTTAAACTACCAACTTAAGGTCTTTCATTTTGGCTAAAATTTTGGTTTGAGCGGAGCTTAAATGAAGCTAAAGTATGGGTTGCACTTTGGTCAGAGCAAGTAGAGTCCCGTCGTGTGAACTACCGTCACTCTGTCCAACACCCTACGA
>MU134437.1:17254-55640 GCA_015039355.1 Ramaria rubella | reverse complement strand
TTTCATCCGTTTAGTTAGTATACAAGTTACAAATAAACTGGGAGTTACTCTTGACAGTTACCGTATATATGAACCTGTATAATACTTTAGACACGTACAGGACTATACAAAAACTGTAAACTGTCACACTATGTAAATGTCAACTCCGTCCGTCGATCCCATATAAAATCTCACACAAAATTTCTTAATTGTAAACTTGGAAAAACCTGAAGTAGTTTAAATCGAATCAAACAGTGAGTTATAATACGTGGTAAAATAGGAGTAGAACCTGTACCATTAAGTAAACCCATCACGTGTTGGTTCAGTGGGTACGTTCCGGAACGTTAGACCATGTCACATATGACATCCGAGTCAGGAATTGTGTGGTTTGTATAAAATGTGGAGAATGAAGACGTTTAAGAGTAAAACTCAGTTTAATTCAACCGTCATCATATTTCTTCATAGAACCCTTTGAGTCTTCTTTTATAGATTGGTAAACCTGTACAATGTCATTTCAACTTACGTACGATTGAAAACTTCCAGTTTACAGTACGTTTGGTTAAGAAACTGTGTGAACACTGTACCACAGTGTCGAAACGGGTGTACAACATGAGTTCAACATGAGTCAGGACCCCGTATGTTTATGTTGGTCTCCAGTAACCTTTACTGAAATAAGAATGAGTCTTAGGAACGACCGTGACAGTTGAACTGGACGGTAGTTTCTAAATGATCAGAACCGGAACAGTTAGAAACTTCCAAACACTCGTGTCTATCCGAAAAAACCATTCAGAAAGAACTCTTGAGGACTAAATCAAACGACGAGTGTAAGACACTACGGTGACTTTAGAGTACGTGGATGAAGTGGAGAAAACTAGTCCCAAAACTCACAGGAGTTCCTCCTCTGTGACACTACCTTCACTCTCCCACAATATCAAAAGTCACGGATATAATCTTGGTGGTATTATAGTATTATTATTAATCTCCACCCGATATTAGACTGGGTTGTATATGAGGGATCACCCGGTAATAACAATCTAGGGTCTAGGTCGAAAGACAATAAATAAGGTTGTAAAAGGCGTAAGGCTATTCGGGAAAAAGGCGAATAAAGACTATACGGGGGTACATAGTAAGAATCAGTGTTAAGTTAAAACTAGAAAAGGGGCATGCAGAATAGAGCTAAAGGTATAAGTGAGGTTGAGGTCTTGAGGTATAGTACGTGGAATAGAGAAGCAAAGGCTTAAGGTCTTAAGGTGTACAAGGAAATTTATGCGAAAAAGAACAAGTTCGAAAGAAGTCGAACATATAGAACAGTAGAACAGTTGAACAGTATAGAGCAATATGAACTATATAAAACAGTTGAGATATAGTAACATAGAAAATAATGTGAAGTAGTGCGGTTCAAGATAGGTGTTATTTCAGAAATTGGAAAGCTGGAAATAAGTCATAAGGTTTAATAAGGCTGAGGTTGTGGAGACTGTAAGACTTTAGGTAAGAAACTAATATGAGTGAAAAAGCATTTCGGTTTAAGAATGAACCATAGGTAAATAGTAATGGGGATAGGGAAAAGGTGTAACTGATAAGACTAAAGGGTTTATAGGTTTTAGAGGACGAGTGGAGGTTATTCAGAGTTACATGATAAACAGTGACTAAGAAAGACTTATCTGGACTGGTAACCTTGAGGCTATTAAGGTAGGCCAGAAGTCAGGCTTTATGGTCCCGTGGTCTTTAGGTTCTCCCACGTTAGGTATTCAACTTCGGTTGTGGACATACCTAGTCAAAAGCCTAGAGGTTAAAGGCTCAATAGGTTATAGGACGCGTAAAGGGTTTATAACACTAAAAGGTTAAAGCCAGTTCCTCTCGAGACTGGTTTATACTGGAGTACAGACTAGGTCAGGGATTGTTAATATTGACTACAGTCCCAACTGTGTACGACCAGTCCTTCGTGGACACGGACGTAGACTGACCTCAAGTTGTTTGAATATTCAAGTGTCGACCTTACAACGATCTGACAGTGTAATAGAGTATCCGTTGTACACGAGTTGTTGTAGATAACTTCTCTTTTTAAACGTTCGAAATACCCAGTTAACGTTGAAAAAAACGTTCCACTGTACCATGAAGTTCAGTTTCCCCCACGTTAATGATACCTTCCGTATCTTCTACAACTATACAACTCGTACGAACGTAGATTAAAAACATGTGGACGTACTTAAAGTGTCCCGAACCAACTCCGTTACGTCGTGAACGGTGAAACGACTAGGTTTTAAGTCTCCCTGGTGTGACTCGACTTTCGTCATACCCTCCCGGTCTAGGGATCTAATCTAGGACTTGTCGGTAAATTCACTCTATGCGTGGCATTCGTAGTCTTATTCGTTGACGAACTTTCTCTTCATGAAACGGGATCGTAAGTGACACTTCACCTATCCACGAAACAGTCGACACTACACATTAGTAACATTCGTTACCGGAGGACGAGTGTCACATTACAATAACCACTCACCACTTACAATCCCGTTAAAGACACTACTAACTAAGTCCGGTAACTGGTTACTGAAGTCTACTCAATATTTTACCTCTGTCATCGTTTATAAACTCTCTTTAGTAGCTGTAAGTCCCAACAAGTTCAACAAATACGGTCACTATTATCCCTACAAGGTTAACTCCACTCTAACTCTAGTGGTCTCCTTACCGGTGCACTGAGTATTGGAAACGGAGTAAGACTGGTATAGATTGTTATCCGTACACGGTTACCTTGGGGTTAACCGTATCCTAGTACATAATAGATTATGTGAGAAGACCGTCGGATATCTAAACTTAACTCCATCCAGTTACTTACTTTAGACCTTGTTATTATACCTGAACGTAACTTGACACCGGACTGATACATGTCTAGATATACTCTCTACCGGGGTGGTTACACGAGTACCTACTACTCGTACATGTATATTGTACCGCCGATGTGTCTGGTAGTAGTAGTACGGGTATCGGGATACGGGGACGTTATCGGGTACGGTGTTGTGTCGATCCTAATAGACTGTAGACTGGTTAGAGTCGGTAATGGTCAATCAACTCACTCAGAACAACAAAAATAAAATGGAATGCACTTCTGAAGTATACTATATAATGGAGGGCATCATTCTGATTTATTTCACATCACACATCAATATAACTGATGCAGGAGGTAACATTTGGACTCATGATGGTATGCAGTTCAATTGATGGTCAATGCATAATGACAAGCAATACAACTGAAGAAAATCTTGGCATGTTAGAAAACAAATGAGCTGGTATTGCTGTATATAATGAACAATAAATCTAAATACAAATCATAATTGAATAGATCATAAAATTGATAAGTGGAGACAGGAAAAGTTAAATCATGGGAATCGTCCACTGCTATGCACCTGCACCGGCCCACAATTCGTTAATGAAAAAGTCAGTGGATAAGAGTTTATCCTAAGGATAATCATTCTCCCATATGGGGTAAATGTTCTGCCTATGGAAGAATGATTATCCATGGGATAAACACTTATCCACTGACTTTTTCATTGCCTTTTTGGTTCAGAAAACTTGTTATATACTGCCTATGGGTGAATGATTATTCATTGGATAAACATTTACTTGTGGTATGGGTCACTGCTGCGCATGACAAATCTGATTCCCTGTTTCTTTTGCTCAATGTATTTAATAATGTGTTATAGTGCCTGTGGAAGTATGGAGCACAATGAGTGGCCCTTCCAATGCCATAGTGCATAAATATTCAACTGGAATTGTTTCATGTACACAAGGAGAGTGGAAACGATTTTGATGTGTGCCTTTTATGTTTGAACACATGTGCTGTAAACTGTTGATAATTTCCCTTCAATGACACATCATTGTTGTGTGCTTATTGCATTATGGTGGTAGAATCCTGATAGGGAATTCCACACAAAGATGCAGCACAGACACATTTACAGGCATATTGGAATGCGAGTGAGGTCAAGTCACTGTCACACATAAACCATAAATTTAGTATAAAAGTTCACACTACATGTATTTAGCCTCTCACATATTTGTACCCACACCATCAAGGCCCCTCCTTTTTTTGGTAACAAGACAAACTTGGGCATGTGGAAAATCTTTCCACTCTGCTTATATACACAAAACAATCCCATTGGACCTTTATGCAAACACCACAAGGATCACTTGAGATAAAAGACATACAAATGATGTTTCATGCCCAAGATGTTTTGCCTGTACATGTGCCTGTGCTGCATCTTTATGTGGAATATTGTCAAGATTCTACCATTAAGCACTATAATGTGATGGAGGTACATGATGCAATAAACACACAATGACAATGTGTAAACTGTCAACAGTTAACAGCATATGTGTTCAAATATAAGTTCTAAGGCTGTCCAATTAAGATCAAATTATTTTGGGGCATAATTTATTGTAAGTGTAATGGTTACAGAGGTTCAAGGGGTGTATTTTGATCATATTCATAATTTAATGTATATTTTAATTGTATGTAATCATATTTTCAATCAAATATTGATGTCTTTGGTGTACTCAATCCCCATGCCAAAACCTTTCTTGAGCTGCTCCCTTGAAACAATATTTTTGAAGAAAGCCATAGTTGCATTCATCAATGTACACAAGTCACTTATGGTCTTCTTACTGCTCAAAAACAGTCACTCAACCCAGATGCTGACCCCAGGGATACATAAGATGTCTCATAAAATGCAGGCAATAACTGCAAAGTTAGGCTTGTTCATCTGTGCATGTATTAGCGAGAGAATACAGACAAGTTATGAAAAACTCACCTATACCACCCCAGACCATCCTCATCCTTGCAGGGATAAGCACCACTGAAGTAACTCTCAAGCTCCATGGCCCCATTTCTCTCTCTCTTGTCATTTCTGGTACCACAACTGGTCTGGGAAAAAATAGATGCTGATGAAAGAAGGGCACTTATTAACACTCCCTGTGGATAGCAAGTCTGGTTTGTAGGTGTCATAGATTTGGTCTGGGTGTCAAGACCGAAGATACGCAAGTGCTGACCATAAGAAGAAATGCTGACTGGGAATGCATGTTGGCACTAGGTAAGAATGCGCTGAACTGAAACTATGTACATATTACATATGCAACTGTAATGGTTGCTGCACCCAGAGCCACACCATCTTAACACTGGGAGGGTGCACGCACACTTGGCTATTTCTGGGTCCCATCATATTATGTCTTCAAAGTTTAAAGTACAAGATTAGGACAGCTGGATGAAGGACTATATGCATGTGAGTACAGAGTACAGTGTCCACTGGAAATGGAAACCAACAGTTACTAACTGGAACACAAGAGAGGGTAGTCAAAAACAAGGGCACAATTGAAATATACTTCTCAAGCTTATCAATCCCTGTCAAACTTGAGATCAGTGCGTGACATCTTGGGGTGTTCTTCAACCAGTTTGACAAGTGGTAACACTTTGTATCTTGTAGGTACTCCTTCTTTTGAAAGCTCAAGCATGGCTTGATGGAATATATATGATACATCCTGGGGTGAGCACAGGATGCTAATCATACACACAGATACACACCTTCAAGTTGAGAATGCTGCACAATCTGGTGAGCATCTCCCAGTCCACTGGCATAAGGAACCAGTTCTATTTCTGGCTTGGAGCAGCTGGCTTCTTCTTGCCTTTCAGCCATTGATCCAGCTGATAAATCCATTGGTTGACAGCCAAATACTTTCAATTATGAAATCATGCTTCAAGTAAGTGCTAAAGCAGCCCACTGTTTTGAGTTTGATGGCTCAATCTCTCAGTGTACCAGATGTTCCATTGTACTGGCATACCTTGGATGAGTACCTTGTATTGGTCTTCACATACTTGATGAATGATGTACTGCATGTGTTGGCAGTGGGGTTCAGAGCAAATGATGTCAACAATGACAGGATGAAGCTCTGTTTTACATAAGTGGGCTTCAGTGTCACACAGAAACAAGTAGTTCACCTTGTCTGGTACGCTCATTGGCTTCTTCACTTTGTTCCTGGGTCTGGAAGAGCCAACTATGTCATCAGTGTTAGGCAATGACCTGTCACCATCACTGTCATAGCCAAGGGGATACTGGTGTGTGCTTTCATATAGATCTTCATCATCTGGAGATGGGGAAAGACCAAGGTCATGGAAGATTTCCCTGACATGTCAGACAGGTATGTATCATTATTTCATAAGGGTTTACTGGACTACAAGATGTAGGGCACATTATGAAACTTCAGAGCTGTTCTAACAGCCCTCTTATAATTGTATCTTTAATTCCATAGCATAACTTCCAGTGATGTGACATCTAAGGAGTCACCTGTAAGGGGAACTCCATGCTTACTACAGCAGAGTTCCTACTCTATGGTCCAGTAGACTCCTGGGGAGTGTGTATCTGGTACCACATCCTTCTTATATCCTTATCTTAGTACATCCCTGACCTATCATAGACATGTGATAACCTGACACTCTATATTTAGTTATCTTTTGGCAGGTTATCTTGAGTATCTCCAATTGGTAGATAGTGCTGCACATATTGATTGGTCGATAGCCTTTAGATATGTTTCCTATCTAGATGCCCCTGGGTTCCATACATCTATATAAGCAGTAGATAGCTCATGTACATTCGCTATCCTTGTTATACACTTGGATTAGAGGCATTTGTCTTATTGTCCCTTGACATCCCCTTACATCACCTGAATGTGCTGCTGAAGTCATGGCACAGTGTTATATCTAAAGAAATAAATTTTGAAACAAGGTTTGAAACCAAAAAAAATGGGGGATATCATGCTTCAAAACTGTTTTTCAAGTTTTTCCAAGGAGTCCCCATCATTCGAAACAGCCATTGAAACAAATGTTGAACCGACGTGAAATGGCCATCATGATATCCCCTATTATATGTAGAGCAGTAATAACATCAAGGATGTCAGTAACATCAGGAACATCAATATCCAGGCTAAAAATAAGCTTGGATAAAAGTGTATTTGAGGGGAATATGTGGAATACTGAATCAGAAATGAAAGAGGTAAAGATGTGTGATTCTGAATACCAAAATGGAGCCAACATGTAATCAAGGATAAGATATATGGGTATAACATCAAAGGATGGATCTTGACTAGGAATGTTCATATGGAAAGATAATGGAAATAGCGGAAGAAGGGCTTATCAGAAATGATGGATATCAGAAGATTGGAGAACCGATCTAGGTTCTAACACCAGAATCAAGTGTTACAATGAGATGTGTGGTACCAGTACTCCTGTGGATGACATGAAAGAGCTAAGAGACCTGCAATCCTTGTTGCTTGATGAGCGTCATGAACCACTCCATAGAGATAAGCCATTCATCACTTGGGCAGCAGGCATGGCCCATTGGCATGCTTTCCATGACATGACACCATCAGCGCTTGTTGTCCCTGTGCAAAGTGAGTATTGTGTGTGTCAGCTGACCCTCACTGGGGGGAAATACTAACCATAGCATGTGTGGCCATTGTTCTCCACCTCACTTGTGATCTATGATTCCTGTTGTGAACTGGTATGAACTGGTCCAGAACCTGAACCAAACAACATGGTTTGGTTGCAGTTCCCTCTTCCAGCCTCAAAATAAACTGGGGTTCAGTTTGTAGTTTGGGTCAGGATGCCCTCAAGAACTGGACTACACCAGACCCTGGTGACACCAAGCTGGGGGTAGTAGATTGAGTGGTTGCTGCACTGCCACTGGCAGTGTGTGCTGATGAGTGCCCTAGTTCAGAGGCATGGTAGTTAGCAGGGGTGTGTAGAAAAGGCCACAGCACTCACCATATAACCAAGGCCATCCAATCTTGACCATGACTTGCACAAAGGCTGCCAGGATTGTTGCAACAACCTGCACTACATCATGGGGAGAAAACAAACTTGAGGACACAAGCAATGGTTCAAGCTACATCAATTGCACTGGGTAGAGGCTGACCCATGACCATAGCCTCTATCAGCATGTGCCAGTGGCACTTTGATGTAGTGGCCCAGTTTGAGGTCTAGTGTCACTTCATTGAGCATCAGTACCAAGTAGATGACAGGTACCTGCACAATGGTGGCACATCGCAGATAAATATGCTGGGAATGGCTATTGGAGTGCAGGTATGGTCCTGAGAAATCAACATATCCACAAGCACAGATACATGTGAATCCACAGATTCACATTCACTTGTGTCATGTCTTATTAGGAGCAAGAGATTTTCAATTTCTGCAACTGTCAAGCCAGCAGCAATAATTAATTCATCAGTGACAGAGGGTGTGCACACTGTGGCATTTATTGCAATTGCGGACCAGCTTAGGGGTCTATCTTGGTCTCTGGTAAATGCTGGCTGGTGGTCAGCTGAGGTACAAAGGATCAAACACAGCAGGATGGCCAGGCTGACTGGCTAGCTGGAACATTGGGTATGTAGAATGAGCCATCAAGGGCTTGGGGCTCCGTTGACTTTGGCAGGTGATACATACATAATTAGATAAGATAAGATAAGATAAATAAGATGTGATAAGATAGGATCAAATAAGATGAGAGGAGAGGAAGATGGCATTAGCCTTTGACTGTTATATTTTAATATCAATATCCCTCTCAGATTTCTTGGCCGATATAATGTTTCCAAATGTAATAAATTAACCTAGGATGTAAATAAGTGCTCAAACACCCAGCAGTGGCATGTTTGGGTGCTTAAATTCATTTTTGAACGAATGAAACACAGATGAATGTCTCCTACACCCAAGAAATGAAATTTCATAGGTAGGATTGTGGTTTTCAATATACCCCAAATAACCTATCACATGCCAAAATGGAGCATGCCTCTCACCTGTTGGATGACAATGGGTGTGTGGGGGATTTGGTGTGAATGGGACAATTTTAATAGCCCATAAAGGCTGGGGCAAAGTAGTATACTGATATTAAAAGATCATGCCCACAGCACAATTATTTTAAAAATAAAAATTGGATTTTGAACAATAAAATGGACTTAACATGAAGGTCTTTATTTACCCAGTGTGCACATTGGTTTTAAGGGTTAATTCCACTGTGTACATTTTTTATTTTCATTGTCATGACAGAAAACCATCAGATCTTGACTGCTTGTTCTAGCCCATGAAAGGCTCAGAGCATGGACCCTGAATTGCTAAGGTGCCTATTAGAGGCTCAGCCTCGAATAGGCGCTTTGTCAATTCAGGGTCCATGTCCTGAGCCTTTCATGGGCTAGAATGAGCAGCAGTTGAAATCCTATGATTTGTCTTTATGACAATGAAAATAAAAAATGTACACAGTAGAATTAAGCCCTGAAAGCAATGTGAACACTGTGGAAATGGAGATCCTCATGTTAAGTCCATTTTATTGTTCAAAATCCCATTTTTATTTTTAAAATAATTGTGCTGTGGCCATTATCTTTTAATATCAGTATACTACTTCACCCCAGCCTTTATGGGCTGCTAACATTGTGCCAGTCGAACCAAATCCATTGTCACACAGCAGCTAATAGGCATGCTCTGATATTGTATGTGACAGGTTATTTGGGGTATGTTGACTACCACAATCCTCCCTATGAAATTTCATCTTTGGTGTGTAGGAGACATTCGTTAGTGTGTAATTCATTCAAAAATGAATTTAAGTGCTCAACCACACCACCAATGGGTGGTTGGGCGCTTATTTACATCCTAGGTCAATTTGTTGCATTTGGAAAAGTTATATTGGCCCAAAAATGTGAGGGGGAGGTGGTCTATCAATTTTCAAATATAATGGCAAAGGCAAAATGTCCTGCAGTGAAAAGTAATCATGAGACATAATTTAGCATGAAAACACCATTTACTCACTTTTCCATCTATTTGGGGATCATGTGAATGGGCTCAAGGATAAGGGGCATGAACTCCTGCTCATTTCTGGTGTTATTTCCATTCCCCCGGCTTTGCACTGCTCCAACTCACAGCTGAGGTTTCCACGACTCACACTGTGTCTCTATGTTCCTACACTATCCAATGACATCCAATGAATTACAGACAGGTTTGTTTCACATGTATTTGTGTTGCTCAATGGAGATGTGAGAGCACTCACATCTCACATCTCCATTGAGCAACACAAATACATGTGAAACAAACCTGTCTGTAATTCATTGGATGTCATTGGATAGTGTAGGAACATAGAGACACAGTGTGAGTCGTGGAAACCTCAGCTGTGAGTTGGAGCAGTGCAAAGCCGGGGGAATGGAAATAACACCAGAAATGAGCAGGAGTTCATGCCCCTTATCCTTGAGCCCATTCACATGATCTCCAAATAGATGGAAAAGTGAGTAAATGGTGTTTTCATGCTAAATTATGTCTCATGATTACTTTTCACTGCAGGACATTTTACTTTTGCCATTATATTTGATATTGATATGTGCACATGCTACAACAGGTATGCCAAATATTTATTTTGTGTGATTGACAAGTAAACCAAAAAATTGGGATCAAAAGATGAATGAGTCCTTGGAAATACACAATTGTATGATACATTTGAGAAATGCAATCACTCTTCACTGGACGGCATGCAAGGGGTCAGCTCCAACCCTTATGTTTCAGGTACCACCAGATATGTTGCACATCAGGTATCACACACAGTATCACATGTAATTGTACACCTTATCACCAAAATTGTAACTCTAACATTCACATGTGAAGGATGTATATGCATTAGTTCAATGTCTAGTGAAGCAATTACTTGTATCAATGCATTTATATCACTCTGAAATGGAATTCTTTTTCAATAACAAAAAAAAGTAACATGGAGCAGGAATACAATGTGGCACATATATATGCAAGACCGTCGAGTTGTGGACAGCTTTGCAGTCACATGACTATAATCCTGGGCCAGATATCAGAGACAAACAAAAAAAAAACATGAGGCCAAAAATTGAAATGAATGACCTAGGAAGCTGAAGAAGGGATCTGTATGTGTGCCCAGAGTTAACCAAAGCTGGCTGGCTGGGGCTCATTGAGAACTGACCAGAATGGAGGCCCAGACATTGGTCGTTCCCCCGGTGACCCCACCAGGACCCCAAAACTTTTGGAAAACCCAAAAGGAGACATGTTTCGTGGTCCGCTTGCACAGTTTTCTTATGTAATCTGTGGACAAAAATGCAAAATCCCAGATTATCGTGGGAAAACAGTGCATGATTATTTGGGACCCAAAAACACCAACTGGTAAAAACCGATTCTTTCCTTCGTAAACTCAGGGAATCGGAATCCATGAGGTTTTTCCTTCCCAAAACTAAAGAAAAATGTTTCATTATTCATTGGCTAATGGTTTTGAAAAATTGCATGAAAATCTCATATATTTTACTAATTTTCTCACCTTTTTTCTACTATGAAATCTTGGATAAATTTTGGTTCTTTTCTGTTGAAAATGTCAATGAAAACCAAGATTGCCCTTACATTTTTGTGGCATGAAATCAATGAACAAATTCATTATTTCTCACATTTTCCATCCATTTCCCATGCCTAGAAATGTGAAATATGTACCAGATTTTCAGGTTCTAAAATTTGATAAAAAAGCAGCATTTTTGGGATATTTTTCAACCAGAACAGTGAATGAATAATCTGTAAGGCAAAAGCATTTTTATCACATTTTTTACACCAACAATCTGCTCATGCCCCCAGTGTCAATATGCGAGACTCATAGTATAAGTCAATATACGTGATAGGCAATATGACCAATGATAATGAACAATCAATATTCAAACTAGAGAAAGAGATGTACAACAAGCATATTTAAGGAATAACTGAGGATGCTGAATCCGAGACATAACAGGTAATGATACGAGATGTGGAATTCCAAGATGGGGTGAATACAGAATGAATACGAAGTTGGGGATAGGACATATGGGTATAAGATTGAAAGGTAGATCTCTGAAGGATGACTAAGGATGTTTAAATGGAGATTTTGGAGAAAGTCGGAAAAAGGCTTATCAGGAAAAGGCTTGTCGGAAAAGGCTTATTGGAAAAGGAATTTGTCAGAGTTTGTCAGAAAAGGGGTTCCAATTCCCTGAGTTTACAAAGGAAAGAATTGGCTTTTACTAGTGGGATGGTTTGGCCTTTCACAAGATCATTGCCTTTTTCCCACAGTAATCCGGGATTATGTGTTTTGGTCCACAGTTTACGTAATAAAACCCTACAAGCGGACCATGAAACACATCTCCTTTGGGATTACAGGATGGTTTTGGGGTCTCAACGAGGTTCTACTGGGAATGACCATATTTTTGGCACTTTCATTCTGCTTACTCTGGGTGCAGCTGGGACCCTAAACATAGGATTCATGTTGAGACTCTTCTGTAATCTACCTACACAACTTCCTAGGTACTATTATTTTATTTTAAAAATGTTTGATGTTTTTGTGATCATGGTATCTCAAAACAATCCCACTGGGATTGTAGTCATGACTATAGCACACGAGTGAGTACTACTGCAGCCAGCGGTAGTATGACAACAAAAAAGAGTCAGGCTGTGACAAAGCCTGAACAGGCTGCAAAGTTGCAGCCTAGTAGAAGTAAATTGCAGCCAGGTATACAAGCCACGAACCATACCCACGGCACCAGTAGCCACTGCTGGAAATAGAGCAGTGGCAAATAATGCCCCTAGGCAGGGCGCAGCTGGAATAGGGAAAGCACATACATCAGATGTACATTGCTATGAATGTGGCCAAATGGGCCACATAAAACCTAATTGCCCCAAACTATGGGACAAAGCATGCGTTGCAGGTGCACGGATAGAAGAAGACCTTGGAGACAAGGTAGAACAAGAGAACTTAGAGCTGCCAGATGGCCCAAGTCACTTGGAAAGAGGAGGAGTTACCTCCTGAAGAAGAGTACCCCAACCGGATGGTTGGAGACTGGCAAATGGAAGCTACAGAGAAGTTCCGATGGTCAGATGACGAGTCCGAGGATAATCAGACTGAGTATTGTGCCAGCGTGATACATGGTGCAGGATACTGCGACAGACGCAGCATATATGCCACGCAGATACAAAATGAGAGTGCAAACTCTCATGTCCAACCCATCCAACTAGCTGCAGGCGGTATAATAGACAAAACTGCCGAGCCAGTCTATGACCATAGGGCTCGGCACAAAGATCAAACACAGCCTAAACGACCACGTGAAGAAAATCAGACTATCTCTGGTTACTTTGAAATTGGAGGCACACAAGCCCACTGTATGCTAGACAGTGGGTGTGAAGGCGTGATGATATCACCCAACTTCACATGTGCAACCAAGATGAAGATGTTCAAACTCGAACATCCCACAGGCTTACAATTAGCCTGTGTTGGTAGTAAATCTACCATAAACTATGGGGTCAGAGACACCATAAGGTTTGGATCTAAAACCATCGAGGAATACTTCGATGTAGCTAACATTGATTATTATGATGTTATACTCTATAAGAATGTAGATTCTTACAGTAGCATATATGCTACTATTTAGGACATATAAGTCACCAGAGTGACTTATGGGGTTTGTATTATATAAGCTGCCCACAAGGGGCACCTGTAGATAGTGGACAACTATACAGTTGTCCACAAGTAGATTACATAAGAATAACCTTTTTACTTGTAAACCACACCATCACAGACACCAATAAGGTTATTGGCTCAGTCTGTTTGTGTGAAACAATAAAAGTTCTTACATTTTTTTGACTGCCAATACAATTGGCAGCACTGCGATAAAGAAAAGATCAACCAATCTTTGGTTACCCAGAAACTGACGAGTTTAACACTCGCTGGAATCTTTGGAAACAGTAAACAGACGTTTACTGTTTATTCTTCTAAATTCAATAGAAGAATGCCACAGTGTGGCTGATAGATTGTAGATCTATGGCGTTGATAAGGAATCGAAGTCAAACATCTGGAGCCACAACCAAGGGCCCAGACAGGAGAACTGAGTCTGCCCACGACATGGACAGGCGAACAGGAACACCGACGAGGGTAACTAGTCCTCATGAAGCTACGACGCCCATAGTTTCCAACTCTAGGAGTTGAAAGCGACTATCGGCGGATCCAAGAAGATCTGCACCGGAGGAATCAGAAACGGACGAGAGATTGTCCGTTAAGAAAAAGAAGAGAACTTCGACTAGGTTGAAGTTACAACCGTCTCTTGATGAGTCAAGAGAGCCGCCGACGAGCGACACGGACAATTCGCCGGGGTTGCAAATGTCACAGCTCCTGCATGTCCAAGAACACTGCAAATCATGAAGTTCACTGTCCCAAACAGGGACGATAGAGCAGGGGTCGGCGCACCAGGATGAAGAAACCCGGCAATACAAACATACAACCGGACATATTGCCCGGATGATTACGGCCCTCAAAGAGAGTCGTAAAAATGTAGGCACTATGTGGGAAGTGAGCCAACAAGCAGCTGAGGCAGCTCGTGCAGTGGATGAAGCCATGAACCAACTCCAAGCATTAGGAGATGGTATGGAACTGTTAATACAGTCCTTGGAGGAGGAAGTACAGGGACCTTTGCAAGGAAAGGCCCCCGAGCGTGGCAACAATCCCAATAGGGATTGTGAAGCAGACTGTGAGGCAGAAAAGGCTCGCAGGAAGCAAGACAGGCAGAGGATGCCACCTCCATCTGGGCCGAGCACTAGGATTGGTCCTTGAGAACCTAGTGTCACGATAGAGCAAGACAGCATCAGTATGTGCCGGCATACTGAGGAAGAGACAGATCGTGAGCTAGAGGCTCGCGATAGAGAAAATATCTGCAAAGGAATTCGCAGATCGAAAAAACTTATAATGAGCAAGAAGTGCTCAAAGCAGTGACCCAACAGTTACTGCAGGAGATGATGAAGTCTGATGCCAATAGTGTCAGCACCACGACTAGCATTCACATTAGTCTTGAACGCGAGTTCGATCACTGGGATAGGATCAAACAAAAATCAGCCCGACGGATGCACCGTGTGCTAGAGGTCCGTGCTAAACACACAGATAAATTAGTCGAAGAAGCATATACTGTGGGGATCGAAGGCGAGGCCTTTGATAAACTGATCGAGTCTGCGAGAGTAGCTTGATCCGTCCTCAGTAGCAGCTATAGACTGAGGGATGTGTTTCTAATGGCTGACAAATGTCGACCGTTGTATCAGATTGACGAAGACATTGTCGATCCACCAGTGCAGCAGGATGTGAATACTCACATCCCCCAGCCGCACAGGCAAATACAAGTGATACCGCGTGCAGTATCACTGGCAGTCGCAGATCCTGAATGAAGGATTCAGGAGGCAGGAGAAATCCATCTGCATATGTAAATGGAGTCGCAAAGATGGTGCAAGCTGCCCTTGAGAAACACAAGGACAGCGAGCCAGACAAGTCTGTGCTTGCCAAAGCAGGAGTAAAACTCCCTCACCCAGCAGAATATGCTGGGAAAGTGGATCTCGAAGAATTTGAGAACTTTGTCTCAGGAATCCTGAGATGGTTAGGCATGAATAGTCTATTGGGACCGTCCAGTATGGAACTCCAATTAAATTATTCAGGCATGCACCTCAAGGGCAAAGCATTGGAGTGGTACACTCGAAATATCGAGCATAATGATCGAGTCGTGATCGACTGGACCCTGGAAAGTGCAATCGCTGGGTTGCAACAGCAATTCCTTCATGCACTCACGCACAGGCATGTGTCGAATAAATTTGATACAATTGTGCAAGGGACCAGAACTGTTCAGGAATTACTGAATGATATTACAAAGTACGCTGCATGGATGATACATTCGCCAGATGAGTATACAATCCGCAAATGGTTTGTAGGAGCGCTTGGAGAAGCACTGTGTCATGAAGTCTTAAAATTAGACTATATGACAGAATTCAGTGCAATAACTGAATTATATGAAGCTGCAAAGGTGGTAGAGGATGCGTCTCAATATGACTTTGGGTCGCGAAGAACGGAACCTAGCAGTGCGCATGTGCCGCAGGCAAAGCCAATGTCGACAATTAGTCGAAATCGGGCTGGGCCGAGCTCATCCCAAGCTCCCAACACAGGAAGCCGTCCTACTGCGAAGCAGATGATATATTGTCCGCCTAACGCTTGACCTCAAGCTGAAACGAGGCCGAGTATACCCCAAGCAGGGGTACAGGCTATGCAAAGCACTGGAGCTATCATCGCTTCATGTCCTTCGCAAAAATCTTCTGGAGGTTCAGGGGGTCAGGGATGTAGCACAGAGATAACGTGCCACGAGTGTGGACAGGTCGGGCATATCAAGCCAAATTGCCTGCAATGGAAGAACAAACCGCGCATAGCAGGTGCATGGTTGGAAGAAGTGGTTGAACACTCAGGGAGTGCTCAAGAAAGGGAGGAGGAGCCACCAGGTGGCAAACTAGATGAGCAAATGGACGTCCAAGACGACCATGAGAACGAAATCGGCAAACCAGTTGCTGATTACCAGTCGGAAATTATGCCCTATCAATGGGATCATGACGACAATACAAGAATGCAAAGCTTGTATCGAGCAGACGGAGTACATCTGCTAGAAGGATCATATGAAGAAAGGCGGCGCATATATGCAGCGCAGATACCAACTATCACAATCAGTGATGGTTCAAGCCGAAACAATGACTTCCATACACACGTGGGAGTCATAGACAGGACCATTGAGCCTGTCTATGATCACCGGTTCAGACTGCGTGATAAGACATGCCCCAAATGGGTGCATATAGACAACCAAACAATCTCCAGGTATTGGGAGATTGGTGGACTCAGATCCCACTGTCTATTAGACAGTGGGTGCGAGGGAGTTATGCTCTCTCTAGATTTTATATGAGCTGTAGGCATTAAGACGTTTGAACTCGAATGTCCAATTAGTCTACAGTTAGCATGTGTCGGCAGTAAGTTGACCATCAACTATGGAACGCACACCAACATTCATTTTGGTGAGCGTAATATCGAGGATACTTTGATATAGCAAACGTAGATTATTACGACACAATACTAGGAACACCATTCCTACGTAAATTAGGGATATCCCTCGACTTTAGAGGTGAGGGATGCATCCGCATGGGAAAGGAAGTAATTCCTAACCATGTGAATGCCTGGGAAGAACAGCTGGACATTAAAAACCCAGCTGAACATAAGACTCAAATCGCGAGTCTTAAGCCCAACCTAGCAAGCCACAAACCATGACTTGCAAGTGGCTCTTCATTATATGTGGAGCCACCAATGAGCTCGCCAGATGGGAGGTGAGACAAAGGAAAATGGAAGGAAAACCAGAAAAACATTGACGTTGGTCCAATTGACCAATGTACTGATGAGATTGCCAAAGGAGGTACTGGCTCCAAGCAACTGTTATTGATGGCTGAGGACTTTCCCAAACTCAGGGAAAGATGGGAGCTAGAGTACGCAGACCTCTTTGGAGGTGTGCCATTAGAACTTCCTCCGTGGAGGGAGATTAACCACAAAATGAAGTTCGTGGATGAAACCAAACAGTTTCATTATCGACTACCAAAGTGCCCAGAAGCTTCGAAACAAACTGATCGACAAAGTCGACTGGTATACCACTGGGTAGCAGCGTCAGTACATTCTGCAGCGCCAGTGCTATGCATTCCAAAGAAAAACGGAAAGCTCAGAACAGCGATAGACTTACGCCTACGCAATGACAACATGGTGAAGGACATTACGCCCTTCCCAGACCAGGATATGATTTGGCATGACATAGCTCATGCTATGTATTGATCCAAGCTTGACATGTCTGACGTGTATGAACAAATACGCGTAGATGAGGAGGACATTGACAAGATGGCCTTTGCGACTATATTCTGTACATTCAAAAGCTGGGTTATGCAGATTGGCGACTGTAATGCGCCATCTACATTTCAATGTCTCATGACATTGATTTTTTGTAGCCAAATTGGTTGATCAGTCCATGTATACTTGGATGATATATTTATCTATTCAAGCTCTATAGAAGAGCACGAAAAACACCTTTGACAGGTGTTTGATATTTTATGTGAGGTACATGTGTTTCTCAGTGGAAATCGATCCAAGATTGATTTGTATTTGCATTGTATGGAGTGCCTTGGTCACAGAATAGATGACAAGGACATACATGCCGATGCAGATAAAATGGAGAAGGTTCGAGGTTGGAGAAGACCTCAAACATTTGACGAAGTCCAACGATTTCTAGGACTTGTGCAGTATCTGGCACCATATATGCCAGATTTGATGGCGTATACAACTCCCTTATCAGGAAGTGCGCGCAATAACAGGACGTTTCAATGGACGCCCTTGATGGATAAGTGCTTTGAATCCATAAAAGCGCTAGCATGTAAGGCTCTGATTCTGAAGCTGATAAATCATGCTAGCTCAGAACCCATTTGGGTTGTGACCGATGGTTCCAAATCTGGAGTCGGGGCAGTTTACGGACAAGGTCCAGACTGGATGACTTGTCGTCCAGCAGGATTTCTATCAAAGAAGTTCAGTCCCACGCAACAGCATTACAAAATGCATGGGCACGAGACGGTTGCTATCCTTGAAGCACTTATGAAGTGGGAGGATAAGCTGCTAGGTCGCCAGTTCACACTGGTGATGGATAACAAAGGTCTCGAATACTTCGAGACACAACAGCATCTGTCTGACAGACAGGTGCGCTTGTGGGAATTTCTCTCCAGATTCAACTATACCATGGTACATGTACCAGGGGTGGAGAACAAAGTAGCCGACTGTCTGTCGCGCTACTATGAGAATGACAAGCAGGGTGAACATCACCCAGCAGAAGAATATGTTGACACAGATGTGCGGCTAGACCCAGAAGGAGAATTTCTCCCCATGGATAGATTTGTAGAAATACAAATGGCCGTAGCGTGATGGTCGCAACGATTACAAGATGTGACAGAGCAGCGTGTCATAGATGCACAGCGGATGAAGCAAGCAGGGGAAGAACCTCCCACACAAGTGGAAGGTGATGAGGAGGACGATGTACTAGCTACAACATCGGGTGCAGACTCAGAGAGTCTACGCTCACATGTAGAACGTGAGTTTGACCTAAAACGAGCCATAGCCAATGGCTATGGAACAGATCCAATGCTCAAGAAAGTGTTGGCAAATCCTGAGGCTCACCCTCGATTTGGGGTGAGAAACAGACTAGTTTGGACAAAGAACCAGTTCAAGAAAGATGTAGTGTGTCTTCCCTGGGAAGTTTTTTCCAAGGGGAGGAGAATGGTCGAGATAATCATTGATCATGCACATAGAGTAGTTGGCCACTTTGGGCAATTCAAAACCGACAAGTACATCAGGTGATCGTATTGGTGGTCGGGAATGGCAGCCGACATAGAGTTGTTTTGTGGATCCTGTGCTGCCTGTCAGGCTGCAAAGAAGGACAATAGATGACCAGCAGGGTTATTGCATCCCCTGCTGATACCTGATAGACCGTGGCAGTCTATTGGAATGGACTTTGTTGGTCCATTGCCGGAATTGAAGGGTCACAACTATTTACTGGTTGTGATTGACAGACTCACGTCCATGGTGCATCTAGTCCCAACTACAACGAGAGTGATTGTGTGACAAGTCGTGTGGTTATACCTCAAAGAGGTAGTATGGTTGCATGGAGTACCTGACTCAATAATATCGGATCGCAACTCCAAATTCACCTCCATATCCTGGAGGGAATTGCAGTGTACAATGGGCACAAAGCTACTCATGTCCACAGCATTCCACCCACAGACAGATGGAGCAACAGAACAAGCAAATTGTTCTGTAGGGCAAATACTCCACACGGTAGTGCAGAGTGATCAGAAGGATTGGGCCGAGAAATGCCCAATGGTAGAGGTCACACTGAACAGCTCAGTCAGCGCTGACAAGCATGATACTCGACAGCGTCTACTACACTACAAACGACGCTCACTGCACACACGCCTATCATCATCAGCTTTCACCAGACCATCATCTGCTGTGCTACCTCCAGTCTGCCAGACACATCATCTCCACACTCATTCTATTTTTCATCGATTCTATTTCCAATATGCCATCCAGCATTGCCGCCACCACATCCCATGATTCATTTCAGATGACTGCCAAGCCAGACATACACGTTGGACCACGCATCAAACTTCCTAGTTGGTGTTCTCCCCTTGATGTTCATTTGTCCAGTCCTCCTCCACAAGTCGCACATCGCCGGTACTATCCTCTATATGTCAAATCTCCTGAAGGCCCATACCAAATATTCCCCTCATATCCTCCTTATCACATTCACGATTGCATATGGGTATTCGATCAAACCTTCCATGCTCCCTTCTACGTCATCGGTTTTGACCCAAACTTCGAACCAGTGAATGGTTGGCATTGTATCGTCCTCAGGAATAACTGGTACATCAAAGAGCATGGACCAGGAACAGAGATTTGTTACGGTTATGTGCCTAAGGACTTCATCAAGCAGGACTCGTCTTCATTCCCTCTCTGGAGGAAATTCGTATCCAAGTGTTGTGATTGGTTCACATGTTTCTGAGTCGTCATCAAGCCACATGACTCACTCACTTCTTGGCTGTACTTCTATTTCCAATGGTTCCACATGGTCTATTGTCTGTGACTCACTTCTATTCTATTTCTGGCTTCTATTTCCAATTTGCTGGCACATTTCTATTCATTTCTTTGACCACCTGACTCATTTTTCCATTTCCTTACAAACCACCTTCCTATTTTGGTTTTCTGCCTCTCGCCATTAGTCATTTCTCCTGTCTGCCGTCGACGACATCGTTGTATGGCATACTCACATCGTTTGTTGTTCTGCTCATGTATATAAGGCCTGTTTCACCTTAGTGTACCCCAATTCACCTCTTTCAGTTGGATTCACTCGTCTAAGTCTAAGTCTTCTAAGTCTACTACTACTACTACTACGTCTACGTCAAGGCCAGCTTTGTCAATCACGTGACATTTGCTGTTGTATCTCGTCTACGCTTACATCAGCGTATTACGTCATCATCCTCATCACTACTACGTCTTCATCTTTGTCTTTGTTCTACCTTTGTTGCTGCTGATAGCAAAGCGCACTGAGCCGAACACCAGTGTAAGTAGCCATGCAACGACGACACCGCTACCCACTGTCTTTTGGATCCATTCTGAAAGTAAACCGACAGCGCGACCACAGGATATGTACCGTTCAAATTGAACAGCAGACACTTGCCCCATATCAGGCAGGTGCTATCAGTGGATACTACATTTAGAGGAGTGCGGCAGTTCGCACAACAAGCATTGTGGAACCTGATTGCTGCTCACGATGCACTCATCGCGAGTCGAGTACAGCAGACAGACACTGCTAATACCAGACGCTGTCAAGGAACGACGTACGAAGTTGGACAGCTAGTATATCTGTCTACAAAGAACCTGTCCTTACCTAAGGGATGGGCAAAATTGGTACCCAATTATATTGGGCCATACTCAGTTATAGAAGTGGACAATTCCAGTTCTACGGTGAAACTGGAGTTACCCCCAGAGCTCACGGCTTGGAAGATACTACCGAAGTTTCATGCGAGTCTACTTAGACCACATATACCCAATGACGACAAACAATTTCCTCGTTGTGATGTAAATTATATGTATGACTTTGGGAAAGAAGATGAACCAGAATGGTTCGTAGATGAGATCCTGGCTCATCACTGGACTAGTAACTCCAAGCTGGAGTTACAAGTAAGATGGACATTGGGAGATGTCACCTGGGAACCACTCTCTGCATGCAGAGAGTTAGAAGCACTAGATGCCCCTCTAGAACTAAGGGGAGTTAGGAAGCTGCTAGAGCTTCCTAGTCATGCCTCATAAGGCATGAGAAAGATGACAAGGAGTCCTTAATAAAAAGGACTCGACACAAACATGATTCATGTTGACAATTTGTGTGACACGACGGTGTCACGTGAAATTAGTCATGTGACACATCAGGCATGCTCACTCTGATTTTAAGCCACAATTTTATCACCACTTCAAGGTTTTTTGCCACCACACTCGCACCAGTGCAAGTGTCCCATGAATGATTATCCATGGACACTGAAGTGTCCCAAACACACCACTCAGCAGAGGCACTACCTAGTGCCTCTGAGCAATTCGCGATGCTCCAAAAGGAGCAATGTTGGACTGTGCATGGCGTCAAGGATGCCATCGCCATTGTCCACTGCGACTCCTGTCCGGAGTGCAACGTGCATGTGCAGCATTTGCTGCAAGCCACAAAACTGTGGCTCATCGACCCCCGAATGTGTGACATCAAACACACATTAAAAGTGGCCAGGCCACCGTTGCTTGCCGAGATGGCGCATCCTTTTGTTAAGGACGCAGTATCCTCCTATAAGGAGGATATATGTGAGCTCAACTCAGATCTTGACACACTACGCGCCGCCCTTGATAAAGAGCGGCAAATTAATCGCGAAATGACAGATAAAATATCTGCCATGAAGTCGGCGCAATCAGCACCAACTATAATCGATCTGACCTCATTGCCAGATTTGATGATGGACTCAGTGAGTCCATCTACGACCACCACTGGAGCCTCACCAGGAGGACCCACCTGATCCGGTCACAGGACCGCATCCAAACAGCAAATGCTGGCGGCGCCATACCCAGTGTCGCTGCATGCTCGCATCGCCCCCGCCATAGGCGACCCTTCGGCAACGCAGATGGGATTCTTACCCCGCCTGTTGGGCAAGGCACCACACCCCACTGCAGTGCACACCAGTCGTAAAACCACTGTGTGGTTCGACAAATGCCAGCTCAATGACCCAAAATTCGTTGAGCAACTCACGCTTGCGCGTGCAACATTTTCCCTGTCGCGCAGCACCATGCAGCACCCTATCATTAAGCGTGCTGATCGCGAGCAGCGACTCGCTACTTGAATGCTAGCATTCGAGATCGCACATGATACGCCTCCCAATCTTAGGGATGCATTGCGCACGATTGAGTACTCCCCAGAGGGAATATCACTCACCATTTGCGGGAATGGCGACAACACCCTCCAACTAGAGGATGTTGACGTATGGGTATGGCTCAAACTCATTAAGCCAAAGAAAGACAGCCTGGTCTTTCTTCAAAAGCTAATGGAGCTTTTCATCGTCTGTGGCCAGTGGGCCAATCTTGCTGGCTCAAACTGGCAGCAAGATCTATCAGCGCTGCTGTCCACCAGCATCGATAAGGCGTTCGAGTCGAAATGCCCCCACGAGAGTATGCCTCTCAAGGAACTAGCCCAATGGCTAGGAAACCATGCAGGGGTAGATCTCAGTAGGGCTCACATCAACATTGAGCCCTACTTTTTCCATCAGCAGAGCAAGGTCTGCTACAACGAGACTGCGCAGAGGGTCCTCGACACTTGCAAAGGCCGGACATTCACCGGCCTTCATATACCCATGACCCCTCGCCCCCCAGGCTTCTGGGGAGCACCATTGACTTTGGATGCTGATTCGTCCGTGGATGGACGTGGTGGAGGGCCACCCCGCTCGAAGGCATGTACGTACGTGCTGACAACGGAACCATCCACCCCGTCTGCCACTCACCTGGCATCCGCTACCACAGCGGATGATACTACTATGGAGGTCGACCCAGCCGACTCCTTGTACTATGACAACACCGTCGAAGTAGCTGTGCAGTCATCATTGACTGCACTTGCACCTATATATGCTGATCCGCCATCAGCATAACAGTTCCCAAACCTGCCTGAGGTTTGGTCTGTGGGGAGGGTGTAAGAATGTAGATTCTTACAGTAGCATATATGCTACTATTTAGGACATATAAGTCACCAGAGTGACTTATGGGGTTTGTATTATATAAGCCACCCACAAGGGGTGCCTGTAGATAGTGGATAACTATACAGTTGTCCACAAGTAGATTACATAAGAATAACCTTTTTACTTGTAAACCACACCATTGCAGACACCAATAAAGTTATTGGCTCAGTCTGTTTGTGTGAAACAATAAAAGTTCTTACACTCTCAGAACTCCATTCCTGAGAAGGATGGGATTGGTCCTGGACTTTAACAGTTCAGGACAAGTACTAATGGGGAATGAAAAAATCCCCAATAGAGCAAATGTGTTCGGTAACGAATGCAAACCGGAAGCCAAAAGACCTCCTCCTAAGCTGCATATAACTGCGACTATAACGAGTAAAACTTGCAATTGAAGCGAGAAGGGTGAGCCACCAATGAGTGACTCACCCATAAGTTCACCGCACTCACGGCGAGAGGGGGAGGGGATGGAGGAAACTAAGGGGCACATGCGCCACTTAATGGCTGTCAAAGCCAAACAGGGGAGTTTGACTGATTTTCCAAAATTGCGAGAGCAATGGAAAATAGAATTTGCCAATATGTTCGGCCAAGTACCTCTACGGTTGCCACCATGGAGAGATATAAATCATGAGATAAATCTCATAGATGATCACAAGTGAATAAATTATCACTTGCCTAAGTGCCCAGACACACTTACAGAAGAACTTGTTCAGCAGATTGAACGATACACTACCGCAGGGTGGTGGGAAAGGGCATCAGCTAAACAAGCGATACCCATGTTAAGTATCCCAAAGAAAAGTGGGAAACTTCGAACTGTGTTCAATTTTCATTTGCAAAACGATAATACAGAGAAGGACGTCACACCTTTCCCTGATCAGGACACCAGATGGCATGATGTAGCGCGTGCCAAATACAGATCCAAGCTGGATATGTCAGAAGCATATGAGCAAATACACGTAAAAGACACAGACATCTGGAAGATGGCCTTTGCAACAATATTTGGCACATTCGTGAGCCGAGTAATGATGATGGGGGACTGCAACACCCCCTCAATCTTTCAATGTTTAATGATGTTTATATTTTGCGACGTTATAGGTCGCTTCATCCATGCATATCTGGATGATATATTCATATTCTCGAATACAATCGAGGAACATGAACAACACCTAAGAAAGGTGTTTGAGAAACTGAGGGAGGTACAACTGTACCTCTCGCCATCCAACTCAGATCTCTACTCTGAAAGAGTAGACTGTCTTGGCCATATAATTGACAACAAAGGCATACATGCCAATGCCAACAAAATGGCCAAAATACACAAGTGGCGCCGCCCTCAGTCATACATTGAAATTCAACTTTTCTTAGGACTGGTGCAATACCTAGCACCATATATGCCGGATATAACAGCATATACTACACCCCTTTCGGTCTGTGCCCAAAATAACAGGATGTTCATATGGACACCCTTATTAGACAAGTGCTTTGAGCTGATCAAAGCATTAGCTTGCAAGGCCCCGATATTGAAGCCTATAGACATAAATAATCCAGAGACAATCTGGGTTATATGTGATGGCTCCAAGACTGGAGTCAGCACGGTATACAGACAAGGTCCCAACTGGGAAACCTGTAGACCCGCTGGCTTCTTTTCTAAGAAGTTTACATTGGTGCAGCATAGCTACCAAACGCATGAGCACGAAACAATAGCCATGCTCGAAGCTCTCATGAAATGGGAGGATAAACTACTAGGATGAAAATTCGTCCTAGTCACAGACCATAAAGGTCTTAAATATTTCAAGACCCAGCTGCATTTGTCACCAAGACAAGTGTGTTGGCTGGAGTTTCTCTCCCATTTTACATACACTACACTCCACGTGGATGGAGTAAAGAATAAAGTAGCAGATTGCTTATCCCACTACTTTGAATTTGATGTGCCAGAAGATGCACATCCAGAACATGTCTATGTACAGGCTGATGCCAGATTAGACCCAGACAGGGAGTTACTACCCATCGAACACTTTGTTGAAATACGAGCAGCTGCTGCACACAGGTCTGCTCGAATACAACAAAAACAAGAGGATAGAATCCTTGAAGCCAACAAACTAAACAAGGAAGTTGAACTTCCTCAAACTTTGCCTAGAGTACTGGACGAAAATGACATTGAAGATGTCATTGCCCTGGACTCTGGTCCAGAGGGAAAATCACTATGCAAACGTGTAGAGAATAAGATTGATGTAGCTGTGCTTGTTCACAATGGCTATGAAAAAGATGTGACCTTTAGAAAGGTCTTAGCAAATCCTGAAGTGCATCCTCGCTTCGGGATCAAAGATGGATTAATTTGGACCAAGAATAGGTCCAAAAGAAGCATGGTATGCTTACCCCGTGAAGCCTTCCTGAGGGGGAGGAGACTTGTTGAGGTCATAATACACCACGCTCACCAAGCCATTGGCCATTTTAGCCAATTTAAAATGGCTAATTATGTTGGCCATTATTATTGGTGGCCAACAATGACAAAGGATATACAATCCTTCTGTGAAACATGTGGACCTTGTCAACAGAACAAGGTCAGTAACCAGCAGCCCTCTGGGCTGCTGCATACATTACCAGTGCTGGAAAGGCCCTGGAAATCTATAGGAATGGACTTTATGGGCCCACTCCCAAAGTCGAAGGAATTTGACTATCTGCTCATAATAATCGACAGACTGATGTCACAGGTACATTTGATACCTACGACAGTCAAAGTAACTGCAGCAGGTCGCATGGTTATATCTATGAGAAGTTGTACGACTTCACAGGACAGCAGAATCAATTGTATCAGATTGAGACTCAAAGTTCACTTCCATATTTTGGAAGGAACTACAAAGATTAATGGGGACTAAGCTCCTCATGTCCACATCATTCCACCCGGAAATGGATGGAGCAACAGAACAAGTGAATCGTTCTATAGGCCAAATATTGCAAACAGTAGTCCGCCATGACCAAAAGCATTGGGCAGAAAAATGCCCAATGGTTGAATTCACATTGAACAGCAGCGTCAATGCATCAACAGGATTTGCACTGTTCGAACTGAACGGTGGATATCTGCCCAGAATTGGACAGACACTTGAAGTTAAAACCACATATAGAGGTGTTAAACAATTTGCACAGCAAGCGCTGTGGAACCTAATGGAAGTGCATGATGCTATCATTGAAAGTTGTGTGTCACAGACACACTACACTAACCAAAAGCGAAGAACAGGCAGCATATATGCGCCTGGAGACTTAGTTTACCTGTCAACTAAGAATTTATCCTTGCCCAAAGGGAGGGCAAGGAAGCTTGTGCCCAAGTTTATTGGGCCATACAAAGTACTAGACATACATAACGAAACATCTAACATAAAGCTCGAGTTACTGCCCGAGCTCAGTGCACAAAGGATTACCCCTACATTTCATACAGTGTTAATACGACTATATACAGCAAACAATGACGAGTTGTTTCCAAAGCGAGACATGAAGTCATTCTATGACTTCAGACAAACCAACGAACAAGAATGGTTTGTCAATGAAATACTCACCCATAGATGGACGAATGAGAAGGAACTAGAGTTCCAAGTACGTTGGACTCTGGGAGATGTGATGTGGGAGCCCCTTGCTGAATGCAAGGAGCTAGAAGCTCTAGATGAGTATCTAGAGCTGCGAGGTGTGAAAAGACCTCATGAGCTACCCAGACGCATCTAGCGTGCCTGATCACGTGACTCAATTCGAGTCCTGCCTGTGGCCAAAAAAAGAATAACACCACAGGCATCTCTTTTCTTCACCCATCCCACTACCACAGTGGGACAATATTGGGATGAGTCCCAATGCTCACATGAGTGACGTGCACACCAAGCCTGCTGCAAAGCAGGCTACAGAACCATTATCAGGCATGGCCTGATTACTCACTGACTATTGGCGTAAAACTGAGTGGCAGATACACAGTCTGCCACACACAGTAATACTGTTGCATAAACGTGACTGTGGGCCATGCAAGGCCCACGTAACACACATCCTCGCCACCATGCAAGCCGGCGAGATGAACTTCAGCAAAGCTGAAGTAAAGCATGCCATATATGAGGCATACCCAGATCTATCACATTGGTTTACTGACAAAAGTGACAAGCTAAAAGAAAAGCTTGCATGCCATGAAATACAGTATAATGACATGCGCTGTGAACTAGATGCGGCACAAGAAAAAATACGCAATCGTGAATTGCATTTAGATGAGATGCAAGCACGACTTGATGAACAGGCTGTGCAGCTCAGTGAGCTGCACAAGAAGGGTCCGCAAACCCTTCCTCAGATGGCAGCACAGCTGTCTATCTCATCCCAACCAGCTGTAGACATCCAGCCACAAGGAGACGGTGGTGAGCCATCTCAATCACCACGCCCTGTGTCGCCCTCACAGGCACACTTCATAATGGGGACAGACATTCCCATCTGGCCCATAACTAAGCCAGGGATGCCCCCGCCCCTGCCAGGTCATGCGTATACCATGGACCTGACTACGAGTGCCCCGGTACTGTATAAAGTACCGCCATTTAAGATGTGGGATGACACATCCACAGATGATGACGGGAATGTCATCCGCATGACTCCTTCTAAGGAGCCATCCAAGCATGCACTTAAAAAGCGCAAGCTACAAAATGAAATCGCCCCTTCTGTGAGTGATTTACCATATTCCCAGATGGGGATGATTCCCCATCCCCTCAGCAAAGCACCCACACCTCGCGCACTGACAAGCATGATACTCGACAGCACCTACTACACTACAAAAGACACTCACTGCAGATACACCTATCTTCATCAGTTTTTGCCAGACCATCATCTGCTGTGCTACCTCCAGTCTGCCAGATACATCATCTCCACACTCATTCCATTTTCATCAATTCTATTTTCGATATGCCATCCAGCATTGCTGCCACCACATCCCATGAATCGTTTCAGATGACCGCCAAGCCAGACACACACGTTGGGCCACGCATTGAACTTCCTAGTCGACATTCTCCCCTTGATGTTCATTTGTCCAGTCCTCCTGCACAAGTCGCACATCGTTGGTACTATCCTCTATATGTCGAATCTCCTGAAGGCCCATACCGAACATTCCCCTCCTATCCTCCTTATTGCATTCACGATTGCATTTGGGTATTCGACCCTGTCTTCCATGCTCCCTTCCATGTCATCGGCTTCAACCCAAACTATGAACCAGTGAATGGTTGGCATCATATCGTACTCAGGAACTACTGGGATATCAAAGAGTTTGGTCCAGGAACAGAGATTTGCTACGGTTATGTGCCTAAGGACTTCATCAAGCAGGACTCGTCTTCGTTCCCTCTCTGGAGGAAATTCGTATCCAAGTGTTGTGATTGGTTCAAATGTTTCTGAGTCGTCATCAAGTCACATGACTCACTTACTCATCTTCGGAGATATTTGACAAGCAACTGGAATCCTATTGGATGGCTATGACTCATTTTCTTCACATGACTCACTCGCTTCTTTCTTGTACTTCTATTTCCAATTGTTCCACATGGTCTATTGTCTGTGACTCACTTCTATTCTATTTCTGGCTTCTATTTCAAATTCGCTGCCACATTTCTATTCATTTCTTCGACCACCTGACTCATTTCTCCATTCCATTACAAACCATCTTCCTATTTTGGTTTTCTGCCTCTCGCTGTTAGTCATTTCTCCTGTCTGCTGTCGATGACATCGTTGTATGGCATACTTGCATAGTTTGTTGTTCTGCTCATGTATATAAGGCCTGTTTCACCTTAGTGTACCCCAATTCACCTCTATCGGTTGGATTCACTCGTCTAAGTCTAAGTCTAAGTCTAAGTCTACTGCTACGTCTACTACTACTACGTCTACATCAAGGCCAGCTTTGTCAATCACGTGACATTTGCTGTTGTATCTCGTCTACGCTTATGTCCTCATATTATGTCATCATCATTGTCACTGCTATGTCGTTATCTTCATCTTTGTTCTACCTTTGTTGCTGCTGATAGCAAAGCGCACTGAGCCAAACACCAGTGTAAGTAGCCATGCAACAGTGATACTGCTACCCACTGTCTTTTGGATTCATTTCCGAAAGTAAACCGACAGCGTGCACTAGGAGCGCATGGTATGACACCTGTGCCATCGATAGCCCTCTGATATTGCATGAGTATGAAACAGGAGTTCTAATCCCGTATCCTGAGCATACTCCTGCTCAGAAGAGGGCTGTGGCTCGCATAAAGAAGAGCCACAAGGAAAACACCCAGGTGGAATGCTTTGCAGTCCACCCTGATACCCCTGCTGACTTGAAGTCAGCATTAATGCTCTGGATCTACAATCCAGAAGGACTCCCTGCAGCAATCAGGGAGGAATCAGATGCGTTGCTAAACCTAAGTGATGTTGATGTTTGGGTATGGGTGAATAAGATCACCCCCCAGACTGACAGCCTCATCTTCTGGACGATGCTAGAGGCAATATTTTCCCAGAAGGGAAAATGGGAGAGCCTTGTCAGAGCTCAGTGGCACATGCCACAAGGAAATGGGGATATTAGATCCTCAGCACCAAATAAGTTTGGTTGGAGCCGTGATGCCCAATCCACTGGTGAAAAGGACATCGCACTGTGGCTGGGTCATCATGGGGGAGTCAACCCTGTCCGTGCCATGGACCTACTTGAACCCTCCTACAAGAGGGTAAGTTCAAAACTGCGCTATAGTAAAGCAGCGCAGTTGGCACAGCAACGTGCTGCAGAACACAAGGCATTCAGCCTTGCCACTGTACCTGACCTGAAAGAGAAGGGTAAAGCTACTGAGGGTAACACCTCCACGCCGTTACGTGTGCATATCGACTATAGCAAACTATAAGGGCAACCTCCAGGGGAAGTGGAATATCACACTGAACACTGGCAGATGGGAATCCGAAGATATATAAGCTCACAGAAGACTACATACAAGGATACACACCTGGCAGATGGGAATCCAAAGAGAAAAGCCTAAGGTTCCCACTGCCAAGATAACTACCTAAAAGAGTATGCAAATAAGCGCCGGAACGTACTGAGATTATGTAACGGGGTTGGAATCCAATCCCATCATGTAAGTGGGCGCTTATGCAAAGGAAAATGAAGAACGAATGCACTGTGTTTACGTAACAGGATTGGATTCCAACCCTGTTATGTAACACAAGCACTTATGTGAGCGAGAATGAAAGCCAAGTTATGTAATGGGAATTGGAATCTAATCCCGTTGTGTAACTGGGCACTTAAGTAAGTGGACTTGAATGAAAAGATAGGAGCAAGGGATGTAATGGGGGAAAGGGAGAAGTGGGGAAGAATAGACAGAAAGAAGAGATAATAGAGAAGTGTAGAACCACATGAAATGGGGTTCCCCTTACATCACCCCCCTTCTAGAGTGTGATGTCCCGACACACTGAGACCTACTGGAGGGACAGGTGTTTTTTGATGGAAGGTGTCAAAATCAGCAGCACGAATGTGACGAGGGGCACCAGGATGGAGGAGGTGGAAGTTGGCAATGAGGTCTGGGGCTGCTAAATGTGTCTCAGGAATCCACTCATCATGCTCATACCCATAACCCTTCCACCTGACCTTGTATTGGAGTTTTCCACAGCGGAATTGACTGTCCAAAACCTGTTCAACCTCATAATGCTCATCTTCCCCTACAAGGACTAGCAGGAAGTGGGCCACGGCTTGCGCCTGGCAGGTATGATTCCCACAAGCAAGAATTCATAAGTTTATGGCAATACTAGTATCTCCATACCACCTGTCTGTGTTAGACTGTCTGTACAACAAGATGGTGCAAGTAATGAAGATGATCTCACTATCAAACTTAGGTACAGAAATCATATTTACAAATGCCCTCCTTAAGCAAGGCCTTGCAAAAGGTGTTTCTACATCGCATGGTATGTACCCAATATCAACTTATATCCATTACATAACTACAGGAACAATGGGAGTTCTTGCAAGTTTCTGTGGCTATGTACATCAATAATGAAACTCTTGGCATCCCTCTCCAGATCATCACTTAATGTAATTTAATTACTTTACACATCATATGAACACACTTTCAGGGCCATAAATCTATTCGAGTCTGTCAGAACCCTAGAAATGGATGCAATCACGTCCTGCAAGGCTGCAGTTACAGAGGACGGCGAGGGGACGAGCTACAGTGAGGTACCTTTACATAAAGAGAGTAAATGGTTCATTGCATGTGAGGTTGCATGAAAGGTGAAGAAATCACCTACCCATATGGCAACCAGATGATATCGAAGCGGTTTATTGAGACTTTGGGAGTGAAACACTTAGTAAGTTAGGTATTGTTGGGGATGCGGTCCTGAAGCTGGTGAAGGGCCCAGATTGTTGCTTATGACATAAGCAATATACGATCATCGCATGGTCACATATTATGGTAGAGAGCGTGCAGACAGCGAGTATAGTGTGTCGTTTCTGCAAAATTCAGAGATTTTTATCAACATTGCATAGGTACTACCATTGAACAGATTGAATTGTATTTTATTTCAGTTGAAGAATTTCTATTGTCTTCGTGAACCAGCATGGCTCCTGATATGCCCCATCATGAAGTAGCTAACAGGATTTGGGTTGATATCACTCACTTTGGTCCTCCATCTTTTCCTAAGCTTCCTGGACTTGGTTCTTTCGAAATACATCCTTCACCTCCTCTACCTCCACCGCCACCACTTCCCTAGACGAATAGGCTTGCTGATTGGGCAAAAGAGCATAAATGGGCTGCGGCAGGTGGAATTAGGAGTTTTAGGTGTGGGGCTCCTGACTGTGATCAAATATAGGGGCTATGCTGCTGTGAATGCAAAGAGAAAGGATGCATCCAAGGAGAGACATGAAGCAGTTGGTGTGTCACAAGCCATTCGCATGAGTACTGGGGCATAACTAAACACCACTTTACAGTTGTTTTAGGTGATCATCCAGTGGGATCACATCTAGTCTTGTCTGGAAGCTCAAGGATTGCAAGTGTCACAACCCCAGAAGCTGTTGAAGCATTAGAAACTAAATCTAACGGGTACATTCGTTTGCTAGTGCTCAACACTTGTGAGGTGAATTTCCATCTCATTGAGAGATGTCCCTATGCTCAATCGAAGTCTAGCCACATACAGTGCCTTATTTCTTACGTTTTTTGCACTCATCGCTTCAACTCTGCTTCCCTACAACATCTGCTCAAGATCCTTATCTTTCTTCTTCTGCCTCACCTTTCACCTGTCCCTATATCCATTCGTTGATCTCCCTCTTTTCCCTCTTCCCAACCCCTTCACACACACCCCCTGAAAATCTTGCTTTGATGGAATCTTATTTGCCCCATGTCATTCGCACTCATATAACACCTTTAAGGCCCTCTTGCCACTTCTCTGCCGCCGTTCCCATTTCCTGGGAGAAGGAATCACTCGCAAGAGCATCATTGTGTGCGAGTTGGCAATAGTGGCACGCATTGGTGTTGTGTTTACTAGTGAGGAGGCTATGAGCACAGCCGCAACTGTCAAAGCAGTCGAAATCCTATGATGTGAGCTCAACACTTCTGCTTCACAAAACCCTGGTGATGGCACCAAGGCTCGCCGAGTTGTCCTTCTCGATGTGGGTGCTAGAGCACTATCCCGTCATCAGACCATTCCACCATCAATGTATGAGCAAGAAGCTCTCACTCAGTCATGGTCAAGTTCCAAAAAGGCTGCTGCGTATGCTGCAGCATTAGAAGCTAATCTGAACTTCGACCTTTTGTGATGTCATAGGCTGTGCATCCGCAGGTGCCATTCCTTGACCTCGACACACACATTCACCCCAATGCTCTATCATCCACGCGCTCATGCTGTGAGGAAGGTCCAACATGCAAATACAGTAACTAAGTGTAGCTTACATAATTTCTCTGCTCCATATGGCAACACTTATTTCGCCTTGTAGGATCAATCGATGGCATTGACATTTCAACCCTTGGCCTCCATGATGTACAGTCAATGATTACTATTGTACCCCAAGACCCTCTCCTTTTCTCAAGAACAATACGCTCAAACCTTGATTCATTTGCAATGTGCCCAACAGCCTCCAGGTTTTCCAAACCATGCTGCAAAACTCAGAGCTCAATGGCTTCTTCCACTTCCAGGTATGACCTTACGATTTTAAGTGAATGTTGGTTTATCAGTTGTTTAGTTCCAGGGAACTGTAGCAAGTGGCAAATTCAGCGGCAACCAGAGAGGGGACTTTCCCCTTGGCGTGTCAGTGGTGAACCCTACTGGGTCGTGTCCTGCCTCCACGACCCCTGTACCTGACAGCGAGCAACTGCAGTCACTTGTGACCTCTCCTGGCACACACATTGGTGGTGGCAGCAGAAGGTACACAAAGCTTTCATGTTGCTCTATTGTGCCATGGGCTCATCTTGTCTCTGCAGTACTGGTGCTGCGGCGACATCGTCTTCGAACGCAACCACGGCTGCAGGTGCCTCGGCTGCTGAAATGCCACTGCAATGGACGATGCCACCACTATGGATGCTGTGGCGAATGACAGCACCACCTCAACTGACGATGATATGGCTATGGCTACTTCAACTGCAGCTGGGTCAGCCACACCTGCACCTGCCGCAGCTCTTGCTGGTGCACACCTTTGTATGTTGCTGTGCTGTGCTTTCCTTCTTTGCAATCACTAACACTCCTCGATAGCAAACGGTCAAGAAGCACCGAAGCTGAATGCCCAGTTCTGCTATGGGAATCATGGTCTTAACCCTGCGTGCCTCAAAGATGACACACAGCCCATATATTTATCAATGGGTGCCTCCTGTATGCTACGGTCATCGATATGATTACCATGTGCTAACTATCCTTCAGATTCTGGTATGGCTGCCATTGAGAATGCCCTCAAAGTAACAAAGGCTAAGCTCCAACAATTCCTTGGCCTCTGCTGGGTAAAGTATGTGAAAGCCAAAACTGAACCACCGGCAGTCCGCACGAATTGTCGGCGACTTGAAAAGACACATCTCGGTGATGTAAGTAAACAGCTATATGATACGTTTATATGACCATTCATCAGATTGCTTCAGTTATTGAAGAGGCATGGGCTGTGGAGTACACTTACATCATCGATACTGAAGCCATCCTAAAGCTTCAGGCACTATCCCTCAACTACTCTGACGTATTAACTGATCATGTTCAGCTGGAGTTGACTTTGGATGACATCAAATGGGCAATAGTGTCTGCGAAAAAGCTCAAGATTGAAGAACATGTATGCCCGATCCTTGATGACATCCGCTGAGTCTCACAGCATCGCAAGCAGCATAATCATGGGAAACCTAGCAGATATTAGATAATTGTGGGACCTCAAGGCAAGTGATTTTGTGAATCATTAATTGTTTGCTTATGACCTCACATTGTCTTAAAAGGTTATTTCAAACCAACAATGCCTCAGACCATTTCTGCACGCATGTTGCATATGTAACACCCAAATAATGCCATCCAAAGTCACATACAAACTTGTCATTCTCCATGAACTGATACTTAGCAAGCTGGAGAGGTACCAGGGTCACATATTCAGCATGCGTTGGACCACTCTCGTATCCTGGGGGTTCTGAACCCTGTGAAGTACTGGTCCAACTTCGTCACCACGTGGTCCACTATCGTGGAAATGTTCATCGCTCACTGTCCTGCAACCTGTCTCATGCTTATCTCCTCGAGTTTTAGATCTAAGCCAAAGATAATCTAGGGAGATTTGTGCCAGATGTACTCTAAGAAATGAAGGTCGAATTGACTATATTCCCATTAGGCCTGCTCTATACTTACCCTCTCCAGCTGTAAGCAAACGAAGGAAGTTAATTTTTTGAGAGAGCTTTGTAATGGAAGCAAAAAGGAATATAGAACCACGTCATAAGTTATTCAATTAACATTGTCGACCATTTATCGTTGTATTATGTTCGATTCAGTGTGTCATCTAAGTGAAGTCCCACTGCTGTACAAGTCTATGCATTTAGTCTTAAACTAAGAGACTTACTTCAATCACCTTCTCATCAACTTTGTGAGCTGGTGGTCAACCTGCTGGAGCTTCCCAGAACTTGAAAAGGAAGTAGAGGGAGTGGGTTGAAGAGTTTGATCTTCTCATGAAGTCTCAGAAGTGAGAGATGATATCTGGTGAACGACTAGAGGTGAGGCTGAAGAGTATGCGGTTCTGAGAAATGGCCCACTTAACGATTTACTAGAATGCAATGCGACTGGGAGCCTTCTATGACGTCACAAAAGGTTTTCGACCATTTTGTGACTGTCACCAAGTCACAAAATGGTCGAAAACCTTTTGTGACGTCATAGAAGGCTGTCCATCAACGGCCCCATGTTGTGCACATCGTCAACAACAGTGAGCATGGCACACAAGACCATGACCAACATCCATCGATAGTGAAGGTGTCACAACCACATGCGAACACCAACCACCCTATCTCCAGCCACTGTTAGCATGTGCAACGAGTGCCCCCACGAAGATATGCTCAATGTGACGACACCGAATGTGCACATTGCACCAAATGGCGTGCCAGCGGCAATGCCACACACACGGTGGGGATGGCCATGAGCCTGTGCCCATCTCCACCATATGCACCAGCACTAGTGGCAGGCCCAAGGCTCCCCACCTGCCGCCATACCCATACCCGCTTCCCAGTGATGTGAATGAGCCCTTCGATCCCTGCAACCGCCTCAGCCACGTTCACCCCCCACACCCATACCATGTCGTGAGCGAGGCGCTGAGTTACATTGACACCACTGTCCACACAGTGTCCATGCTGCACAAATTGCTTTTGGCCATCACCCACGAGCACCGTTTGCTACCCATTCACTTCGTCCACTGACATACCACCTCTCCTTTGCTGACGACAGCATTGCTCTCAACCTCACACCTTCCCTGCAGCTGCACCTCGCTCTGCAAAACACGCAACTGTCAACCCTGCACCGCAGCTGCCAGTCCCACCGCATTTCCACCGGTGAGCTCTCTGTTCATCCTGTCACCCACCGTGTCTCTGCCTGCCTCCGCCTGCCATTCCCCCACCTGGACGGGGTGTGGCTGCAACTTCTGGCTCATTTTCATTGCACTGTGCTTGTTGATGTTCTTGGAAGCACTCAATTTTGTGAGTGGCTGACAATGTTCCTTTCTGTGTGCTGACGTGTGCCAGACCACTGTGTCCCTGGTGCTCCTGACGATTGTGAATGAGCTCAAGGGCGCTGACAAGTTCACATGGATCAGTGCTGCGTACATGCTATTCTCGACTGCATTCCAGCCCCTCACTGGTGCACTCACTGACATTTTCAGCCGCCGCCCCTGCATGCTTGCGTTGCTGTGTCTCTTTGCGCTTGGAAGTGCGCTGTGTGGAGCTGCACAGAAAATGGACATGTTAATAGCAGGCTGCAGTGAGTGCAACAAGTCCTGGGTCATACAATCTAGCCCGCTGATGACTCTACATGTGCAGCTGTCCAGGGAAACTCTCCCTGATACACATAACTGAAATTTTCTGCTGAGTGGTCGGCATGTGGTCCTATTTGAAATATTCCACCACAGAATTAATTGGATGCTTTTCAGTGTGATCCACAAAGGTCATGTGATGTGATGAACACCAAGTGCTGACAACATTGAAACTATGAAGATGAGACACTTGACAGTTGATTTCATCTACAGCCATGAAGGAATGGATGAGTTGGGTGATCACGTGGTGGGGTCTGAGGCAGGACTTGCATCAAACACCTGGACACTTCTGTGTGTGCGGAGTTGCTGCCTAAAGCACTCCAGGGGTTTGATGCAAGTGCTGTGTCAGATGTCTGGCAAAATGAGGGCTACAGTTGTCTCTGTGTGTGTGGAGTCGCTGCCTAAGACAACTGTCTCTCCCCAAAGCAACCACTGACATTCTACTCCTCCCTTCCAACAGGGCTGGGGGATGTTCTGATTGACTGTCTCTGTGTCTGAAGGTTGGTCTGCATCAGTGCAACTAAGTGCTTCTGTGTGTGTGGAGTCGCTGCCTAAAGCACTGCATTGCTTTGGTGCAGACCTAGCTTCAGACACCTGAGGAGAGGGCTGTAGCTGTCTCTGTGTGTGCAGAGTCACTGCCTAGGACACTCAGCCCTCTTCCACCCTCTGCTGATGTTTTAAAGTAGACTACAATTCAGTGCAGAAGGAACAGAGGAGGTGGGTGATCACAAGGTAGGGTCTGAGGCAGACTGGCATCAAACACCAACCATAATATATATTCTTTCTAAATGGTAGGACACAAGATCAACCATGGAGTATGTTGAACCAATCAAGAAGACATTTGACCATTGATTCTATGCAGCTCTGAAGGAATGGAGGAGTTGGGTGATCATGTGGTGGGGTTTGAGGCAGGACTTGCATCAAACACCTGGATGCTTCTGTGTGTGCGGAGTCGCTGCCTAAGACAACTGTCTCTCCCCAACGCAACCACTGGTGTTCTACTCCTCCCTTCCAACAGGGCTGGGGAATGTTATGATTGACTGTCTCTGTGTCTGAAGGTTTCTCTGTATCAGTGCAATGAGGTGCTTCTGTGTGTGTGGAGTGGCTGCCTAAAGTGCAGCATTACTCTGGTGCAGACCTAGCTTCAGACACCTGAGGAGAGGGCTGCAGCTGTCTCTGTGTGTGCAGAGTCGCTGCCTATGATGCTCAGCCTTCTCCCACTCTAT
>MU134437.1:1392-16056 GCA_015039355.1 Ramaria rubella | reverse complement strand
ACCTACTTTGCATCGTAGGCAAGAAAACAGACCAAGCTCCAAAAGAGAGGGGGTGGTCTCCCCACACCTTCTCCACTCCTTGTGTGCTTCAAGAAAACAAATGGAATATCGGCTAGGTGTCTTCCTCACCTGCCTCATCAATGTGGGGGGCAGGCTGCTGGGGGGCTGGGTGACATAAAAAGACTCTCCACCTGAAGAAGACCCTTCACCTGAAGAAGAGCCTCTCCTTGACCCAATTGAACTACTTTGGCTGTCCCAGTGGATGATTTTTCTCTGGCCTTCCGCTAACTTGCTGATGGGGATGGTTTGACCCTTCAGAGCCATCACTTTTTGCTCAGAAACCAAGGACAGCTCTGTTAACCTGTCCAATGTCACTGCAACTTCACTGCCCCATCTCTGGAAAAGCACCAAAGATGCCATGCTAAACCAAAGATGCCAATCTTCCTGCTCCACCTCTGGGAATAGTGCCTTAGAAAAAGAGACCTGAGTCACTGCTATTTCCATGCAGAGACAATTAAGCTCACGTAACGTAGCTCCGCAAGAGTAAACTTGAGCTCCCTCCACATATCAGCAAGCTGTGCTGGAGCCATCAGTTTTATCATCAATGACTCTGTCCACACTCTAGTCTGACACAGTACATCCACAATTCTGCTAGAATTTAGGTCAAATTCTGGATTGAAGATGCCTAAACTTACTTTTGGACCTCCAGAATGGGAGCACACATGGTAATGTTAGGCCATACTCCTGCAGCAACCATTTCTGCCACATTTAAAGATGGAAGGGAACCTCCTGGGGAAAACCTGGAACTAGGGAGATGAAACGGAGATGTTGAAATTTCTCCAGTAACCATTTGCCATATCTCAGTCTGAGGGGCAGATGATGCAGATCAGGGCAGGTATGGTCAAGATAGTTCAAACTTACCCAAGAAAACAAAGTAATCACCATGATTTCAAACTCTTGGTCATCTTGGTTGTCTACAGCCTCAGGGGGGTTGGGGGTCTGTACAACATCATAGATGACCCTCAAACGAGTGTACCTGTATGCAGAAGCAGGAATGCCCCACTAAAAAGCAGAGATCAGCTGTGAACAAGGCAGTTAAAACCAGAGGGCTGACTGCCACACGTTCCACCATGTCCTCAGGGAGAATTTCATGAGGCAAGTTAAGTGTCTCATTGAGGTTGGAAATCATGGAGTTTTTGATGTTTGTGAGAAATGTGTCCTTTCCTTCAGCCAAGCTTCCTAAAATCTCAGACCTGTTAGTGTCATATTCACATAACGGGAATCCCTGGACAAAGGACGTGAACGGTGACGATCGGAGAAACCTGTGTAAGAAAGGATTTAAACCGAGAGGGTAGTATAGGATCAAACCCAAGAGCTAGAGCCACACGGTGAGCTAGGGAAAACATATGTACAGCAAGGGCGAAGGTGTGTGTGGCTTCAAACTCTGGCAACTTCTCATCAAGAACATTGGTGTCAATCTCCGAATCAATCTTTGAACTCAACACTCCCTTTGTCAGCACTCAGCGCTGTTGCAGCCAGAACCTCAGATGTTGGTCACCTGCACTCTCTCTGTATGTAAATTAAAATGGTGCACATGTCAATCACCATCAGCACTTGATTCTGTACCCAACAGCCTTGTTGGTCTTGAGGTTCTCAACCCAGTTCAGTTACATTGGGAGTCCACATCATCCTATGTCCAGCACAATTATTACACATGGGATAGACTGAGTGAAGCAGCAAACCAAGTTCCCAAGCCACATCAACAATGTTAAGTTACCCAAGTCAATTTGGGACTGAGCACAATATTGTCACCTGCACTCTGATCAGCAACATCCTTGCTGATCTGTAGGTGTAGATCCTAGAAAATTAAGTTTAATTTATTCTTCAACATTTGGAAATTCAAACTAAACCTACCTTTAATTTTCATTTCCTGCGATAGTGTTTGAGCATCGTTGGCATGATTAAACTCCATCTCTAGCCCATAAGCAGTGTTGCTGGCTTCACAAGTTTTCCATCTATGCAACGTAAGCAACAGGGTCTCATGACATTTCTCCCATATGTTGGTGTGTAACGATCGTCACTACAAGCACCACAATTCATCCCACAATCCTGGCCCTAATGAAAGGGAATGTTTGGGGTGGTGGCTGGGATTTGCAGGCAGCGGACTGTTGGTTCAGGTACTCCTCAAGACAAGCCTGGAGTGTAAACCAAAAGCCAAAGGTAGGAAAGCATGCCAAACTTGGCAGTCACATGCAATGATCACCAAATACACCTTCAGTGCTGTAAATTTAGGGAAAAGCCCTCCATATGGTGAGTGCTGAAATCTCCAGTGTTGTAAGACAAGTATTTGTCAGATATTAGTTAAGCTGTTATATCAGTCACAGAAAAGTCGAAAACCTTTTGTGACATCATTGACTCAAGCTGTTGGAGGATGTTACTTAAGCAATTAGGAACCTTATACGGTTGCCAGAGCCAGTCAGAAGATGTTCAATATAAGATGTTGGTTTAGTAGCTTCTAAGTTCTGAGCATCAACCAGATGGTTACTTTTAAAAGACAGCAGAGCTATATACGTCAAGCTTGCACCTTGCCAAAATTGGATACTAGCAAGGCCAACAATATAGATTGCCAGCTGCACTAGAAAAGGTTATAAGTGCAGCCAACTGCATGAGACATGGAGTAGACTCATCAATGCAAGGAGTTTGCCACAAGGACAAGGACAAGAGCAGTATGGAAGAGTTCAGTAAATTCAACCAAAGCAACCTTACAGCCATTGGCAGAGAAACAGCGATGCCTAGACTAGCAGCTGGAAGACAGCTTCCAGAGCACAAAGTTGTCAAGTGATCGCTGAGGCTGTTGTGATAGGTAAACACTACTTGGGGTGCAGCACTGAGCACAATGAGACCACTCATCCCAGAAGCTTGGCAGGAGGTCTAGAGGGAGAAGAAAAGAGGAAGAGCTCACATTAAAAGCAGGGCTATGGTTGTCCTCCTATGCAATACAAATACATAAGATGGAATGAATGTCACCAAAATCCACAAAGCCTGCAGCATTCATTGTCTAGGACCATAGCCTCATTCAACCTCTCCTTATACTTCCTTGGGACCTGCACAAACTTGTCTATAAGACATGCACACGCACCCAGCCCTCCCCCATGCCCTCCTTACACCCCTCCAGCTGGTCTTCTCGGACATGAGTACACATAGACAAAGTTGGATCCACCTACGGCACCAGAGTCACAGAGAAGAGCACCATCCAGATGACATACAATGGCCGGTATGCATTAGGGATGGGGGTTAATAATCATCTGCACCAGCATATGATCAGTAAAGCCATCAAGCAGTTGGAGAGCACTGACTCACATCTAATCCAGAATGTCCAATGCTAGCTATAGCCCTGGTGGAAGTATGATTACATCATCAATATCCAACTACAAAACCCGGGTATGCTCGCAAAGAAGAAAAAACGAAGATTGTAAGAAACTACTGCATACATATCTATTTAATTAGGGTACACAATGTCCATGCAATGACCGAGACCATGAAATCCAGTGGGAGCTGACCACCAGCACGTAGTTATCATTGGAGTATCCCTATGTGATATCCAAAATGGAGTTCGAACAATTTTGTAATCGTGGGAGTACTATAGCTAATACCTAACGCTATTTGTGGGAAAGACAATATAAAATGGCAGATGAACTTTTGATATCCTACAGGATGGTACGAACGATTCCTGTCGGACTTCGTCCTCCTAGGGAATCGTAACTAGGGGAGGTGGGGGTTGAGCTTTCCAACCAGAGATGGGGTCAGGGGGGCAGGGGAGGAGCTTCACCACCGGGAAGACAGGGTGGAGGTGACTCATAGACTTGGGGAGTCAGAGATGGTAAGCATTGGATCCAACCTTGTGTTCCACTAGGAAGGGGCCTAGGTTCCGATGTGACAATTTCTTAGAAGGGCGAGTAGTGCTAATGTCACTTGCATCTAGGAAGACTTTGTCACCAGGAACAAAGGTAGGGGCTGGCTCACGACAATGATTGTAGTATCGAGCCATATCCTCTTTTGCCTTTACAAGGGTGGCTTGGGCTTCGGATAGGGAATCAGCCATTCGTTGTTTGAACTCATTCACAGCTTCTCTTCTAGATGGCTGTTGGTGAGAGTCGAAGCCCATCACTGGGTGGTGACCAGAGGTGGGCATGAAAGGAGTCTCTTTTGTGGATGAATGGATGTGGTTGTTGTACTGGAACTCTGCAAGGGGCAGGAGGTCATCTCAGTCGTCCTGTCGCTTGTTCACAAATCGACGGAGATACTGCTCTAGCTCTTGGTTGACACGTTCTGTCTGTCCATCAGTCTGTGGGTGGTATGCAGTGGAGGCAGCCACCTCGATACCCAGAAGTCTGTATAGCTACCGAGTGAACTCACTGACAAACTGTGTACCTTGGTCTGAAATCACGCAGAGGGGTAGGCCATGGTGTCTCCAAAGATGATCCCTAAAGAGATGAGAGGCTCCCAATGCTGTCATTGTGGTCAAGGTGGGGATGAAGTGAGAACATTTGGATAAGGAATCCACAACAACCATCACAGCATCGTACCCATGCGACCCAGGGAGTTCAACAATGAAGTCGACACTGACCATCTCCCAACGCTGCTCAGGAACCTCCAGAGGGTGTAGTTCTCTGACAGGCAATTGACGCTGAGCCTTGGTGTGCAGACATAGGTCACACGCCTTTGTGTAGCTACCAATGTAGTGAGACATGTGGGGCCACCAATAGTTCCGAGAGACAAGTTCCAAGGTCTTCCAATGTCCAGCATGGCCAGCAATATGAGTGTCATGATGTTGGGAGACAATTTGACATCGTAAGTCATGCTGATTGGGGACATATACCTTTCCACAGAACAGAAGTGTACTATCCTCTCACCCCATTCTGATGACTTCACAGACTTCCCAGTAGTCTTGCAAAGTTCCTTGGCAGCATGTGCAACCGAGTCCTTCAGCTCTCCCTCCTTGGTGCCCTTACGAATGTCCCTTAGGATGTCACATTCTTCTCCTGTAAACTCTAGTCCTTCCAGTGCACAGATGACAAAGAGTTCTAGTTGGAGAAGTACTAAATTATCATTGTCGTTTGAGCCAGTGCCATGATCAGGTCGGTGTGAGAGTGCATCTGACTTGCCCATTGTCATGCCAGGACGATGGTACAGGTTGAAGTCAAACCGAGACAGATAAAGAGACCAGCGTGCTTGGTGACAGTTCAGCTTTCTGGCTGTGCGGAAATATTCGAGATTTTTGTGGTCTGTCCAGATCTCGATGTGATGCCTCGCCCCCTCAAGGAAGTGTTGCCATTCTTCAAGGACACACATGATGGCAAGCATTTCCTTGCCATGGATCTCATAGTTGCGCTCAACCAGACTGAGACTGTTGGAGAAGAAGGCTATGGGGTGCCATTTGTTATCGACCTTGGACTGTTGGGAAAGAACAGCACCAGTTGCAAAATCAAAGTTATCTGCTTCAACACGATATGGAATGTTGTCATCTGGGAATGCAAGGATGGGTGCAGATGTTACCAATTTCTTTATAGTGTTGAAGGCAGCCTGCTGTGAAGGTTCCCACGTCCAAGGAGTGTCTTTGCAAAGCAGGTCAAACATTGGACGTGCATTGTGTGAGAATTTCTCAATAAATCAACAGTAGAAGTTGGCAAAACCAAGGAACGACTGCACCTCCTTATTGTTGGGTGTTGGCCACTCAGTGACACCAGCAACCTTGACAGGATTCATTTTGGAATTTCCATGAGAGATGATGAGACCTAGGTATTCAATCTTGGTCTTGTCAAAGTCGCACTTGTCAGGATGCAAATAAAGCTTGTGTTCTCTGAGATGCTGTACCACTTTTTGTATGACTTTATGGTGACTTTCTAGATCTTCTGAAAAGATCAGAATGTCATCCAGATAAATACACACGACACCTTCAGCAATGAGGTCATGGAAGATGTCATTCATCATAGTCTGGAAAGTGGCAGGACCATTGGTGAGGCCAAAGAACATCACTAAAGGTTCAAACAGTCCCTGATTTGTTCTGAATGCTGCTTTCCACTCATCACCCCATTTGATTCTGACATTGTTAAAGCCCCAACGAACGTCAAGCTTAGTAAAGTAGTGGGCCCCTTGTAGGCTGTTGACAAGGTTGGAAATTAAAGGAAGTGGGTAGCAATGGATAAGAGTTAATCCCCTGGATAATCATTCTTCCATATGGGGTAAATGTTCTGCCTATGGCAGAATGATTATCCAAGGGATAAACTCTTATCCATTGACTTTTTCATTGCCTTTTCTGTTCAGAAAACTTGTTATATATTGCCTATGGGTGAATGATTATCCAAGGGATAAACTCTTATCCATTGACTTTTTCATGACCTTTTCGGTTCAGAAAACTTGTTATATATTGCCTATGGGTGAATGATTATCCAAGGGATAAACATTTATCCATCAGGTTTTTCCTAGCAAAAACTAAAGAAAAATGTTGGATTATTCATTGGCTAATAGTTTTTAAAAATCTCATGAAAATCTCATATATTTTACTAATTTTCTCACCTTTTTTCTACTATGAAATCTTGGATAAATTTTGGTTCTTTTCTGTTGAAAATGTCAATGAAAACCAAGATTGTCCTTACATTTTTGTGGCATGAAATCAACAAGTAAATTCATTATTTCTCACATTTTACATCCATTTCCCATGCCTATAAATGTGAAATATGTACCAGATTTTCAGGTCCAAAAACTTGATAAAAAAGCACCATTTTTGGGAGATTTTTCAACCAGAACAGTGAATGAATAATCCATAAGGAAAAAGCATTTTTATCACATTTTTTACACTAAAAAATCTGCTCATGCCCCCAGTGTGTCACCACTGAAGTCGGCTGGAGTGGCAGGTGTTGCATGCTTGTGAGTGGTGGGGGGGGAAAGTGATGTGGTCATGAGGTTGGTGACATCATGGTTCAAGGTGTGTACTTGGACATCTGTCTGCTGGAGTTGTTGTGCTAACAATCCCTTCTCCTCTCTTTCAACACATAGGGCAGTCTCTAGGACAGCAACATGTTGGTGAAGCTCATTATAGGCCACTTGGAAATCGAAGGAAATAGGGTCTTCAGAGATGGGTGTAGACATAGTGGAGATAGATGGAATATAGGGTGCTATGTAGAGAGTGTACCAGAGGGGTTCTGAACTGCTATGCACCTGAAGAAGTCAATTCAGAGACAATAGCAACAGCAGCCAGTCCAGTAAGTTGTCAGGCTTTTCTACTATAAGGGCAACCTCCAGGGGAAGTGGAATATCACACTGAACACTGGCAGATGGGAATCCGAAGATATATAAGCTCACAGAAGACTACATACAAGGATACACACCTGGCAGATGGGAATCCAAAGAGAAAAGCCTAAGGTTCCCATTGCCAAGATAACTACCTAAAAGAGTATGCAAGTAAGCGCTGGAATGTACTGAGATTACGTAATGGGGTTGGAATCCAATCATGTTATGTAAGCGGGTGCTTATGCGAAGGAAAATGAAGAACAAATGCACTGTGTTTATGTAACAGGATTGGATTCCAACCCCGTTACGTAACACAAGCACTTATGTGAGCGAGAATGAAAGCCAAGTTATGTAATGGGATTGGAATCTAATCCCGTTGTGTAACTGGGCACTTAAGTAAGCAGACTTGAACGAAAAGATAGGGGCAAGGGAGATAATGGGGGAAAGGGAGAAGTGGGGAAGAATAGACAGAAAGAAGAGATAATAGAGAAGTGTAGAACCACATGAAATGGGGTTCCCCTTACATATAGTCACTGATGCGGTGCCTAAAGGCACCGCTGCTGCTCCATCCATTGGGAGTAGCGTTACCACTGCTAGTACAAGTACTAGCTTAACTGGTAATGAAGATCTTGGGGTTGATACCTCTGAGATATATGAGGATGGGAACCCTCCAGATGTGGAAATTGGCCCCCCATCCCCTACTGCTGGTAACGGATAAAATATCTGTTTATTACAATGTATAATACATTGTCGGCTTCCCTAGGGTTTTGGCCTGAGGGGGAGGGTGTAAGAGAATTATAATTCCCTTGATACATATATATACCATTAATAGTAGTATATACAACTATATAATAAGTACTGTAGAAGCATAGGCTATGTCCATGCTATAATTGTGTACACATGTGTCCACAACTGTAATAGTTGTAGTGTGAGAATAACCTTAGGTTATTCAACACTTACTTTGTAAACATCACACACCGCTTTATAGAACTGTTTGGAGATGGTTCTTTTGAGCTCATGTGATAACCACAACCTAAGTGTAAAAACCCTTACACTGTGCCAATAATGTCGAGTGAGAGCAAGCATGATGGTGGTAAATTTAAATGTGTATATCTAAGGATAAGTGTATTCAGAAACCCCCCATGAGAAAAGAAACCCAGGGTTTCTCCCATCAATCCAACTTTGCTGAACTTCATGCAACTTAATTCAAAAGTTCAAAAAGGGTCATTTTGAATATATTGCCCTGATTGATCAACCCTCTAAGTAATTTTAAGCCTTATGATAATACCATTGTTCAGTTTTTGCAAGCCTACACCACTCCAGACCGCACAACACAGGGGGTGTGGATGCAGGTAGAGGAGGAGTGTGCTGCACCATGAGCACATTCAAGACCATGAGCTCAGCTGCAGCCTCGGCATGCCTCCCATTCTGCAAGAGCATCATGAGCCATGTCATTCGATGACATGCTTTGAGGGCTGGGCGCCGAGGCTCCACACACCCTGATGAATTTCTGAATCTCAACTTTCACATTTAAGATAAGTTCTGAAAAAAGAATTGTAAATATATCTGGGTAAATAGCAGCACCTCTACCCCCCAATCCCCACATCCTCCCTGCCCTCCCACCGTATTGAGATGGGTCTGGTGCAACAATGTTGCCATCAAGGATGTGCTGTCTTGGTCCAACCGGCTGGTGCCTGGACTCGGGCCGCATCTTCAAATTTTTCTCATTGAGAAACCCGGGTTTCTGAACAAGCATTTGCAGAAACTCTGGGTTTCTAAATCGACTTATTCTATATCTAATGCTTAAGTGGACATCTGCCAGAGACAGTGATTTTGCAGGACAACGTGTGTGAGCATATGCTGAGAGGGTAGTTTTGATTGATCCACGTGTTCAAATTCAGGCAGCCTCTGATACTGACCCATCCTTATAACCATGTAATCTGCCTGAGAGAACACATGGCACTTAACAGAGTCCACAACTCATACAGAATAGAATCTTAAATCACAGTGGTACAACAAGCAAGGAGGTCAGCAAACATAACTAGGATGAATAGGAGGTGATTGAAGATTTATTGTTTATGGGCCTATCAGATTTAAGCCTCTGAAAAGGACGTTATGAGACAAATGGGATGCACTTCAAGTGGTCACCGTGACTGGAGCACTCCAGTTACCTGCGTCTGTATTGGAGATGCATTGGGTTAAGAGACCATTTTCATCTCCATATTGAACCACTATCACTTGCTGCAACCGCAGGGCATCAACGACTTAACACAGTCTGTAGGGAATTTGACATACATTACCAGCACTATCTGTGTGATGGAAAGCGGCAAGGGGCGTTCCTACAGGAAGTCCAGTCGCAATTACCGTTGGATTGACTTTGGAGTCTGAAGGAGTCCACACCAATCGAATGTTACCATTGGTCACTTGATGGAAGGTATGACGAATGAATCTGCCCGTGGTTGGGGAGGTGTAAGTGACGATGGCAAAATTAGATGAGGGGGAAATGTTGTCAATATCGAGCGGAGAGTCCCCAAAGTTTTCCCCCATGTCATACTTGTCGTAGTTCGCTAGTGAGGCTGGAAGGCCCATGGTGGCAAGTACTTGCGCTGTCCCCGCGTCATAGAAGATGGTCCGTCCATTGTTTGTATCAGTTCTCGGGTCAGATGCAGCAAAGCGTGCCAGCTAATGGTTAGTTAAAATCAAAGTTATGAATGTACATGGTGTGGGAACATACACCCCAAGTTGTTGCATAAGCTGTGCTGGAGAAGAGTACTGGAAGTATAGTTAATGAGGCAGAGGCTAGCATGTTGTTACAATCTTTCTTTGAAGAGGAAACACCTTGAATCACGCTTTAATTTATACCTCGTCAGAGTGGAATTTTCCTAGTGATGGGGAAGGAATGAGGAAAGTCTGATATTATCACTCCCTTCTGAACAAAGAACAGGTAAGGACTCAGATGAAACTTCATGATCTTGGCGAGTGGCAGCCATCAAGTTGCCAGAATGATTCTAAAAAAACAGAATTCAAGGGTTGTCTGGCACACAGAAGGCTGTGATGTAAGAAGCCTTGTCACGAAGAACGAGGTATAGACCGAGCAGTGGTCTTTAGCCCAGCCAAGCCTTATAATATAGTAAGTTCGGCAATGGGATGTTGCCTATTATGTAATTACGATTCCCTAGGAGGACGAAGTCCAACAGGAATTGTTCATACCGTCCTGTAGGATATCAAAAGTTCATTTGCATTTCTCTATTGCCGTTCCCATGAATAGAATTGATTAGACTTTTTTGTTCCCATGATTAAAGATTTGAAGTTCCCACACTTGAGATAGTGTTTGCTAGTTCATGATGGTCCCAATTTGGTATCAGCTGTGGCCAAAAATAGCCTGAGGATTCTCCATACTATCGCACTTTGCCCACAGGTTTTCAGGAGCTGGTTCATTGCAGTTAAGCTTTTCTGTGGATACTAAGATGATCTCCCTTTACGGTTTCTGAAACCATGCTTTCCTTCCGATGCTAGACCTCGAAAGTGATCATGAAAACATAGTCACGTGATCGTACTATCTGTAATCCTACCCTATTTATAGACACTTTCATTCTAATTTTGATAGACGTGCAACAAGCACTTGCAATAAATGGAGATTTTTTGTCTGACTGACTGGTGGATAGTTCTTTTCCAGCTGAATACTTCGAACAGTGTTTGTGATGTCCCATCTCACATAGCATTCAATTGCAGCTAATACACCTGCCAGTGGCCTGGCTTCCGAGTCCTCTAATTCTAGTTGAGCCCAATTTGTTATACTTCAACAGCAGTGTAAGCACCAACACCAGAACTCAATTCATTTTACGATTCCCTAGGAGGATGAAGTCCGACAGGAATTGTTTGTACAGTCCTGTAGGATATCAAAAGTTCATCTGCTGTTTCCTATTGTCTTTCCCACGAATAGAGTTGATGATTAGATGTAATACTCCCACGACTAGAAAATTGTTCAAACTCCATCTCAGATACAACACAGGGATACTCTGATGATCACTAGGTGGTGGTGGTCAGCTTCCAATGGGTTTTGTGGTCTCGGTCATTGCATGAACATTGTATACCCTATTACAAGACATATGTATGCAGTAGTTTCTTGAAATCCTGAAATATTCATGTTTCTAAGCATACCCGGTTTTGAAGTAGGATATTGATGATGTAATCACAGCACCATTAATCCAGCCATTACCCTACGTTTAGCAATGGCACTGGAGGCTCCTATGGCTAAAAGCAGCATGAGATTCTTGGAATTTGTCAATTAAAGCCCATTTGTTGTGAGTTAGTCTCCATTTCAAGCTATCTGACTGCAACAATGCTGCTTCACTGATCATCCACATGCACAGATGATTATCATTGCTCAAGTCCCAATGTGCCCAGTGCCCAGTTTTATTTGGATGGGGCTCTTCTTGATGATTACTGTGTGACAGGCTGATAGATCTGATGGTATGACCAACCCAGAAGCACGTACTCAAGTCATAAAGTCTGAGTGTAGTACTGAATTACAAATGAAGGTGTGTTTCAATTCATTCATTTCTGCATTTATGGATTCTTGACATACTTATCTCTTAGTTGAAGACACATGCACCCACTGCTGGTGTGGCATAGGATGTCTAGGGCAGGACCCATCAATACACATTGTACATATCTGTCTGCATCTCACACATTCAACTGCCCTCTCCGTCTCTTCTGAACATCCACTCCATATTGTGTCAACTGCCTCCTGTACACCCCATGCACCATTGCTTACAGTCTTTGGCCCAGTGAGAAGCAGGAAGTATATTGTATTTGGAATCTGAGACCAAATTGTCTTCCCAGGTGCTCTGGATGCAGCAAGAACTGGCATGCTAGCATGGCTTCAACTAAAAACCAACATGAGACCATTCAGCAACTTCTGGAGTGACGGTTCAGTTTCAATTTGCCATTTCAAGGTGACTTTGAGAGTTCCCAGTCACAACTATCCTCACAGTTAGTCAGTAACAGGTTGGCACAGTGTGTACATTTTTTTTTTTTTTGTATTTTTTGTGATTTTATTTCATTATGTTTTGGTATGCAAGAATGATGCAGCTCTCTGATGAGGCATGTCCATTGTGAGTCACATGGTCATGTGACCAAACATTTCAGTGCAACAATTTTAAAGTTCGTACACAAATGTCAAATCAGGTGATGTGCAAAAGACAATGAACAGTGTGGCATATTAAAGAGCCATACTTTTTTCTTTCTCTTTGAGTAGTGCCGCCTGCCTCTGGAGGCAATGAGATTCCAAAATAATAAATTACATGCAAAGAATTCAGTGAAAAAATTTTACATATAGTGGTTAACTGACCTTTCAGGGTGGTTAAAGGCAAAGTTGCCACCACAGTTGCAACATTCTACATCAAAACCATGGTTTTCATGACCATAGAACACTAATGAGCACATACTAAGGTACACATTTGGAGATCCACCAGCATAAGGATAGCTGTGTAAAACACAATCTATGTTGCAGCATTGCTGGGCAAGGCTGAAGCTGCATTCAAAAACACAGGATGGAACTAAAGAATAAAGTGTTGTGACACTTGTAGTATCCAATATTCAATGCTACAACTGTTAATTATCACTGCTTGATGCCAAAGTAGTATGTTGGAGCTTTGGAGTTTGTCACGTCACAGTCACAAAATGGTCAAAAACCTTTTGTGATGTCATAGAAAGCTGCACGCGCTCAGCACTTAAATAAGCGCCAGTAGCGTGCAATGAAAGAAATGGTAAAGGGTTGTAAAAGAGGTAGAAAAATAGGAAGAAACAGAGGAAAAAGTGAGGGGGAGGTATGAGACCACAACGAATGAAGATTCATCAAGTATTGGAGTGATCAAAACTCCAGACTCACAAGTTTGTGAATGAATCAACTAATGAGTTACTTGTCAGTGATTCCAACTTGTGGATGGCTTTGAAAAGGGCATTGGAGGAAGGCCAATATTAAACAAGTCCCAGTTCCCCAAATGTAGCTAGGAAGACCACATGACAACTCACATAGCACAGGGAAGTGAGTGATTTATAGCCAACCTGAACGTACACCACAGCTTATATAACTACAACACATAGCTATGTAAACTTGTAGTCTAGTAAAAACAAATGACAAGGAAGTGTTCCCCCCTTCACAGGAGTGCTCTGTCTGTGTCTGTGGCAGAAACCACACTTATGGTACTGGCAACAACATGACCCAATGACATCACAAAAGGTTTTTGACCATTTTGTGACTGTGACGTGACAAACTCCAAAGCTCCAACATACTACTTTGGCATCAAGCAGTGAGAATTAACAGTTGTAGCATTGAATATTGGATACTACAAGTGTCACAACACTTTATTCTTTAGTTCCATCCTGTGTTTTTGAATGCAGCTTCAGCCTTGCCCAGCAATGCTGCAACATAGATTGTGTTTTACACAGCCATCCTTATGCTGGTGGATCTCCAAATGTGTACCTTAGTATGTGCTCATTAGTGTTCTATGGTCATGAAAACCATGGTTTTGACGTAGAATGTTGCAACTGTGGTGGCAACTTTGCCTTTAACCACCCTGAAAGGTCAGTTAACCACTATATGTAATTTTTTTTCACTGCATGGAAATAGCAGTGACTCAGGTCTCTTTTTCTAAGGCACTATTCCCAGAGGTGGAGCAGGAAGATTGGCATCTTTGGTTTAGCATGGCATCTTTGGTGCTTTTCCAGAGATGGGGCAGTGAAGTTACAGTGACATTGGACAGGTTAACAGAGCTGTCCTTGGTTTCTGAGCAAAAAGTGATGGCTCTGAAGGGTCAAACCATCCCCATCAGCACGTTAGCGGAAGGCCAGACAAAAAATCATCCACTGGGACAGCCAAAGTAGTTCAATTGGGTCAAGGAGAGGCTCTTCTTCAGGTGAAGGGTCTTCTTCAGGTGGAGAGTCTTTTTATGTTACCCAGCCCCCCAGCAGCCTGCCCCCACATTGATGAGGCAGGTGAGGAAGACACCTAGCCGATATTCCATTTGTTTTCTTGAAGCACACAAGGAGTGGAGAAGGTGTGGGGAGACCACCCCCTCTCTTTTGGAGCTTGGTCTGTTTTCTCGCCTATGATGTAAAGTAGGTAGCCTTGTAACTATGTACAACACTTTTCAATGGCTCTGCTCATTAGTATGAGTATGACTTTTGTGTCAGCTTTGGCAACTGCAATTTATAAAAACTAAATCTGCTACTTGAGTCAAGCTGTGGCTGAGAAGATACTTGTTTGAGAACACTGTAAGAACAACTCCTTTCTTGTGGGCCAGCAAAATGAGCCATAGTCCTAGCTGTGAAAGCTATACATGTCCGAATTGTAGACCTACCAGCATGGAT
>MU134436.1:197866-216750 GCA_015039355.1 Ramaria rubella | reverse complement strand
TTAGGATGTTGATTGCAAGCCACATGCAAAGCATGTTGAAGGAATGGGCCCACCAATCGCGACACTGCTGGCACCTGTGACATGAACCTCAGGAGCAAAAAACTATAGATGGAAAGATAGATAGTCTTGCTTACAGGTAACTGCAATAGGTAAGCCCTCCATCATCGTCATCGTTGATGTTGATGTGAAGAGTCAGAAGAATGCTGTCATGTGAGACCACATTCAGTGGTGTTATGTCACGCTACGTTCGGCGACATGACACTATGTTGAGCATAGTGTGCGACCCACACTGTGTACATGTTGGAAAATATTATTATATTTTGCAGATATCTGCAGGTATACCTGTGAGTCCCACAGGCCATACCTGCACCCGGGACTTATCTGTGGGAAATGGATATCCAAATCCGCAGATGCAATACCCATGGGTTTCCCACAGATGAATCTGCGAAATACCTGTGGGTAATCCACACTCGTGTCATGCCTTACAAGAACAACAGCTCACATCCAGACACAGAAGGTTACAGCAATACACAATGAGAAACAGAATGGCCAGGGGCCAATGATTATATGGGAAACCACTGGAAGAAGTGGAATATCATGCTCATGGGAATTCATATACATACAAGACTAGAAGACTAAGTACAAGGGAATGGCAGGAACTTGTATCTAATAGATGGGAATCCAAAAATAACAGCCTAAGGAGGCCACTCCCAACTTCATTAAATACTTGGAAAGGAGGTCCAGGGTACATAGTGCCAAAGATAATAGCAGGTGATATTCCTCTCATCCCAGAGGTTGCCATGTGTTAATGCATTTTGGTGCCCATCTATCTGGAGTCCAGATGCATGCAAACTTATTTACATTATTTAAGGCAGGTGCTCCATTGGAGCTTACATATTTGTGAACATAATATCTGCACAGTTCATTATAGATTGGTATGATACTTGGGCAGCAAAATCACATAAGTTATATTTATGGTGTGCTATGATATTCCCACCGAGGGACAAACTTGGAAAAAACATTAGACATACTTAGAAGGATGAAACCATCCTCATCCATGAGATAGTTTGATGGTGCCATAATTTCTGGTCACCCAACAGCACTATTAGACCCTTGTGTATAGGTGTGGAAACATTTTGATGGCTGCATAGCAGCTTTGCACATTCTGATGAATGTAATAGGAAGGTAAAGGGCTGTAGCAACTTGGTGAATTCTTTTCACACTTCAAATTCCTCAAAGCTGATTTTGGGTTAGGATCCCTCTTTTGAAATAACTCATTATCATTGCAAAGCAAAGCATCTCATTGTTTCTTGTATATCAGTAAAGTGGTGGTTATTTCCATTTGTTCTTTGTATATTCAAAGCTGTGTACTGTCAAATGTAGACACATTTCCTTCATATACACATTGATTTCCTGTATTTATTCCATCATGATACCATATGTCCCCTTGCTTGTCTATGACTCTCGCAACAAAGTGCTGCCTCATTGCATCATAGTATATAATGCCAGCTGGGGGTGGGCTCTTATGGTGGTTATGTGAGTCTTGTGTGATCATATTGTGTGAGATTTCAATCAAGTAAGCATTTGTGATATGGAACACCACTAATTCAGGTGCACTGGTATATACCCATTCTTCAATAACTCTTCTTCTACACAAACATTGTCTTGCTGTTGTACATTTTGTGGTTAGTACTTGGTACCATTGTTGAACAGTGTGATTTTCAGGTGATTCTGAAAAGCCAGCCAATGATGCACCTCTGTCCCAGTTAAATATATCACATATCACAGACAGAGAGTTTCCTGTCTTAGGAGCAAATCCTATATCACAGGATGTACAATGTGCATTTAACCTCATAATTGGTACAGATAGATTGAACATGTCTTGAGCTACATCATCAAGACTAGTGTAGGCACCATTAATTGGAAAATTGCAGGCATGTGTTCAATGGAAATCTTGTTGTAATCAATCCCTGGCCCTTTCAAATGTAATTGTTCCATTTTCAACTTCCTGAAAACTACTATGCAGCAATTACCAATGCCTATTGTGCAATGCATAATTATTATAAGCCAAGTTATCATTCTGTTTCCATAATGAGTGCATGATTGTGATCAGGGAATCATAAGCACAGGAAGAGGTTGCAGAATTCCACTGTACCCCTAAAGGGCCAGGGTTCTCCTGCCTGTGTGGTAGGAGATGATCTTTCTTTGTCTTCTTTGTCACTGGCATATCAGCCAGATATTCTATTTCATTGCATTCTTTGTTCTTCTTGGCACCAATATTCTTTCCTGGATCATGACTAAGGTATAGTAAAGGTTTTGACCCTTGTGCCACTACATATGCAATGTGTGAGAATTTCCCCTTCTTGTTTTGTGTATTATTATGTTTAACTACATTTCCATCTGTTAGCTCATTGTGAATATACCAATCAGTGTCTTCAGCCACTTCAAGTAAAGGAAATGGATCTTCATTTGACCAATGTAGTGCAGCATGCACATGTTTAGGAACAAAATTTGATGCCTTCCAAAGTTGATACTCTCTTATAATTGTATTTCTCTGGTCTCCAATTATATCACTTGGGAGATTTCTTTCATATCTTAATTTGGTTATTTCATCTGATATAAGGCTGTCCACAAGTCCAAATCAACCCACAGGTACCCGTGGGTTGATCTGTGGGAAAACTCATGGGTAAGGATCCCATGGGTATTGGGTACCCAATGGGCAATACCCACACAGATCTGGGTATGGATTATGGGATTCTGCCTAAAACCCACGGGTATTTGGGATCCGTGGCTTACTACTTCAGTGGGCGTAGCTAGCTATGTATTAACCTTAATTTCTAAAATTTATTTTATATTTTTATCTAATTTATTGGGGCCTGTAGAGGCCCCACATTTTTGATGCACCAGCAGCTGGAGCTTATATAGCTCTGCTGTTTGTTGTGCTTTGTAGGTCACGTGACTCACAAAACCTTGTTTTAAAATGAACCTTATTTTATTTCAAACAAGGTTTTGTAGGTCACGTGACCTACAAAGCACAACAAACAGCGGAGCTATATAAGCTCCAGCTGCTTGTGCATCAAAAATTGTGGGGCCTCTACAGGCCCCAATAAATTAGATAAAAACACGAAAGAAATTGTAAAAATTAGGGTTAATACATAGCTAGCTACGTCAGGACCCTTGATTATGCCTATATATGCCTGATGCTGGTCTGGACACAAAAGTCCCAATCTTGAGCCCCATGCCTGAGGCTCATCCAGACAAATCAGGGGTCTGGCCTGCGTGAGGGCTAATCCACCATCCGGACATCTGTGTCATGTTGACCATATGTCTGATGCCAATCCAGACATATTGATGGTGTAGCTGTATTTCTGTTGGGGTTGTGGGTCTCATGTGGTGACATTACTGAGGTCTTGATGCGTGTGTTCAAACCCTTGTAACTGTAATTTTTTCCTTGAGTCCCTCACCACATACATGTCACTCTCACCATCAGACTTGACTGATTTTAGTACCATTGAAAATTTTTAGTGTGCCTGGACAGAGTTGCCCATCTCCTTGGTTATAGCCACAGTTTTTCACTGAATCACAGCATGGATCGCTCACCCTCACCCATTGACATTGACACAATGAACAATGTACCATTTGATTCAACTTTCTGGATCAGAACGGGTAAGGAATACCCTCAGGATGCATTCATGGTCCCCAACGAAGTATTAGCAGAACAGATGCGCTTGTTTACCATCTGAAGACTACCTCTTGATTATCCCCCAACTGAGCATCTCTGTCAATGACCTCTTGCATTGCCAATTGCCAGAGGTTGATCCTGAGGATCTGATTCTCCAGAAGGCAGCTAATGCCTTCTCACACTGCAGGCCTTCTATGAACCTGGATTGGCTGTTATCGCGCCGCATACCTTCAATTCGCTTTATTACAGCCTTGGAGAAGGCTTTTGGGCAGGCTTGGTTTGATGGTGCACTCTCTTTTGTTGATGGTCGATTCAAAGGGGAGGCAGAATCCCAGCCGCTGCCATTCTGGATTCTCCAATTTTGGCACAACCTCCATGATATTATATCTGTCAAAAGGCAATGGGAACAAGCAGCAGAGTGGCTCAACAGGGCCGAGAGGATGGGAGGTGATCAAAATGCAACCCTTCGCCAAGATGCCTGCCATGTCCAAGATTCATTTAGTTGGCTAGAATGGAATGGGCCTGTCAGAGCACTAGGTGCAAATATTGTCACCTCAGAACTTGCCTGACTGCCTTCCAATGAGTGGATTGGTGATGGTGTCATCAATATGATGATACTTGCCATCCAGCACCGTGTGGTTGCAATTCCAAAACTCTCTGTAGGGTTGGGTGTAGTGACTTTGCCATTTGCAACAAAGCTGCTGGATGTACATAGAGGATGTGGTTCTGCCAGCGAGAAACGATATGAGGGTCCAGTCCTCAAGAGTGTCGGAGAGGTGTACGGGCTGGGAAAATGAACTCAGTTGTTGTTTCCTGCGAACATAAACTCCAATCATTGGATTCGTGTTTTGATAAATTTTGAAAAAAGGACTGTTGCATATGGTGGGTCAATTGGGCTGGATAACGTACAAGGAAACTGATTGCGATGGTTGTGGCTATAGGTGATTCACAATCATCCAATTGCACACAGCCCGATGGGATCCTGCAAGCAGTGCATGCCTGGTTGAAAAGAGCGTATAAGGATCAGTACAGTGATCTTTGTGGTGTAGTGAAATGTGGTACTCAACAGGATGCACACTCTTGTGGGATTTGTTGTATCAACAGCATTTGTCATCACGTGTTCCAGGACGCGCTCTGGACTGATGCAACCAAAGATTGGCACCAAATCCAGTTGGCCTTGACTCTCATAGGACATCATGCAGAACAGGTATGTGTGCATTCCCATAACCATCGAGCCACGCTCAGCTTGCGAGCAGCAAGGGTACATTTGGCCCAATGGAGGCCCGATTGCTGGGAAATCACAGGGACCAACATCTCTGCAACATTTGCTTAATGAGGTTCCAGCTCAATCATGCAAGTATATAAGCCCCTCACTCGATACACAGGGGCCAGAGGAGATCATGGAGTTGTCAGGTTCACTGTCAAGGCATACATCACCACCAAGCCCTGGGTCACGCAAGCGTCGAAGGCTCAAAGATGTTTCCCCAGAATGCAACTGGGAATTAGGCACGCCAACCACGAAGAGTAAAACAACACACACTTCAAGACCTTCTGGGGGCCCCATTGGCATCAGCAAATCGGCGAGGCACACTGCCAAGATAAATGCAGAGCTCATGCGAGGGGAATTTGAGATCAATGTGGGAAAGTTACTGAGATTTAAAGAAAAAATTGGGAAGTCAGATGTGCAAGCCCAATTTGATGACAAGGACATATGTGGGGTTTGACACTCTGGATGTGGGAAATGGTTGACTGCCAAAGAGCCATATGCAGCAGTGTGTATTTTGGAGCACATGGACGTGGGGTGTACAAGACGTGGGCGAGCAGCGGGCATGTTGACATTGGACACCATGTTTAAGCCTAAGGAACTGCAGACGAAGGAACCGCAGGTGGCAATGAAGAAACATATGACATTGCCATGTCCAGGGATTACAGCTGATTATGAGCCCAAGGTGGTGCTCTATTTGTCATGGTCAGGGGCTACTGGTGGAGGGTCATGGTCAGTTACCAAGATTGCAATGGAACTCTTCAAAAGATGTTTTGCCAAGTTGTCACTTTGCAAATGGGAGGCGGTGTTGTTAACACAAGAGAATGAGAACAAATGGCGAAATGATCACACAACCTGCCGCATCTTTGCTACAAACTGTCAAAAGACGGTGGGAATCCGTGATAGGAACTCGTGCCCTATGTGTGGCCAATGCCTGGCAGTGCGTGATTTGAAGGTGTTTAAGACAGCACTATGTGTCCCAGTGCCTGATGCCTCAAATTACATCTACAACGATGATGGGTATCATAATAAGGAGCTTGGGCTGCTCTTCGCGACATGCAAGGGCCTGAAGGAGCTCGTAACACCTGAAGTATGCACACACTGAGAGAGGGAATACCATACGGGATATTGACCTAGAGCCACTACAGGTTGAGGATAGCATTCCTTCTTGATTTGTCAAACAGGCATTGAATGGTAGTTTTGACGACTCCAAAGTTTTCATGGGGATGGTGGAAGCAATGACCATTGCTCAAGAGCACAAGGATTGCGGCATGGAAAACCGAAATTTCAAATACGACCCGAATTACGATGATTTCTGCCAAATGTTGTGTCTCACCAGCCCCATCGCCTACCACCAATTTAGAACTCACTTTCAAGCATGTTCACAGCAAAGTTTCCAGTGCATCTCCTACATCATGCTGTCTTCCTGGGGTAGCTGAGCTTTTTCTCACCATAGACAGGCACAAAGCTGCATCCCAGCCATGATTTCCCATTGGGATTACCAATCGTACATTCAAGCGAGCCCAGGAGTACGTTGAGGCCTTGTACTTCACTGGGAACCTGGCATTAAGCTGTGATGACACAAAGCTTTGGGCCGTGTTCCAGATGTACTATGATGGGAGCCAACAATCATGGTTCATCATTGGCCAGGTCGGGGAGCCCTTGGCAGTGGCCGATCCAGAAGCTCTTCGAAAGTGCCTTGAACTCGCAGCATTGGAGAAAGCAAGCAAGGTAAACCCCTGCTGATCCTGATGTTTTGCTCCCTAACCCCGCCCTCATTTGCAGGTTCGCCTCTGGTGCCTCCAAATCCCACTCCCCTCGGTACCACCGCTCATTCTCGCAGCCCAGGCCATTCCATCCACAGTGATGGCAGCCAACCTCCTGGTGCCCCTGAAGGAGATATTGCATGGATGCTGGAGCCATGGGATTCACATCATGTCTTATGCGTGTGATGGCACTAAAGTCGAGTGTTCACTTCAAAGACTCTTACTGAACACTATGGCAACCATAATCACTTATAGAATCCCCCACCCTATGCCCGGGCATTCCCCAATTGAGATACCCATTCCATTCTTCAATGGTTTCCCTCTTGTGATGATTCAAGCCTTGAAGCATGCGCTGAAGACCATGTGCAACAACTTATTCTCAGGTGCAAAATGCCTCGTCCTGGGCTCATATACTGCAACTTATGGGCTGATACGGACTCTTGCATTCATGGACGGTAGCCCCCTTTATGTCTGTGATGTGGAAAAGCTAGATCGTCAAGATGACAATGCTGCCTCATGGTTGTTTTCGGCTGCAACTTTGCAGTTCTTGGTTGACCACCACCCTGATGCCATTGGGCAGATTATATTCCTGTTCATCGCTGGTGAAATCATTGACACATATCAAAATTGACATATTCCCCACCTCACCCGCATCAAAATGATCCTCCTGGGACACTTTTTCATGGAAATTTGGAAGCAGTTTCTAACTACTGCATCCTACCCACTGCCTCGCTATTTCATCTCCCAGGAAGCCCAGGATATCATTTGAATCCTTACCCATGGCCTCATTGGTCTCATTATTGTCCACTGTGATCACTCTGAACATGCTGGTGGGAACTTTCCCCTGCTCCCATGGCTGCATTCCACTGAGACGTGTGAACACGTTTTTGCTGAGTGTTGCAAGATTGTCAAGGATTTCACATATTTGGATTTCCTTTATATGATCCTGAAACTGTCAGTTCTCCTGAGAGCTGCCATTCTATCTGGCCCTGGTGACACATGCACGTGGGCCACTGGGTACACACATACCTATGTAGACACTCAAGGCCTCGATCTGCAGACACTTGGCCTCTACCCCAGTGATGCCGAAATCACTATTGCGGCTGCTGAGGTGCACCGAGAGGCCAAAAGCCTCTTTGAATATCTTGGCATAACCCCAAGTACATTTTCTGCCACTGCTGCACCTGAGTCCATTCCCTGACTTCCTGGTATTCACTCCCTCTTGCAAGCAGAAGATGACCTGGAGGACGAAGAGGGAGATTATTTGAATGGATGGCCCTCTGATGGAGACACGAACGAGGCAGCACAGCTTCAAGAGCTGATTTCCCTGCAAGACAAGAAGCGCCTTGGTTACCATGCTGAGGACAATAGGTTAATCATGCTTACATTTGCAGCAGTCTCAGCCTCCATTGATGACACCATCCGCATGTAAGTCCCTCCTCACTCGTATATTCCTGTTGAAAGATGTCACCACATTCGCTCAGAAATGATCTTCCCAAAGAGTCCAAAGACGGCATTGCACAAGATTCTACCAACATTATTTGTGCCCTCTCAGTGGCACACACACCTTTGCCTCTGATTCATGACCTGCCAGATGAGCAGGTCTTGCCTCGTGACCATGCCATCCAGGATGGTACTAACCTCGACTTTGCTGGGCTGATAGAGAGGCGCACCCATCACCAACCTCATCACACAACCTCAGGACCCTGCACACGCACAGTTCATTCTCCCCAACAACCAGAGAGTCTGCATAAAGGACTCCTCCATGAGTTTCAGCAGATTTTGCAGGTCCAGCAGGAACAGGATGTCGGGACCGGTCTCATACAGAAAGCACGCTGGCAAGGAGCCGCTACAGCTTCGACAAAGACCACCGGAAATGCCCAAAATGCCGCACAAGTTGCCAATGCTGCTGCCACTACGGTACATCTTCATGGCAAAACATACATGATCGCAGCATTGACACCCAACTAGGTTGTCAAGTGCCACAATAAACATATTAAAGAAGCCAGCATTCCCTGCATGTCGACTGCATTAACTCACGCCAATGTTTCACACTTCCAACTGCTGCAGCCCAGTGACTATGGCATTATTTTATGGAAAGACAGAGTGATTGTCGGCAGAGGTTAGAACAATATTGACTCGATATGTACAATGCTAAGTGCTTGTGGTAGTTCTTGATTTATCTTCCAAAGGAGGAGGGAAATACGGTACTCACAGCTGGATTGCTGACAGCACAAGCATCGGGAAGGTTTCTTACCTCAATGTACAGGTTTATGAACACTTGCTTCGTGGTCGGTTTAAAGACATGCCAATTGAACTTGCAAGACTCTATGGAAGAGGCTTTGGGCATATCCCAAGCCATCACTTTCTTTGCCACCTCCCTTCACCATCTATTGTCAAACCTGATGGATTGGAACTCACCCCTGACTCATGGGAAATCTGGCAACCGCTGGTGCAAGCGATTCCTGCAATTAAGAGCGCTATAAAAGCAATGGTGGGGTGCTCCAAAAAGGGTGGAGAACAAGAAGAGATTGACAATTCGGAGGAACTATGAAATATGTACAGATTGCTTATAGAGCCTCCAAATTCAAGTATATATATATCCACTGGCGGATTGAGGCCTGAGCCAGAATCCAGACACAAATCCGGCTCTAAGTAGGCCTCATCTCCAATCCAGACAAAAATGGATCCAAAATTTTGGGCAATAAACAATCCGGACATTTTTGGGAGAATTTGAACAAAAATCGTCTGGACATTTCAAAGGGCAATGGGATCAGGCATTTATAGGCATAATCAGGGGTCCTGCTACGTCTGCTGAAAACGAAAAATATATATCCACGGATCAACCCACAAGTAGTCCAAAACTTGTGGGTTCAGATCCATGGGTTTGGATCACCTGGATGCAATACCCATGCGGATCCAAGTATAGGGTTTGAAAATGAAAATACCCACGGATCCGAGTCCAGGTGATCCTTGGGTAGACTCGTGGACAGCCCTAAGATTCTGATATCTCTAATTCTCTGAATTCTTGTCTCAGCCATCCTGAGGCATCCCATAATCTTATTTGGCTCAAAATTCTGCAAAATAACTGTCCCACTTGCAGATGCACTTCTTGATAGACAGGTATAATATGATTGGTGAGTCAAACAACCTCCCAAATCAACAACATTATTTGGTCTTGTTCTTCCCTGGCATCTATAGTCTGTCATGGAGAAATTTGGCAATACTTGCACTTGTTGTCTGGTAATAGTTAAAGTATCGTCATTTGGCAAGCAACAAATTACATCTTGAGCTGTCCAACCAATTGAAACTACATTCATAGGTGGGCCATCAAGATTAATAGGCACTGGAGGGTTTTTTTTTTGACAAATAAAATATCTAAGATGTTCTTGTGTGTAGTAAGTTTAGAAGATTTCCAGCCTGCAACTGTCCCTTCTGCACCATTGTTTACACAGCATGGTGTGGGAATGTTGTGTTTTACCAGTACTGGCATTCCATGGCATATTGAAAACTTTCCAGCACAATGCTGACTTGCTCCATGAGGCAGGTTCCACACAACATGTTGTAGCTCAGGACTTAGTATATTAGATGCTCTTTGAGCATTTTTCATTTTTGCCCTAGAAATTTTTCTTTGGTCATCTTTATTTATTTTTGGAGAACCCAAAGTATCCATGGAGTAAAAGTGATGAAGGGGTTGGTTAATATCATTTGCATAACAATCTGACCCCATGTTGTATTTATCTCTGTGTGCATTGGGTCCAACAATGACTGATATGTTACAGAACCTTGCTTGATTCAGCTTGACCTTGTTTGCTGGTCGTCCACCCACTAAAGTTCTCAAAAATGATATGTCAGCATTAGTGCAAGCCTTGTATCTCATATTTTGTAATGCTCTACGCAATTTCCCATCCTCAGTGCTTTGGGTTGTCTGTCACATGTTTTCTCTCAAAATAACAACAGTGGTGAATTGATGCCATGCAGCTTTTCCAATGGTTGCCTCTTGTATCTCACTAGTTACCCCCTGCAATTTCTTAGTCCCTATTGAACCACTGTATAATGTATACTGAGAAATAGGGGGTAGGTGTGCAAAATCACCAGCAAGTATTATGTTCATTCCAGCAAAATATTCTGTATGACAGTTTAATGCATAGCATAATTACTTGCTAATGGTATATAAATCCCTTGCACCTAACATGGACACTTCATCCAACAAAATATAATTGGTACCTTTAAGCCTTGCTTTCACTTCACTAAGTGCTGTCATGTTTATTTTAGCTGATCTTGATCTGTTGGGATGAATTCCTAGCAATGAATGATATGTGGTGCCTCCAATCAATAGTGTTGCCATGACTTTGGTCCAAAACCGCTCAAGGACCAAAGTCAAACTGCTTGGCGACTCCTGAAGTCACGGTTACAACTTTTGGATTCCTGCCAAAATCCATAGTTGCTGACCACAACTATGAGTTGCAACTAACCAGTCAATTGCAGCTTCCACTTCCTTCCACCCGGCTACTGGTGGCTCACCAGTTAGCATTTCAAGTCCCAGTTTGAACCCTATATAAGTTGTCTCTTTGACTCAAACTTGACTCTCTTTACAGTTGCACTTGTTGGTTTCTCTTTTTAAAAAATTTCTACATGTGTTATTCCTCTCACGGTTGTTTTCAACTGACTGAGCCAACTGTCATCCCTAACCATAGATCTTTCCCACTGTGAAGTCGAAGCATGGCACCTCCAAATAAATGTAACACATGGGACCTCCACCTCCAGCTCGCAAATCCCATCATACGATAGTCATCAGCGATCTTGAGGACAAAAACGAGGGTAGCAAGGGCAGCAGTACTGAAGCTGGCAACATAAATACAGTTGCAGATGAAAACGACCTTGAGACACTCTCACCAGCAGATGCCCCTTCTCAAGGTTGCAGTCGACGTTGTACCGCAGGTGCCTGAGAAGCCAAGGACCTGAAACCTTTTTTTGAGTGTGGAGACGAGCAGGAAGCTGGTGCAAGGACTTACTGTATCCCCTTCCAGTGAGTTTACTGCCTAATTCCTCCAACTCATATTGTGCTTATGGCATTAATGCCATGATTGCAGTGTGAAGTACAATCTCGATCCCATAAAGAACCACAAACTCAAGTGGGATTTTTCTGTGTTCTCAAGCACCAGTTCCCTCCATGTACACCTGGACAAGTGCCATGCAGTTGCACATGCCAAATCCTGTGAGGAACTATCCCTTCCAAACCAACTTCCATCCTTCAAAGCTCTTCAGAGCGCCATACCTTCAATGCAAACTACTCTCAATGGTATTGCACAGGTGGGAGTGCACCCTCCTTCCAAATTCTCATCCTCAATGTTTCTCAAACACTTGGTCAACTTTGTGGTGGCCGATGACCAGGTAATGTTGCATTTGTTTTCCCTTTGAAATACCTCTGACAGGGATCCTACAGTCTATTAATGTTATAGAATGCCATGAGTTCCGTGACCTGATATTGCTCTTGCATGCAGAGCTCAAGGACAGTGACATTCCGCATTGCACAAAGCTGCATGAAGAGATCATGAAGGCCTGGGATAAGTGGCTCAGGGAGCTCAAGCAGGAGCTTGCGGTGCATGAGCACCAGTGTTTTGTTTCACAGTGTACTTATTCTTTTCAGGCGGCCCTTGGCTGCGTCTGTTTTACAGCGGATGCCTGGACTGACAAGCAACAACGTCGGTCATACATTGCCATCACTGCACACTGGATTGGGCGTGTCATGTGCTCCCAAGCACTGGATCTGCGTGCTGAAGTCCTGGCCTTCCACCATCTCCCACATGACTCCCATACTGGTGCTGGGGAAGCCTGTGTCATGTTTGCAATGCTCGAGCGTGCAGGGGTCACTAAAAAGGTATGTTCTTGTTATTATATCATGCTGCGCATTCTCATGCACTTTTAGACTGGCCACTGGACACTGGACAATGTGTCCAGCAATGATACTTTCATGAAGGAGCTCAAACGCCTCCTTAAGGCATGTGACATCTCCTTCGATTGGAAACACAATTGTATTTGGTAAGTGCTGCATGCTGCATAGAAATCCTTGGGCAATTGTACTAATTGTGTTGCATCCTAGGTGCTTCCCACACATCATAAATATTTGTGTGCAGCATGTATTGAACGCATTCAAGGACCCCAACACAATTGATCTCATACCTGATGAGTGCAACACCAGTTGGAAGGTGGCTGCACTCAACAAACCCATCGCCTTGGGACGTGCAGCAGTCCGTGGCTTGCGTGCATCTGGACAGTGGCATGAGGCCTTTGCACTTGCCATCACTGAAGGCAATAAACAAAAGGTGTTTGTGGACAGCAAGGGTGAGGACACAGTTGTCCCTCAGCAGGTGCTTCTACGTGATGTGGACACCTGGTGGGATACTGTCTTTTTTATGATACGGCGCCTTTGTCACCTTCACCCAGTGCATGTTCTCATCCACTTACTAAACTATTACTCACTACCTTTGATATCATAGGCTTTTGACTACTTCCTTGCGCAGCCAAAGAATGCTGACCTCAAGGACCTTCGCATGAAGAAGAACGAGTGGGTTGTTCTTCAAGATTTCAAGATGGTGCTCATGGTAAGCTTCGTCTCACATACCTTCACTCTAACTGACATGACACTTGCAGATTCCCCACCAGGTACAGATGGTCATGTCCAAGGAGGCAACACCAGTGCTGTCTGGTGCCATCCCAGCGTTCGAGACATTCATGTCATTGTGGGAGGCACATGCAGAAAAACATGAGCAGCTGAAGCCATTCATAGATGTAGGTCTGGCAAAAGCATGCAAGTATTACAACAAAATGGACAACACACCTGCGTATATCATTGCACTTGGTGAGTGGCCTCTTTATTTTGAACTTCATTAGCTGACTCGTATCTCAGTCCTCAACCCCAGTGTGAAGATGACATGGATCAAGAAACACTGGGACACCACTTACATCATGCAGGTGGAAAAAATCGTCAAGGATGAGGTGAGTTGGCATCCTTTCTCACATAGCACAAAACTCAACATACCTGTTTAGATGTGTTCCTACCAAGATCGTCGTGCCAGCAACACCCCCACTACCAGCTCTGCACCTTCATGAGCATCAACCCCTGGCCTAGAGTTGTGGCAGACCATGGATTGGTTGGGTGCTTTTTCACTCACAGCGCTCACATCTCCATTGAGCAACACAAATAAATATATGTGAAACAAACCTGTCTGTAATTCATTGGATGTCATTGGATAGTGTAGACACAGTGTGAGTTGTGGAAACCTCAGCTGTGAGTTGGAGCAGTGCAAAGCCGGGGGAATGGAAATAACACCAGAAATGAGCAGGAGTTCATGCCCCTTATCATTGAGCCCATTCACATGATCCCCAAACAGATGGAAAAGTGAGTAAATGGTGTTTTCATGCTAAATTGTGTCTCCATAATTACTTTTCACTGCAGGACATTTTGCCTTTGCCATTATATTTTAAAATTGATAGACCACCTCCCCCTCACATTTTTGGGCCAGTATAACTTTTCAAAATGCAACAAATCGACCTAGGATGTAAATAAGCGCCCAACCACCCAGCAGTTGTGTGGTTGGGCGCTTAAATTCATCTTTGAATGAATTACACACTAACAAATGTCTCCTACACACCGAAGATGAAATTTCACCGGGAGGATTGTGGTAGTCAATATACCCCAAATAACCTGTCATATACAAAATCAGAGCATGCCTATTAGCTGCTGTGTGACAATGGATTTGGTATGACTGGCACAATGTTAGTAGCCCATAAAGGCTGGGGTGAAGTAGTATACTCATATTAAAAAATAATGGCCACAGCACAATTATTTTAAAAATAAAAATGGGATTTTGAACAATAAAATGGACTTAACATGAGGATCTTCATTTCCACAGTGTTCACATTGCTTTCAGGGCTTAATTCTACTGTGTACATTTTTTATTTTCATTGTCACAAAGAAAAATCATAGGATTTCGACTGCTGCTCATTCTAGCCCATGAAAGGCTCGGGACATGGACCCTGAATCGACAAAGCGCCTATTCGAGGCTGAGCCTCTAATAGGCGCCTTGGCCTTTCAGGGTCCATGCTCTGAGCCTTTCATGGGCTAGAACAAGCAGCAGTCAAGATCTGATGGTTTTCTTTCATGACAATGAAAATAAAAAATGTACACAGTAGAATTAAGCCTTAAAACCAATGTGAACACTGGGTAAATAAAGACCTTCATGTTAAGTCCATTTTATTGTTCAAAATCCAATTTTTATTTTTAAAATAATTGTGCTGTGGGCATTATCTTTTAATATCAATATACTACTTTGCCCCAGCCTTTATGGGCTATTAAAATTGTCCCATTCACACCAAATCCCCCACACACCCATTGTCATCCAACAGGTGGGAGGCATGCTCCATTTTGGTATTTGATAGGTTATTTGGGGTATATTGACAACCACAATCCTACCTACAAAATTTCATTTCTTGGCTGTAGGAGACATTCATCTGTGTTTAATTCATTCAAAAATGACTTTAAGCACCCAAACATGCCATTGCTGGGTGTTTGGGCGCTTATTTACATCCTTGGTTAATTTATTACATTTGGAAACATTATATCAGCCAAGAAGTGTGAGGGGGTTATTGATATGAAAATATAACAGTCAAAGGCTTATGCCATCTTCCTCTCCTCTCATCTTATTTGATCCTATCTTATCACATCCTATCTTATCTTATCTTATCTAATTATGTATGTAGCACCTGCCAAATTAAAGTCAATGGAGCCCCGAGCCCTTGATGGCTCATTCTACAAACCCAACCTTCCAGCTAGCCAGTCAGCCTGGCTGTCCTGCTGTGTTTGATCCTTTGTACCTCAGCTGACCACCAGCCAGCATTTACCAGAGACCAAGATAGACCCCTAAGCTGGTCCACAATTGCAATAAATGCCACAGTGTGCACACCCTCTGTGAATGAATTATTGCTGCTGGCTTGACAGTTGCAGAAATTGAAAATCTCTTGCTCCTAATAAGACATGACACAAGTGAATGTGAATCTGTGGATTCACATGTATCTGTGCTCGTGGATATGTTGATTTCTCAGGACCATACCTGCACTCCGATAGCCATTCCCAGCATATGTATCTGCAATGTGCCACCATTGTGCAGGTACCTGTCATCTACTTGGTACTGATGCTCAATGAAGTGACACTAGACCTCAAACTGGGCCACTACATCAAAGTGCGACTGGCACATGTTGAACAAATGCACAGGGGTGGAGGCTGGAGGCAAGAGAAAGGTGTTATATATAAAACCGCTAAAACTGTAGTTATCGGAATACATAGCTAACTACTGCGAGATTACTAATATACGCCAACACTCTCCCATAATTGCTAAGCAGAGATAGTGTTACCTAAAATGCAAAATCTGTGTCCAAAGTAGCAGATGTCGCATATGATGTGCTGGAGTTGTGTGAATCATCTTGAGGGGAGCTGGGGCATTCAGCCTTGTAGTGTCCTTTGCTACCACAATTGTGACAAATGATGTTCGGTGATCGCTTTGCTGCATGTGCACGAACCTTGACAGCAAGTGCTTGAGCCTCTACTGGTGCACTGGGGATCGAGATCAGGTCCAGATTCAGCTGGCGAGCTTCTTCATTGAGAAGACGAGTGATGATGTAATCGAGAGTTAGCTTCTTGGGCGAAGTAGAATTGAGGGCAACAACCAGGTTGTCGTACGTCTCCCCTAAACCATTGGTGAGAACGAGGATCATATCCTCTTCTTCTCTAGCCTTAACCCATGCCTTGATGGCATCTTGAAGTTCTGGATTGACATTTGGAATGGGGACGGTTGCCTGGCTGAAAACAAAAAGAGAGATACTTGACATCAGTGATCCATGTCTGCATGCTCTGTGTATCGGACTTCTTCATTGTGAGATAGCAATGGTGCATTGTGAGTCAGGAAGCAAAACCATGTGCCATGTGAACTTGGCAAAGGCTCTCCCAAGATTTCAGCAGGACTCCCTTTTCAGATATGGGGGTGCTGATCAGGCTCAACATTGAGGATGATTTCAGCTTGTGCCTGCTGCAGCTTCTTCTCGTAAGCTCTGACAGCTTTAGAAGTAGGGATACCAGGAGGACATGTGTCAGTACCATCGACAACACCCCAAAGGTCCTTGCGAACAAGTAGCGCCTTCATAACAAGACTCCAAGTGTAGTAATAATAGAAGTTGAAAGAGGATAAGAGGGGGGATATGTGATTCGAAAAACAAGTCGACCGGAGTCCTTCCCACAAGCAAGTGCAAAAATCAATGGTTAAATAAGCCATGTACATGCCAGAGCCCTTCCCAGCAGTAAAATAAACCTCTGGACAAACCGTGGAGCCCTTCCCGCAAGTTGTGTCAAGTGTGCCGCTATGGAGCCCTTCCTGCACAAGCACAATGATCCAGAGCCCTTCCCAGACCGCGTTAGTTACATAATACAACAAGTTTTACTCAAAGGACGTTTGAATGCGTGGCAATGAGTACCAAAGCCTAACAACTGTCGAAAAGAGGCTTGAGCTCATCTCGGGCCCATAACCTGTTGAACAAATGCATGGGGATGGAGGCTGGAGGCAAGAGAAAGGTGTTATGTATAAACCGCCAAACCCGTAGTTATCAGAATATATAGCTAACTACTGTGAGATTAATAATATACACCAACAGCACATGCTAATAGAGGCTATGGTCATGGGTCAGCCTCTACCCAGTGCAATTGATGTAGCTTGAACCATTGCTTGTGTCCTCAAGTTTGTTTTCTCCCCATGATGTAGTGCAGGTTGTTGTGACAATCCTGGCAGCCTTTGTGCAAGTCATGGTCAAGATTGGATGGCCTTGGTTATATGGTGAGTGCTGTGGCCTTTTATACACACCCCTGCTAACTACCATGCCTCTGAACTAGGGTGCTCATCAGTACACACTGCCAGTGGCAGTGCAGCAACCACTCAATCTACTACCCCCAGCTTGGTGTCACCAGGGTCTGGTGTGGTCCAGTTCTTGAGGGCATCCTGACCCAAACTACAAACTGAACCCCAGTTTGTTTTTGAGGCTGGAAGAGGGAACTGCAACCAAACCATGTTGTTTGGTTCAGGTTCTGGACCAGTTCATACCAGTTCACAACAAGAATCATAGATCACAAGTGATGTGGAGAACAATGGCCACACATGCTATGGTCAATATTTACCCCCAGTGAGGGTCAGCTGACACACACAATACTCACTTTGCACAGGGACAACAAGCACTGATGGTGTGGTGTGGTGGAAAGCAAGCCAATGGGCCATGCCTGCTGCCCAAGTGATGAATGGCTTATCTCTATGGAGTGGTTCATGACACTCATCAGGCAACAAGGATTGCAGGTCTCTTAGCTCTTTCATGTCATCCACAGGAGTACTGGTACCCACACATCTCATTGTGACACTTGATTCTGGTGTTAGAACCTAGATTGATTCTCTAATCTTTTGATATCCATCATTTCTGATAAGCCCTTCTTCTGCTATTTCCATTATCGTTCCATATGAACATTCCTAATCAAGATCCATCCTTTGATGTTATACCCATATATCTTATCCTTGATTCCATGTTGGCTCCATTTTGGTATTCAGAATCACACATCTTTACCTCTTTCATTTCTGATTCAGTATTCCACATATTCCCCTCAAATACACTTTTATCCAAGCTTATTTTTAGCCTGGATATTGATGTTCCTGATGTTACTGACATCCTTGATGTTATTACTGCTCTACATATAATATGGGATATCATGATGGCCATTTCATGTTGGTTCAACATTTGTTTCAATGGCTGTTTTGAACAATGGGGACTCCTTGGCAAAACTTGAAAAACAGGTTTAAAGCATGATATCCCCCATTTTTTTTTGGTTTCAAACCTTGTTTCAAAATTTATTTCTTTAGATATAACACTGTGCCATGACTTCAGCAGCACATTCAGGTGATGTAAAAGGGATGTCAAGGGACAATAAGACAAATGCCTCTAATCCAAGTGTATAACAGGATAGCGAATGTACATGAGCTATTTACTGCTTTATATAGATGTATAGAACCCAGGGGCATCTAGATAGGAAACATATTCTAAAGGCTGTTGACCAATCAATATGTGCAGCACTATCTACCAATTG
>MU134436.1:80539-182298 GCA_015039355.1 Ramaria rubella | reverse complement strand
GACTGAAGACCAGAGTGCTATCAGGTTTCTGATTGATCGGGTCTATTTGGAAGGTCAGTGTCAATGATGCGTTGAGACTTATCTGAGATGAGCGGGGGCTTCGGGTATTTGGAAGTGGAACAAGTAATGCGGAAAGGTAGGAGTAACAATAAATCAATATCGAGTAAAGACTAGCTTTTCTGAAAGGCGAGTGTAATCAAGGAGGGTTTGGGATGTTGGATGAGGTAGAGTCAGAATGATTGGAATGATTGGAGTGGTCGGAATAATGGGAATAGTCAGAATAATTGGGATATCGAGCAAGGTTTGAAGGCCTTGTTGCAGGTAGAAGTTTGGAGCGAATGAAGTGTAATAAAGGTTGAATGATAGAGGGTCGTACGAAAGATAGTGATATTAAAAGTAGTGAAGCAATACAATACAATACAATACAATACAATTTACAAGCTAAAGAAGCTTTGATGAAGAGGAAACATATTTAAGACATGTGGGATTCCGAAATCGGGAATGGAAGATCAGGGTGCGTGATATGGAGTTCCAAAGTTGGAGTGAATATGGGAATCAAGATAAGACATATGGGGATAATATCGAGATAGAGCCATGACTAAGAATAATAATGGGGACATGTCGGAAATAAGCAGAGAAGGCATATCAGAATATGTGAAATGTCGGAATAACGCAGGTCAGATCTGGGATCTAACACAATGCAAGATTTATGTATGGAAAGTATATAGAAAATACAAAGTTTCAAGTTAGTATATATCCAGAATGTGGATGCCACTTAACAAGTTATGCAGGTTTGTTGGTATTTATTAAGTGTCTACAACAGTTGTATGTGGAATGTAATGTAATGTACTCACAACTTATAATAATGTCTTGATTGAGTCACATTTTAAAAGCATTTATAGTTGATGAAATGTATATATTTTTGAGACAGAAAAATGATTAATAAAATCACTACATAGAGATATATGAAGAGACAATGACACAAGATCTGACCAAGAAGTGTATTGACATAATGAAAAAATTTGACAAGCCTGATGTTTTTGGGACAGATTATACCAAAGGGAAACACTCTTTTAAACCTTCTCTTTCTTCTTCTAATATAATATTCTGTGATAATGTAATTTTATGGTCAATCGGGGAGGACCATAGACCCTATTTACTAGCTAAGTGCAAAAACCTCTTTAATCATTCATTTGAGATAAGGTTGCTCTATTCAGATCATCTTCAGGATGATGACTTTAGACCTATACACACTCCTTATTATTCTTTCAACATCTCACTATCTGAAATTGCTCTAGAAGATGTCCTTAGAGCAGTGAAAAAAATTGTCAATGACAATGTTATCTTACATGATATAGACATCACACAGGACCTACCATACATAACAACCAGAGAACATGTTATAAAATACATAAGAAAGGTGGGAGTCCCAAAAGGAGATATAGTTGAAGATGGAAGAAAGGTAGGAGATAACTGTGTTTCTTTACAGTAGATCTCATTCTGCTAGAATCAAAGTGTATAACAAATATGTCCAAATGCTTGAAAGCTGTGATGTCATGACAGTTTTGGGTTCAAGAATTCACAACATATTTGTAGATCCACCAGAGTCTATGCAAAAAACATTGGAAGATGCTAAAGATACAGGTGTGACTAGATTTGAAGTGAAATTCTATGGAAGTAGGATTAGGTCAGTAAAATACTATATTAAACGTTTCAAAGCCTATAGAGATGATTTTGGGAGGATGTGAATTTTTCAAGGTTTCACTTAAGGAACAATGGAAACAACTTGTCAAGAATATTTGTGATAAGAAAGTCATAGTGGTATATCTAAAGAAAGAATGTTTCTTTGCATATTGTCATTGGTGGAATTCACAAACTGGGAAAATGCAAGGAGGTTATCAAAAAAGGTGTATTTCCCAAACATCTTAAGGCATTAGTTGCAAATTATAGTTTCAATGGCATGAAGATCAAACTTATTACTGTAGTTGGTAAGCATATAGTTGTCAAAAGATATTTTCGGGCTAAGCAAACCAATGAGAAGATTACTTTAATTCCAGGACCTAAAGGATCCTTATATCCTAGAGTACCTGCCATAACACTGCCAGAAGAGATGGGCCTCATCAATTATAAAGGTATTAAACTTGGATGGCCTGACCACCATATAAGAACTGGGGACTCACCACTATCCTCTATAAGGCAATGTGGGTACAGCAATGATTTAGAAGAGTTGACAGACTGTAATTTAAGGACATATAAACCTAGATATTCAGTTTTACATATATATACTACATATTGTGTAATGGCATGGGGCTACAAGTATTATAGAGGACTTGTTAAATGGGTCACTGCTCCGCATGACAGAGGCCAATTCCCCTATGTTTGTCACCCTGACACCCCCCTTGCTAACAAGGTGTAGTTCATTTTCTATCAAGTGCTCCTTTAAATAAGTCTATATTATTACCAGTGTTTGTATCCCATTGTTCTATGTATATTAATAAATTGGTGGTTATTTCTCCATGTTCTTTGTATATTCAAAGCTGTGTGCTGCTAAATGTAGGTTATCTACATTGCTCTCATCTACCCCATTCTTATTTATTCCATGATGGTACTATACATCCCCTTCCTTGTCCATGTGCCTCATTGCATTCTGGATATATTTACAAGCATTGCACAATTCACACCAAAATCTGTATAGTAGCAGTTATAAGGTGAATCCACTCTGCCCATACTCTATTCATAAATATACATATATGGACCTGTGGCAAAGCACAGATGCCCCAAGCTCATTGACAAGTTCAATACCTGATTAACTTTAACTAAAGGCTCTCCCAAACAATGCAAATGAGTATTTAAAGTTATGAAAGGATTCATGTGTCTCAAAATGACAGATCAGTTTGCACACACCTATGAGAGAAGGTAAGTTTCATTGTATATAGTATCGCATAAACCTCGATATTTTGTGTCAATTTCAAGCCCTGTGAGAGGGGGGTGTTGTTACCATAGTTACCTATAGATATGGTCATCAAAGCTTCAAGGTCTGTCACATTTGAATTATCAAAATGAACAGTGTCAGTAGCACAGTCACTGACCATTTGAATGCTTTGGGTCAGAATGATAAACATGACATAGTAGAGACATAGCACTGGCAAATCTAAGAGGTATTTAGGTTTACACACATAGTGAGAAATCCAATGGCTTGGCCACTTTGGATGTATATCTTTTTGACTGTCTTCTTTGATTGAATTTATTGGCAGAGGGTATGGTGAAGTTTGTTTGTTGGAGCTGGGGCCTCACCCATGCTTGCTCCATAGCAATAGTGTGTGTATTTTTATGAGCCACAGACCAGTTTGCATGCTCAGGGGCAATGTCATGCATTATGCAATGAACTAGGGGCCACCTGACCCATGATTGCACATCATCTTTGAAAGAAGAAAATATATTGAAGGATACAGCCAGCTATGGGTTGTGACATGTTGGTTGTCATCAAGTTTTGATCAATGTGAAAAACTCAAAGTCCCGATGGGGACAAATTTGACTTATAAATACTGCTGACCAACAATCATAGGTTTGAAAAATACAAGTTATTTTACAGGAAACTCTCATGATTTCCATACTTCCATCTAGTTCCTTCATTTTCCCCTATTGTCCTCTTCTCACTCCCAATGTACCTGTGACTTAAAACCCAATCAGCACATTTGACAGTGAATGCCTCTACCACCACAGGTGGCGACATCGCACGCACACATTGGTAATAGAGGCCTGATTACCTGGGTGAAATGACATACTCTGGCACATCACCGGCAACGACATCGTACGCACAGTGATGCCCATAGTGAGCTGTTTCATTCCACCCAGGTACTATGGAAACATTAGTCTGCAAGCTACCTTAGTATACTTCTAGCCTGTAACTAGAGATGCAAAGTCAGAACTCAATCAATGACATGCATGTATGACCCACATAAAAATGATGAGAATCTTGCCCATAGATGAGCTCCAGGACATTCCAGACACACACACAGTCTGAATAGACCAACCATCTGCAGACGTATCATGTAACTGCAAAGTATTTGAATGAAAATATCTGGGAGATTAGTAGAGAACACACTAAAACAAGCCAAGGGGATGGAGCTGATAGGTGGGGGACAGAGGTGGGGGACAGCAAGTAAAAACCACACAGGAACTGCTATGGTATTGCTCTGGAGTTGGTAAACAGAATGGGAAGAATATTAAGAACACTCACCATGATTATTTCATTTGTGAGATTGTGTTAGGAATCCAAGCACCGGAACCAAGAATCTGTTAGACCTGCATCAGTGAAAGATGAATAGCTGTGCTTTGAAAAGATGGCAACTGACACCACTGGAAGAATACCAGACAGTAAGCACAAGTAAAGAAAAGAAAGGAAACACACCAGATCAAAATACATGAAGGTTTGGTGCATGTGGGGCTGGGATTAGACTCTTGCCATGCTGTGCTGGCAGATCACGTGAGGGAAAGGATCAACTTTGCTGACTATGCAAGAGTGTACACTCTTGCGTAGTCAGCATCAGTCACGTGAGCACTGAGCTGGCCAGGTGGAACACACAGCTATGACGAGGAACGAGTCGGAGCTGTAACGTGGCTGAGTAATGTGAGGAAGAGGCTCTCTTGGGCTGGGATCAGACTCTTGCCACGCTGTGCTGGCAGATCACATGAGGGAAAGGATCAAATTTGCTGACTATGCAAGAGCGTATGCTCTTGTGTAGTCAGCATCAGTCACGTGAGCACTGAGCTGGCCAGGTGCTTCCTGCCATCACCATCAGTGTGCAACATGATGCACATGACCACCAGGTGGCCAGGACACCGTCGTTGATGATGGCATCACTGTGTGACGGTCCACGTCATGCCAGCACATTCTCGCTGCCACCATCACATCTGCGCCCCCAACACGGACAACTACCTGAAGCTCTACGTGGACCGCATCCATGCAAGGGGACCTTCAACAGATCCCCCATCCACCTGGGACTGTACGTAAGCCACCCTGCTGGGCACTGTGACATCTGCGCACCCCGGCAGTGGCGCATGACTGAAGGGTGGGCCTGGACGATTCCCCAACACCCCACAACCACTGTAGATGAACCCCATGCAGGGGGAACATATGCTGGTACATCCTACGTTCCCCTGCCTTGGCCAAGTCCCACTGTGCAAAACGCTGCAGATGGGCTAGGTGCACTGCCCCCTTCACTCCTCGACACCCGCATGCCTGCAGTGCCTGTTGCTTGTTGACACCCACATGCCCACAGTCCCCATCCCCTCTCGCCGCCCCCTGCTGCCCGCTTGCCGGCCCCACTGCCCTCTTGCCGCCCCCCGCTGCCCTCTTGCTGGCCCCACTGCCCTCTCACCACCTCCACCGCCCTTGCGCCACCTCCACTGCCCTCACACCGGCCCCACCACCCTCTCACCACCTCCTGCCGCCCTCTCGCCGCCTCCACTGCCCTCTCGCCGGCCCTTCCGCCCTCTTGCTGACCCCACCACCCTCGCGCCAGCCCCACCTCCCTCTCACCGCTCCCCACCGCCCTCTAACCCCCCGCCACCCTCTCATCCTCACCACCCTCTCTCCGGCCCCACCATGCTCTCGCTGCCCCCACCATGCTCTCGCTGCCCCCATCGCCCTCTCGCCATCCCCACCACCCTCTCCCTGTCCCCACCATCCTCTCACCGGCCCTGCCACCCTCTTGCGTGTCTTTTTGAGGTCTGAAGGTTGAGGGTGGGCTGGAGGGAAGAGGTGGATGCCCTGGGGGCCAGGCAACATTGCGCTGTGGAAGTAGTACCTCTTAGTACTGCTTGTATGTATGTAGAATAGTAAATGATATTATATTTCAGCATGTGCATTTTCTTGTGGACAGCAATGAAGTCACATGACAATAATCCCAACAGGATTCCTTGAGATACTAATATGACAAATAAAGGAAATGAGATCAAAATTTTAAAAAAGGACCTAGGAAGTCAGAGGGGTGGTCTGAGATGGCACCCAGATAAAATTGGATGTTTTGTATCAGAGGGCCCTATGAACTGAGCAGAATAAAAGTGCCAAAAAAATGGTCATTCCCAGTAGAACCCCATTGGGACCCCAAAACCATCCTGAAATCCAAAAGGAGATGGGTTTCGTAGTCCGGTTGTATGGTTTTCTTACATAAACCATGGACAAAATTTCATAATCCTGGATTATCATGGGAAAAGGGGGATGATCTTTGTGAAGGGCAAAATGGCCAACAATAACAGCCAATTCTTTCCTTCGTAAACTCAGGGAATTGGAATTCTATGTTCTCCCAAGGTTTTCCATGCATGAACACTTTGGGAAAATTATACATATTCCCTTGATTGTCTCTATGATTTACCTCACAACTTCCTGTGGTTTTCCCTCTTGGAAAACATTTGAAAAACCATCGGATAATGATACATATTCCCACTGTCTTCCTCTCTGGAAAATACTGGAGAAACATGGCATTTCCCAATGATTTTCCTGATCATTATCCACACAGTGTCCATCCTGTCTTCCAATAGTTTTCCTAGTCCTGGAAATTTTTGGAAAACCATGAATTTCCCTGAGGTTTCCCTCATTGGATTTTCTTGGGAAGAGGCACCCAGTCCTGAAGGTTTTCCTCAGGATTTTCTGGGTCGGAAAATTTTGGCATGTCTCCAGTGTTGGTCAGCTGGTTTTGGTTTCCATCTCAAAGATACGGGTGGCAAATGATGAAGTGTGACCGGATTTCATGAATGACAAGGCCCATAGGACCTTGGCATGATTGTCGGCAAACTGGGTCAGGCATAGGGCAAGGTAGAGCTTGCACAAATTCAGGAAGGCTCACCCCTTCTCTCTATCACCATTGAAGTCAGCTGGAGTAGCAGGTGTTGCATGTTTGTGAGTAGTTGGGGGAGAGAGCGGTGTTGTCATAAGGGTGGCGACATTGTGGTTCAAGGTGTGTACTTGGACATCTGTCTGTCAAAGTTACTGTGCCAACATCTCCTTCTCCTGTCTCTCAGCACATAAGGCAGCATTTAGAACAACAACATGCTGGTGGAGCTCATTATAAGCTGAACAATAGTCAAAAGGATTGGGATCCTCTGGTACAGGTGTAGACATTATAGGGGATAGATGGGGTGTATAATGTTATGTAGAGGATGTACTAGAGGGGTTCTGGGCTGCTATGCACCTGAAGATATCAATTCAGAGACAATAGCGACAGTAGCCGGTCCAGTAAGTTGTCAGGCTTTTCTACTATAAGGGCAACCTCTGGGGCTAGTGGAATATCACACTAGGACCTGGCAGATGGGAATCCAAAGATATATCAACATACAGGGATCTACACACAAAGATGCATACCTGGCAGATGGGAATCCAAAGAGAAAAGCCTAAGGATCCCATTGCCAAGGTAACTACCTAATGGGGTATGCAAATAGGCACCCATCCATCCTGGCACATTATGTATGGGTGCTTATTTGAACGAACATAAAAAATGCAAATAAGCAAGCATAGAAAATAGGGTAAAACATCAAAGGATGCAAATAGGTGCTCATCCAACCTGGTGCAGGATGGATGGGTGCTTATTTGAACAAACATTGAGAATGAAAGGGGTCAACATGGGAGAGGAGAGTGAGAGTGAAATAGTAGAAGAATGAGAGAGATGATAGAGGGTGTAGGGGCGAGTAGGAGGGGTTCCCCTTACAGATGCCAAGACTTGCGTGAATGAAATTTGGAGCTTCAGATGGTGAACTAGTGGGTACTTTGGCATGGGCGGATCTTCATCCAAACCTCATGTGATGTTTGATGTCAGGGTCCAGACCGGTCTGGACCTTCTGATGGCTATGGCTACTTGCTATAGCCACTTTCCCAGCAACTTTTTCCCAGACATTTTCACCTGAATTCAAGCAAAAATGTCTGGACAAAGTTTAAGGTACTGGGACCAGGCCTATATAAGGACTTTCAGGGGTCCTGGAAGGAGTGAGCGAGTGGGTTTCAAGCCTACTTATATAGCTGGCATGTTTGCATGTCACATGACCTTCATTCAAACTCTAAATTGAACGAACGCAAAGGTCATGTGACATTCATTCACACCATATATATAAGCAGGCCTGCAACCTGCTCATTCACTCATTCCTGGCCCCCTCAGGGCCAGGAAAAATATAGAAAAATAATAAAAAAATTAATTGAGTACAATATTAGTGTGCAATGTAGTGTACACCACCACACAGGCTTTCCAGAGCCCTGTGAGTCTCTCATTGCGACTGTAATGAAGCCCGTGAGTCAGACCCACCTGTGAGTAGTGTTGCTGCAACTTCGGTTAAAAACCAGTCAAGGACCAAAGTTGAACCACTTGGCAACTCCCGAGGTCACGGTTTGGTCACGGTTTGTGACAGTCACAGTTACGACTAGTGGATTTCATGCTGAAATCCATAGTCATAACTGCAACCTATAGTCACAGTCAACTGTACTCACAGCCAACCTGCTGGCTGCAAGTTAGGTTGCTTTATGCCAGTCACAGACACGTGGCTGGCATAGAGCCGGCTGCCAAACATGGTGGCTGTTTGGCAGCCACTAGTGCTCTAGCACCAGTACTCGCAGTGTTAGCTGTGAGTACTGGTACTCTACGCCAGCCACACGAACATGGCTGGCACAGAGTATGGGCAGTCAGTGGCAACCCCATTGCCACTGCCTCTCCGCCGCTGTTGCAGCAGCAGTGGCTGAACTGGGTTCAGCCACCGCCAGTGCGACTCCCCCACCAGTACTCGCAGCCAAAACTGCAAGTACTGGTGCTCTACGCCAGCCACACCAATGTGGCTGATGCAGAGTAGGGGCAGTGGCACACCATTGCCACTGCCCCCCACTGCTGCTACTATTGCAGCAGGGGCTGCTGAACTGTGTTTGGCAGCTGCCAGTGTGACCCCAGCAGTACTTGCACTGCAAGTACTGCTGGACTGCAACCCCATGGTCAACCAACCACATAAGAACCTGTTTGGCAATGCGAGCAAGGGACGTGATCGCAAAAGGCTCCTGCAATCCCACATATGGACAAATCACACCTGAGTTTGATCATGATCTGTACAACTGAACAGGTGTGTAATACAGTAGCAGTAATACAGGCATGTGACATAAAACATCCAATCCACCCCAAGCTTTGATACCTATGTCCTCTGCACTGGTATATTTTTTGATAGTCTTTGCAATCTGTTGGGTGTGGAGGAAATAGAGAGTACATAATAGGTATATACATGTGTAGCTACTTTGGAGAAGTTGCTGTAGGGATGAGAGACTTCGTGTGGTTGCAAGTGTGCTCTGAAAAACTGGTCTGAGCAGTTTTGCACTTTTGGTGGGGTGATCTCACAGGTGCATTTCCCAGGAGCGCCATGACAATCCCAACCAAACGGAGCATGCCCAGGTGTGATCACAACATGTAATCATGATGCCAAGTTGGCAGAGCAATCACACGGTTTCACATTGCTGAATGGGCTCTAAAGTGGTTGGTCAACTACATGGTCGCAGTCAACCACTTTAAGTGGTTGACCAACACCCCAGGTCAGTTAAAACTGTAGTTGTGACTACAGTTTCGACCTGGGGTTTTTTGTGTGACCTATGTAGTTGAAGTCACAGCTGTGGAAACCATGGCTTGGTCAACCAAACCGCAGCAACACTACCTGTGAGCAGAAACCCATGTGGATCTTGGTCGAGCCACCGAGGCAGAACCATACCCACAAGTAGAATCACAGGTGATCTGTGGGTAGAGTCGTGGACAGCCCTGGGCCTGAATGTCTCAAGACAAAGAAGTGCACCCTCATTGACTTGGGCAGGGACAGCTGAAGGGGAATATGGAGACCTGGCATTTGTCAAGCTTTGAGGTCAAGAAGGTGTAGAATCTGATATGATAGGAGATGGGGATCATTTTTCAGGTTTGGAGGAGAAAGACATCTGGTATAGATAGAATGATAGTAGCAGTGCAGGGGTAGTAATTGCCTGCCTCCCATCTATCGAGGCTTCTTAAATATCATCTTATGAGTTAATACAGTTGATGTTTTTTTGGCCTTGCGTGACCACCACCAGGGGAGCATGTAGCTTTTCTGAGATCCCAGATGTGCAGAAAAATAAATCATGGAGCAAGATTTATTCAAATAAAAATCTAGTACAATATGGTGGCTAATGGTAGATCCTTTATTTGATTGGCAATATACAATTACTATTTTGGCTGGAGCTGGAGCGGTGGTGTCATGAGGGGCTGTTGTCATTGGAGCGGTTTCTGGGGTGACCGATGGGGTGATGGCAGCCAATGCTGACGAAGCTCTTTGTTACAGCCTTACAGCCCCATCCAAGTCATACTCACCGCATTCTGGGGATTAGTATTCAGGGCTTGAGTGTATAGAACCACATGAGAATACTAGGTATTTGTAATACAAAAGCTCCAAGTATGCAGAGAGTGAAGTACAGTGAGTTTGCCTCAATGGGGCCAGCTACTTGAAGTTCAAGTGCAGGTTGGATTTCCAAAGGTGAAATACACTGGCTACCCACATTTTTAAGTGTATACAACTCTTTAGGATATGTGGAATATGAACACTTATGAGTAGCTTCAATCATATATCATACTCAGGATACCTTTAAGTCCATTGAACCCAGGCAGGTATTCAGAATGCCAGATCTTCTGATTGCTTTCAATGTCATAGGCATTTCACATTCGAATAAATACCCTATATACATGTAAACAAAGCAGCATACAACCTAATACCCTTCTCAGCTGAACCCTCAGCTCTGGTGTACAGGACAAACACCAGTCCACACCAGTCTGTGTGCTGCATCAGTCCCTGAGCCTGATTCGGTGGACACTGTTGGAGTGTCATGTCAGTGGTAAACGTGACAGTGATGCAGAAGGATTTTGGATGTGGTACGTACTTTTCTATTCAGCTAGGGTGGTCTTGTGGCATTCTTCAAGGTGCGTGATGTGGACGACTGTGAGGATGCAGGTTCTCAGGGATGCCAGGGTTGAGCTTCTCAGTGATTGGTTTCAGAGGCACTATGCATAGGTACATATCGGCTCTCAGTGCAATCAATGGTGGGCATTCAAAATCAGCAACTACAATGTACCTGGCAACATGCTCACTCACTCCTGGCAGGGGCACCGGTCTTGATATGGCCCATTCCAAGTGCAACAACAAGATCTTGACTCCCCAGGTCACCGATAGTGAGAGCTACACACTGCAATGGCATTGGTGTCAATAGCAGCATTCTACCGTAACGAGACATACCTTTGGATTGACTCAGAAATGGGGCCAATTTGGTTGACCTTCACGCAATACATCAGTCAAGCCTAAGTTGCAAGAAAGATACTCCAAGCCTACCTTAAGCCAAAGCCCATTGCACCCCTTCTTCTCAATTGCAGTCTTGATGTGAATGGGGTTCGTCATCAGGACCACATACCAATGTGATATTGGTATGGCCCAACGTTGAAAGTCAAAGTGACATCCCTATACTGTTGAAACAACACCAATGAGCTCCAATTTTCAAAGAGACCGAGACCTCAGGTACTTACACAAATGTTAGAGTATACATGCCCTGACATAGATCTGTGCTCATGAGTAATTGTGTTGGCTGGCTTGACTACAATTGAGGTGCACACAGGGCTATAACGCGGGCAGGGATGATGGAGAGAGAGTGGGAGGCGTGTTGGCTGGCTTGACTACAATTGAGGTGCACACAGGGCTATAATGAGGGCAGGGATGATGGAGATAGAGTGGGAGGCATGTTTGCAAGCTCATCTGTGTGTGAGTTAGAGGTATCATGACGGTATTACAACAATAGGATAAAATGGGACAAAGCTAGGAAGAAGGAACGAGGTATGAGTGGTGATGCCACACAGTGCAGTTGACCACGCTGTGATCATATCCTTTGAGATCCAGACCAGGATCAGTGGCATAATCAGTGCTAGGGAAAAGACTTATGATGCGACATGTGTTCACCATAGCTTGCAATGTATGATTGTCAATATGTGTGTGGGGGAGTGGTGTGGGGTGGCAAGAAAAGGGTGGCTACTAGTACTAGACATGCACATTTTCTGACCCTGAAAACACACATCCTGTGTGAAAATTTCTAAGTCAAATTTTGATTACAGGAGCTCACAGGAACCTACAGGAACTCACATGCAGTTCTATGATCTTGTGTGCAGCCTTTGGCATTTTGATGTCGTTGCACGCAAGCTCATGTGATTGAAAGTTTAGATAGTGTATATCTTTGTAGATATATATATCTAATCTAATCTTCAGGCACAAAAGCTGCTTGCGTGCTCCAAGGGACTCTTGATCTTGGATGGGCTCAGATGTGCTTATGGGCACTTGAAGGTAATGAACTTCCCAATTCTGCTGCTTATGCACACCATATGCATACATATTTGCACAAGCATTGGTTGCTTGGACTCTTAAACACTCTGATGTATTCAAACTACGAATACACCCTAAAACACAGGAATTTGACCTGAATTGACAAACATCAAGAATCCCCAGAGAATCGAAAGTGTGACACAATGATCTCCAACGTGTCCTCGATGGCAGAGAACCCAGCCAAAACCTCAAATTTCCTGCCTTCAGGAACACATTCCCAAGAATATTATATATTTTGGGAATTCTCAGATAAGGTGAAGTTTAAGTTCTAACTTATGGGAAACTCAAAGGGAACATTGAATATTAGCTAATTTCCATAACTAGAATCCTCAATACACTCTATTTGTTCTCCAAGTCAGTGAATGCATTGGAGATCTTTGTGTCCTGAACCATGTGAAACTTCTTTTTAATTTTATATAACAGGAAGGTTTTCAACTCAAGAGAATCACTGGAAAACATGGAGAGAAGTTAATGTTTTCCAAGAGTACTTAAACTTTTCCAACATCGAGTTGCTAAAGTTTGCTGGTTCGGAGAACTCAAGATATCCCCATTTGGTAATTTTAAATTCCCTGCCTTCAGTTATCTTCAGAGTACTTAAACTTTCCCAATGTCAAGGACTCAAAGTTCTGAGATCTCACCCTGTTTGGTAATTTTAAATTCCTTGTCTTGGAGTACTTAAACTTCTACCAAACTTTTCTGAGTGTGAGAATTTTTAACTTCAAAAATATCTACATTTGGCGATTTTAAATTCCCAGCCTTTGGTTATCTATGAGCCCTAGTTATCTATCCCAGCATGATCAGTGACAGCGACAGAGTTAATAGGTAGAAAAGTATATGTACCTGATTTTTGAGGTTGCAAGGCATGGTAATAATGCTAGAGTGATGAGAGATGGGATCTGAGCATTGAAATGTTGAAGGAGTGATGTATGGACAATGGTGGGAAGTGCGGGGAAGAAGACGGTCATTGCTGAGGGGGATGCCATTTGGGATGTTAGTTGTGCCGTTGCAAGAGAAGCGACCACACCTGACGACAAGAGTGGCCACTGGGCTTGCAGGTGGTGGGGAGTCCAGGAGCAGAAGGGACCACCATGCTCTAAGAGTAGGTAATGCAGGTGTGAGCAAGATGATCTGCAGAAAATAGCCCTGAAAGTATGAGATGTGTACCTAAAGATTTGATGTTTTGAAGCGCTCACCAGGAGCCGCTGCAGTACCAATACCCAAAGTGATCTAACTTGAACAGGTAGATCACCAAGAATCAGAGCCACTCATACTTAGGTTACCACGAGTCCAGCCGCCGCCTGGAAAGTCATTTTTGTACTGTTAACAACTGGCGCACTGTTGCAGAGGTACAGGAAAGTAGTTTTAGAAATTTCAGGGAGACTTGATAAATTTTTGCTAGTACTCACAAGTATTTCAGTTATCCTGATCATCAGCCAGAGAACATCAAAGGAGACTCGCGTGGGTACTGATTCACGAGCATACTCAGGCTGAAGCTTTGGAGATCTGAAGAGTAATACGTTGAAGGTATGAGAGCGACAATCCATAGACAGTACTTAGTTGGATCACTCAAGTACTGAAAGTGATGTGCATACCTAAAGTGCATACTAACCACAGGCCACTGCAGGGCCAAAGAGGTGAGGGCTTGAAGAGCTGAAAGAGTAATCTAGTGTTGAGGTGCTGCAGTATCGGTGGGAGGAGTGGGGAAGAACGAACACGGTCGCTGCTGAGGGGGATGCCATTGGGATTGTTACTTGTGCCGTTGTTAATCCAGAGGTCGCAACTTGTTTCGACATACCAGAACTTGAAGCCAAGAACGCGGGAGGTGTCATGATGAGGCATTGAAGAGCGCTGAACCGCTGAAGGACGCATGGCCGATGAATTGTGGCTGAAGGCAACAATGACAGAGTGAAGATCTAAAGGGGTGGAATGGAACAATTGAAAGGCTGGAGAGAGAGATTGAAGATATGACTGATGTACTGACAAGATGCATACCTGAAGTGTTGAGATGTTGAGGTGCTGCACTAATGGGAGGAGCAGGGAAGAACAAACACGGTCACTGCTGAGGGGGGTGCCATTGGGATTGTTACTTGCGCCGTTGAGAGAGGAGCCACTGCAGTAAGGTCTGAAGTGATCTAAAATAATAATTGAGCAAACTTGAATGATCAGCGATTATCTCAAGAATCAGCGACTATCTCAAGAATCAGCGACTATCTCACCATGAATAACAGGAGAAGTGATGCTGGAGGTGTAAGTGGCGAGGTGTTGAAGAGCGCTGAAGCGCTGAAGGAGACATGGACAAAGAATTTGAAGTCGGTGAGGCACTGGAATCATGGAGAAAGGAACAGACAGTGATGAAGAGCCTATCATGCAGTCAAGTTACGATACCTTGACGAGCTGGCTTCAAGAGCTGTTTGACACCCAGTTACTCACCGGCTCACTTTACATAGCACTGAAAAAGTTGAAGGGGAAACCACAAAACATTAATTCTGCATAGATATAATATTTTCAAGCTTACAATTACAGGTTTAAACGAAGTATAGGGCAAAGGCATAGCGTTGACGTTGATAGGTGGAAGGGATAGTGGGGAGAGCTGAGAAAGTGACCTGGAAGTGCACACTTGAAGATCTGAAGAGTAGGTAATGCAGGTATGAGCATGATGATCCACATAAAATAGTGCTGAAAGTATGAGATATGTACCTAAAGACGTGAAGAGTACCAGAAAATACCTAAAGTGATCTAACTTGAACGTCAGCACTTCAGCGACTAGGTAGATCACTGCCTGATTGTTTGAAGTCTCTTCAAGTTCAGACCTTACCAACTGCATGTGCATATTTCAATCATCAACTTGGTATTGTGTTCACCTAGACACAATTGGACTCACTAGCGTCTGAACCATCTAGTGAGTAACATTTCGTTTTCAATTCTTGATTCTGAGCTGCGTCTACCTAGACGCAATTGGACTCACTACACATGATTATAGTGAGTAACCTCTTGTTTTGCAGTATATCGTTGTGAGTCTTCCTGGCAGGTCTTTGACTATTCACTTACCACACACAACTGTGACTTGGCGTCCCACCACCCCCACTATGAACTTGCATCGCGTTAAAATTCCTGCCAAAATCAAATGCCTGTGCCTGTTCATTGGAGTTATAGCGGTGGGATTGGATTTCATACAAGGCAATGGGCCGATGTGGGTCCCTAAGAAGATCCTTGCCTTCCTCACGACTATGGCAGCTTTCATGTGAGTCCTTCTGTTGAGCGGTTTGTGTTTCTCGTCTGATATATATTATCAGCATTCCTGTTGTGCACACTCCTCCCAGTGGTGTTCAAGATGATGTTGGCAATGAGCGTTCCCTCCCGCTCCATAACACACACATAGGATGTCATCACATTTCACACCAGAGGACAAATGCGAGGGATTTCAGGGTGCCCACAGACTTTTTTTGATGTTTTGTCAACAAGGCTTCCATTTACTTGAGATTGTCCTTATGTCTGTTTGATTTAAAAAACTTGTCTTGTTCTTCAGAAACATAGAAGCCGAGTCCACTGTGTTTTCGATGTATATTTCAAATTAGAAAAGAAACATTGGCGCCCCTGTATTTGTGGGTGTATATACACTTATTTCTTTGGTGCGTACACATTTCTAGTTCATATTTAAATCCCTGGGGATAGGCAGTATGATTAGGGCCAGTTAGCTTTATTCCAGCTCGAGCCCAGGGAAATTCTACTGACAACAGTATACAAAAAGGTCTTCCTGGCAGGTGTATCCTTCCATGCAGGATCCTAGGTCATCATGGATACCCGATTTCTGCCTGTTCCATGGAGGACTCGTTTCTCTTGAATTCATTCAAGAGCTGATTCGGGCCGAGACCTGCGTGGCACCCAGTTACTCACTGGCTGCATAGATAAATAGCATTGTCAACTTACAATTACAGGTGACTGTGACTTGGAATGATTATCTCATCAATGTGGTCAACACGTCACAATTAGCACTGCAGACCAGCAGCGTGGGGAAGTGGGAACCATCGTACTTGTGGTACGTGGAAGGGAGACGGGGAGGGCTGAAGAAATGACATGCAAATGCGCACTTGAAGCTTTGAAGATCTGTAATGCACAATGATCTGCAGAAATAGCTGGATTGCAAGTGCTGAAAGAATGAAATGCATACCCAAAGATGTAAAGTTTTGAAGTGCCCAACCAGGAGCCACTGCAGTACCAGAAAGATGAGGAGCTGAAAGATCAGTTTGTGGAAGAACATGAACTGAAGTGATTGGATTAGCAACTATCTCACGGTGAGTAGCTGGGTAAGTTATTCATAGATCACTTATCATACCTGATTTGTGAGGTTTCTAGGCATGGTGTTCATGAAATCAATAGTGAAAGAGTGAACACCTTGAAACAGATTGCAAAGCTAGAGTAAGAGACCCAAAATCAGAGCATTGAAACACTGAAGGAGTGATGTACAGATGTGATGCATACCTGAACCATTGAAATGTTGGACTAATGGTATCGTTAATCTAAATGTGGCAACAGATTTCGACATACAAAAGGCAAGCATGCTGGAGGCATGCTGAGGCATTGAAGAGTGCTGAATTTCGGGCTGAAACAGACAACGAATTTCAAGTTGTCCACTTGGAGACACTGGATTAGAGGGGCACAGAGCTATCAGTCTGTCAGCTCTGAGACCGGTTCAGCACCCAGTTACTAACTGGCTTACTTCAACGTTGGTGAGACATTAGTTCTTAACAGATAAATCGCACCGTACAGCTGACACTTACAGCTTAAAAAGAGGTATACTAGGTATGGGGGCCACAAGATGCAAGGTGGCGGTGTGAACCACAAGTCACACGGTCAATCAATCACTCAGACCTTCACAGCTGCAGACCTTACTGTAATTGAGGTGCATCAAGCAATGTATCATTAAATGTGTACATTTAATGTATTCATTCGCGCCGCTTGTGGTTAATAGGGTGACCACTCGGACTGTCCAGCCACTGCCCAGTAATTCATTTTTATTTTGTTATGTTCATCACGCTGAATGCTTTTATCAGAACCTGATGATGTGCAATCACTTGGTGCTGGAGGCAGCTCTTCAGCTTAAGTTCGTCAACGCACCATGAGTCCGTGACATGGACTTGTCAGCATATTCAAGTTAGGCTCTTCATAGCTGTCTGTGCTCTTCTATATATCACCTTGGCAACTTCCAATTAATCATCATCAGCGACTAGTTGACTCCTTCAGCATTCTTCAACGTCTCACCACTACACCTCCAGCATCTTATATGCCAAAACAAATTGCCACATCTCGATTAACAACACCATTACCTCAAAACCTCAAAACTCCAGGTCCGCAGCATGTTCTGGACAATGGCTTGTTGTCTCGGGCTCAGGCAATCTATGGACAAAGATGTATTATTTAGGACCATGGCCTGCTTTCAATCAGCACTCACTTGTTTTCAAAACTAAACCTAAACGTAGAATGGTCGAAGTGTTGACCGTCGACTGGAAAGCCTGAGGTGATCTAAACTAGCTGTGAATCTGAACTCACTTGTTCTCTGAATGAGCTAACTTGACAACCAGCGAGGATTTCATGGTGAATAGCTGGAGAGGTGATGCATGGATGGTGTATGCACATGGTTTTTTGAAATTTTGAGGCACTATATACATGGGATCAATAGTGAAAGAGTGAATGTCTGAAGGCATGAAATGGGCTAATTGAAAGGCTAGAGTGATGAGAGATTGAAGATCTGGGCTTTGAAACACTGAAGGAGTGATGCACAGACAAGATGCGTACCTGGAGTTTTGAGATCTTGAGGTGCTGAGCTGGACTAATTTGTTTCGATGTACAAGAAGGTGCAGCAGTGAGGTGTTGAAGATTGAAATCAAGTACCGAAAACCAGCACAATACCCAGGGACATTGTGATAACTCATGCAGGATGGTAAGTATAAGCCCCTACAGCTCAGTTAGTCAAGATTTTCATACAATATCAGTGTTGGTACAATCAGTTGAAATGAACTGTCCACCTAAAGGCTAGACAATAGAACCGACGCACTCACTCGCATTCCCACTGAGTCAAACTCCAGGTAATTCATTTCTTCATCCAAGCACTATCAAGTTTCCATCAGTCTGTTATTATCTCTCTTGTACCATGACAACCGTATCACATCCAAACTCAAAGTGAGTCATTTTCCGACTGTTCAACTAACCATTTTTGTCTCTTTATTAGATATCTTACCATCCTCACCTGATTAACTTACCAGCTCAATGTGAGTGCCACTCTTTTTATTGAGACTGTTGGAAACTTACCTGATTCCGTGTCAACTTCACCCAGCTGAACTCACTCACACGAGCAATCTCCAAAATGAGCCCCCCCTTCAAGTTCATCGCTGAAGTCAAGTTAGTGTTACTTGTCCTTACGACCATTGCCTCCGGCATGTATTTTGGGCCTAGCGATGGCCCAATAGTGCTAATAAAATGTATGTTAGCATTATTGGCAACAGTGGGGGCGGTCATGTGAGTAGAACCATTGATGGATCATATATTGATTGACAACCTTAATTAGTGTTCAATGGAAACACAATTTGACTGAAAATGTTACCACAGAGAGTCTTCCAAGGTATAATCAGGATATCCCAATCACTCCTGAGGCGCACCCAACCGATTCTAGGCTGAGGAGGAGATTCTATGGGGAGTTTAGGAACCTTTGAACCAGGAAGGCATTTGAAAAGCTACCGATGTTAAAGATGACTTGCTATCTTTTGTTTTGTTTTGCATAATTGCATCCTATTTGAGGAAAACTTACGGGAATATGAATTACTAAGCCTGTTTGATATGTGCCTTGAAGAACATTTTTCAATCTTCGCAGGGGTATAATAGATGTTTCAAGCTGCAATTGTCCCAGTATGGGTCAATAAATGATATTAGCAATGATTGATTACATGTGTGTCCATTACATATCCCTTGTGCCTACTATTTGGTTTATTTCCAGTTGTGTACGTCCTGCCGGTCGCTCGTGGAAGTCACAAACGTTAGTTGCCAGGCAGCTTCCCCCATCCGAGGAAAGACCATCTGCCATGACTGGTGGACACACAACATCCTCAATGTCGCCTATGCAGGGAATCTGAGTGCACAGCTTAGTCAGGCGGCAATCCGCTAGGGCGAAGTGCTTCTGAGAACATGCTAGACGACGGTGGTGTAAGTGCATTAAAACACATCCGTAAAATGATGAAAAACCTTTAAGATTGCCCAAATCTCATACCATTTGTTTGATGTACTGAGGTTGATTCTGAGTCTGCTCCTCCAGCTTACTGGCAGTAGTCTCTGAAGCGTTAAGAGTAAGACTAAAGTAGACTTCTGCTAGACTTTGATTTTGGCTGTAGGGTGTGACAAATGGAGGGGCAGAACCCAGGTTCTGAGAAAAACATTCAGCGTGATGAACATAACAGAATAAAAATGACTTACTGGGCGGTGGCTGGACAGTCTGAGTGGTCACCCTATTAACTACAAGCGGTGTGGATGAACAAATGTATGTGTTTAATGATACACTTTCGAAAGCTGTGAAGGTCTGAATTGTGATTGAGAGTCAGACTTCAAGTTCACTTGTTGATCACATGACTTGTGGTTCCCAGCGTGACACAGCACCAACTTGTACCCTTGCACTCTTGTCACTCTTTATCTCGTGGCCAGCCCATACCTAGTATACCTTGTTTTAAGCTGTAAGTGTCAGCTTTACAGTGCTATTTATCTGTTAAGAACTAATGTTTCACCAGTGTTGAAGTAGGCTAGTGAGTAACTGGGTGCTGAACAGGTCTTTGATAAAGCTACAGACTGATAGCTCTTCAGCTGGTCAAGGTACTGTGACCTGTCTGTGACCTGTCTGTGCCCCTCCAATCCAGCGCCTCCGAGTCGACAACTTGGAATTTGTCATCCATTTCAGCCTGAAATTCAGCGCTCTTCAGCACCTCAGCATGCTCACCTTTTGAAACCTGTTTCCACATTTAGATTAACGATACCGTTAGTCAAACACCTCAAAAACTCAAAACTCCAGGTACACATCCCGTCCATACATCAATCCTTCACGGTTTCAATGCTCTGTAAGTGATCTATGCATCACTTCTCCAGCTGTTCACTGTGAGATAGTTGCTCATCATTGGCCTTTCATCCCCTCACCTCTCCAGTACTCCAGCGGCTCCATGGTTAAGTGCTTCAATACTTCACAACTTTAGGTATGTATCAATCCAGATCTTCAAAGCTTCAAGCATGCACATCATTTACACATCACTTCTTCAGCTCTCCTTCCTTTCCTGACCACCTACCGTGAGCACGGTGGTCCCTGCTTTCCCCATGCTCTCTCCTGCTCCTGGACTCCCCACCACCTGCGAGCCCAGTGGCCACTCTCACTGTCAGGCGTCGTTGCTTCTCTTGCAACAGCACAACTCTCCTTTGGCATTTCAATGCTCAGATCCCATCTCTCATCACTCTAGCATTATTACCGTGCCTTGCAACCTCAAAAATCAGGTACATATACTTTTCTACCTATTAACTCTGTCGCTGTCGCTGATCATGCTGGGGTAGATAACTAGGGCTCATAGATAACCAAAGGCTGGGAATTTAAAATTGCCAAATGTAGATATTTTTGAAGTTAAAAATTCTCACACTCAGAAAAGTTTGGTAGAAGTTTAAGTACTCTGAAGATAACTGAAGGCAGGGAATTTAAAATTACCAAATGGGGATATCTTGAGTTCTCCGAACCAGCGAACTTTAGCAACTTGATGTCGGAAAAGTTCAGGTACTCTTGGAAAACATTAACTTCTCTCCATGTTTTCCAGTGATTCTCTTGAGTTGAAAACCTTCCCATTATGTAAAATTAAAAAGAAGTTTCACACGGTTCAAGACACAAAGATCTCCAATGGATTCACTGACTCGGAGAACAAATAGAGTGTATTGAGGATTCTAGTTATGGAAATTAGCTAATATTCAATGTTCCCTTTGAGTTTCCCATAAGTTAGAACTTAAACTTCACCTTATCTGAGAATTCTCAAAATATATAATATTCTCGGGAATGTGTTCCCGAAGGCGGGAAATTTGAAGTTTCGGCCGGGTTCTCTGCCGTCGAGGACACGTCGGAGATCATTGTGTCACACTTTCGATTCTCTGGGGATTCTTGACGTTTGTCAATTCAGGTCGAATTCCCGTGAAACGCGGTGACCGGTGATTTCTTTTCCCACGGGGGCAGAATCATCCAATCACGTGACCATTACATTTCAACCATGACCACCACGGCTATCCGATACACTGGCCACTTACATTTGCGAACACGTCTTGTACTCTCCATTATCAGTGGGAAACCCGTTAGAATTGATGCTATTCGATCTCACGATAAAAACCCTGGTCTTCGAGGTATGTGTCTTACAATAGGGCCATGAACAAGTGACAGACTCCACGTTCTATACCAGATTTTGAAGCGAGTCTGCTTCGTCTACTAGAAAAGATAACGAATGGCACTGTAATTGAAATATCGTATACTGGTGAGCTCTTTCCACCTCGTTACCCTATGGGTTAATTAGGTACCTCCCGGAAGGCACATCTGTCCTTCTGAAACCCGGGGTCATTGCGGGAGGCCCTGTTACGCATGAATGTCCATTATCTAGATCTTTAGGTTACTTCATGGAGCCTATTATAATGCTCGCGCCATTTGCGAAAAGACCACTGCAGCTGACACTGAAAGGCGTCACGACCAATGAGGAAGACTTATCGGTATCTCCTTTTGTTTTCCCCTTGTCCACTACTAATATGAGTTGGGCGATAGGTTGATCTGATCCGTACGGTGACATTGCCCCACCTACATTTTTTTGGAATCCAGGATGGCCTGGAATTACGAGTGCGATTTTGATGTTTCATTCCTCTTTCTGGGTGTGTATTTAACACAAGGCTCCTAGATATCGCAACGTGGGGCAGCACCACTCGGGGGTGGTCAGGCCCAATTCATCTGTCCAATTGTCAAGCAGGTCAAAACATTGAATTTCGTTCAAGCTGGGCGTATCAAACGTATACGCGGCATAGCGTACGTCATGGTTTATCACATCGTCTGTATCCGCTTTGCTACTGTCGTGATTCTGACATGGATTTCGCAATGCAGACATGCCGTCCGTGTCAGCCCTCAATTCTCAAATCGCATGATCGATTCATGTCGTTCGGTGCTAAATCGATATATCCCTGACATATACCTTTATTCGGATGTCTACAAAGGGGAAGACAGTGGCAAGTTCGTCGCTGCTTCCCTTTATATGTACTCACCAGAGCCTCATTTATGACCAATGACCCTAGATCGCCAGGCTATGCTCTCAGTCTTGTCGCCGAGTCTACGACGTCTGTATTGCGTAGCTCTGAAGCGGTGTCGCTCCCAGGAGGTACACCCGAGGAGGTTGCACTTGCAGCTGCAAGAGCTTTACTAGTGGAAATAAGGAGAGGTGGATGCGTGGATAGACAACACCAATGTCTCGTGCTATTAATGATGGTCCTGGGAAGTGAAGATATAGGCAAAGTGAGAATGGGAGGATTAACTGCACGAACGTAAGTTGCATGCACGGCGGCCATTCTTCAGACCAATATGACTAATATCTAATCGTCGCAGAATTCAATTTCTGCGTGATATTCGCGACTTCTTCGGCACCTCATTCAAAATCGTCCCTGCTGAACCGTCAGACGCAGACAACTCGGAACTAATATTGTCTTGTTACGGCATTGGATTCATCAATGTGAACAAGCCTGTTGCTTAAAAGGTCAGTGTGCAGCTATGCCTGAAATTCTCTTTGGATTAGACTCCATAAACACAGTTTAATTGGTGTTTCAGCATCTATGTGTCTGACGGCATCACGGATCTCAAAATATATCTTTTCAAATAGTTAGGGGCGGAATGAAAGCAACGGTGGCACAACATTGAAGGCCATCCTTAGATTCGCGAACCAGATTTGGGCCAATAAATAAACGTCTGGTGGCTAATACCAGTGAAACTATTTGGTGATCAGACTTCGCAAACAATGGCCAGACGTTTTTTTTAATGTTTGGACGCCCCTTTGAATACTTACTACCTGCTGTCCTAGATCTCCCGCTCAGAAAGGGTAACCTCGTTTGGTGATTGGAGTTCTATTCTGCATACCATCTTGATTCACTCTCCAAAAGGCTGAAAATTGACTGTTCTCGGACGTTCTCGGCATTCTATGCAAGTCAATGTGTTTCGCTTATGACAAGAAGGCGAATACAATGCTATCAAATTGATGCAGATGGGCTAAAACCCCGCCAAGAAACGCAAACCCTATGTCACTGTCTAGGATCTAGGTCATGAAGTAATAGTCACGTGTACTGCCACCAGGTTCAGCATCAACAAGAATACATTCGATGTTAACACATGATAAAGTAGCATAGAGCATTGTAAGCTCCGGTTCATTCTACACTTGCCTTGTACTGGAATGGAACCTTTACCAACCCTTCCTAGTTACGTAAATGAATTCTATGAATGGTATTCGATTTTGTTCTTCTCGAGTCATTTTACATTGTTCTTTCAAGAAAAAGAGAACAAGACTTTCAGCATCGAAGATTCTTTGCTCTTGGGTGACATTTTATTCTATTTACTTGTCAGCCAAACCCTAGAACCCACTTGCAATCTGTATTCAGAAGGAGAAGGGCGCAACCAACTATCATCTCTTTGTATGTAAATGGCCCGCGAGAAAATGTTTATCCAGCATTCTTCAGGGTATTACGTAACTCCGAAGCTCGAAGTGCTCCTTTGATACTAATACATACCGTACTCTCAAATTAGAACACCAAGATCCAACTCCATTCGAAAACCCGAAGTGGCACCACTGAACCGTCGTGAGTTAGTCAAGAATTTGAAACGGCAGGCGTTAACAAACATCCAGTGACCGAGATTTGATGATACTGACATGTCAGGGACATGCGCCTGCTCCAGCCTGAGGAGACACGTTATCACAATCTAAAGGGGACGTCGGGACAGCCGGGGTTCGGTCATACTGCTGTCGTGGTAGGCCCTCCCCGTCTGAATCTTGGGCGTGCGCGCACCGCCCATCTCGCACGCGTCTCCAGCAGCTGTGCTTACCCAAGGCTTCGTCATCTCCTGGTGTACATTGCCACGTCTTATGAGATTCTCACTTAGCATCTTAGAGCACTCAATATTGGGCATCTGACGCAGGGGAAAACCAAGTATACGTCATATATATATGTGTGAATGGTAGGCCAGACTTAGACTTTGCGCCCCGGGTTCGGGGGAAGAAGTTATTGCTGTTGGATCAGCGCCTTCGTGTATCTGGAATGTGTGACACCAGGTGCATAACATCAAAAAACGCGCAGCATTTTGAGTGTGGAGCCATAGAGACACAGATGACAGCGCTAGCAATTCAAGTTATTAACTTGAACGGCATAACTGAGCTTACACAGGTGTGGCAAATTCCCAGATCTCGCGTCAGCGGAAGAGACTAGTAATTGGATTGAACTTCTTGAGAATGACTGATATAACGGATCCGGCCCTATCTGCACTGCGAATGGCTCGGGCTCGGAGGTAAGTGTGGTGACGACTGTAGTACTGCTTCTATATCAATGTGCAGATGCTCACAGATTCTAGAAATGCAGATCAAGAAGCAAGACCAGAACATGAGCAGGAGTGGCATCTCATTGGACCATGCGGCTCGATATTAATATCAACTTTACCAGGGAACAAATGATCAAACACATGCTCCTTATAAGGCGCCTTGGAGCTTGAGGCAAACCTAAAATTTTCAAAGTGTTTATGTCACCAGTGGCTCCAAGAACACTATGTTCTCAATCAGCTGCTGAACAGTGAAAACACTTCCAAAAACTTTCTAAATGTTTTCAAGGACTTCTTGGTGTTTTTGAATCCAGACTCATTTCCTGTGTATATGACCAGACTTGCGGTAAACAAATCCTCTTAAACGTGAAAATAGATTGGACCGGGCCACGTGCACGTGAGTATCGATCTTATGGAAATACTGTATTACACCGTATTTGGCCATGATCCCGGGGACGGGCTCACACCACTATGTACCTCATCAGAGCATTACAGAATTACAACTTACTGTAAGCACTTACTAGTGCCCCTATACTGGTTTTTGTCAATGCTTATCAGCGGCTTTGCTATCATAAATAATTATTACATTCTGTGCGATCCTCACAGGGTCCATGTTGCACTAATAGATTTGGTGTAATGTGATCTAAAGAATTGCTGGAGGAAGCCACCACCGAATGATAACCGTTATACCCGTCTGTCCGTGCGTTCTCGGTTACTTGGAAGTTATGTGTAACCGCCAAATAATCATGATGTTCCTTGGAAGATAATCAATAAGCAGCTAAGCCCCTGAGCACTGAAATCAAATTGACGAGCCTGAATCGTTTACCATACTAGTAAGAGTCTGTCACAACAGAAAGTTGGCCCTCAAGGTAAAGCGCGCGCACAACATGACAACCCGTTGCTAAGTTGCACATCATGACAAAACCTTCCTGGTCAGCTCCATCGTTTCAGGCCAGGTGTCTTCGCATGCCCACGGCAGCAATTACCAGAAGCACAAGTGTAGTGTAGGCAGAAAGAATTACAAAGTGTGTCGGCTGTATAGCCTTAGATACCAATAAAGATGCCGGGTAACAACATACAGGCAAGATGACCATAGCAGTGATGATAGCACCATGATGGGAAAGAGAGTCCTGGAGATACGTGATAATGGTTTAAACCGGAACATTGTTTGTGTCTCGGATGCAAATGACAATATGAAGGGATATGCGTTAGTTGGAGGGTCCAGGAGTGGGGTGAAGCACAAAGTTGGAAGTACTATCGTCGCTCAGGAGCGTAACATTCGGGATTGAAATAGCTTGTGACCTCTACTTCCTCTTGCTTCACAGCAAACGTGATGTATGTATGTATACCTGCACGCAATCCTAATGGACGGTGATTACTAATGGTATCAAACCCAACATCAGCGAGATACGAAAGAAGCATAAATAAATACCACTCACAAAGTTTGCCTCACGTCTCGAGCGTATCGTTCGGACGCTCTGTGATTGCCAACGTTTCTATAAAATGTTTCCACGGCGTCGACAACTTGCTGGTCACTCCTGCACCAATGCCGCACGGGTAAGTATACTTTAGGGAACGGCTCTGCATGCCCTGGCCGGAGCTCGTAATACCACAGCAGCCCACCCGTTGGGTGTCCCGGATCCGTTGCTGGCGCCTCGACATCGTCGAACTCTGGGCTTGCAAGTTGCGGGAAGAGCAAGTACCACATCATTGTAATCTGCTTCAGCGCACGCTGTGTCGTGTGAGACGTTTCGGCAGCGTCCCTCCCGAGTGTCATAAAATGACGCAGGTTCGCGAGTGTCGCACGAGGGGTACGTGCGTAAATTTTGACACGGTTTTTACCAGAGGCAACACAATCGACAGCAACGATATTGATAGTTGGAACAAGGTCGATGGGTAGAGAATTGAAGAAAGACAAAGTGCGGCGCCAGGGTGTGAGGAGATCGGGTGGGGTAGGACACGATGGCGTAGGAGTTGAAAGAGCCATTATGCATGAGGTAACGAGTGCCGTTTTGGATGTTGATGTGATAGCAGCCCGTGTTTCTGGAAGGAAGTACGCTTTCATCACAATGCCTTTCGATGAAAAATCGAATCCTGGGAACCGCACACCTGTATTAGTATACGTATCGGAATGTATATGCGGCTCAGATGAGACGCACCAACAAAATATTGACTTGGATATTCGGGGGTGCCCGTTGCTTTGCACTGAGGAGGCACAGAGGATAACGTGAGTGTTTCTGCGCAGACACGACACCAATCCAAGTCCACGCCGCGTGCGAGCACTTTCATTTGTGATAAATCCTCAAAGAGACTCATTGCACCACGGGTGTCACCTTCCATCTGTCGTTTCACAGGGTCGATCGCAAAGCGAACTACTGCGCCACCGCTGCCATCAAACTGCCATGAGAGCTCTACTGGAGAGTGGTCGTCGGTCATGTAAGATGGGAATTCAACTGAGGACTCGGGCGTCGGCGAGAAATCCAAAGTAGGGCTGCCATTACTTGACGGAGGGGTGAGGAGACCACCTTGCCCCACTACACACAAATGTGAGGACTTCAGCGAATTGGAGTGCGCCAGAGGGGAGAAGGAATCGCCTAGGGACGGCGCAGGACCAAATTCAGGGAGGATGACGAGGTTGAAAAACACCAAGTAGCGGTATTGCTGGTGTAGGGGATAGAAGGCAGACTGCAACATCTGCGCAAATACAGACCCAGTAGTCTTCCACCAAAAATCAGCATTTTGGTTATGCGTGAACATCTATAAGAGGGGTGAGTAAATAAAATAAGTAAGGTGTTTAATGGCGCGCGCGAGGCATACCGCAGAAAGGGATTTAAAAGGGTCTTGACCATCGTCATAAGATTGCACGGCAGCCAAGGGAGGGTGTTTCTCGACAGGGTTGGTAACGGGGTAGGGGACACGGTGCAGTCGATGGCTAGGGCGGCCGAGAGTTGTGTCGATGTATAGCTGGGTGGTAGCCATGGTTTGGATGCGAAGTCATAGGGAGTCGTAGTCGGTATTTGTACAGCAGGTACATTAGGACAGTGGTGGGTACTCATGGCTGTGATTGATGGGGAAATAATCAGAAGCAACGCTCAGCGCTCAGCGTTCAACGGGTTACGGGATTTTGCTGCCAAGGCACAAATACTGTCCCACCAGCAAATGGGTTCCGAAATGGCCCTACTTGTCTATCTGATGTGGCGCAAACTTTATTTGTCGCCAACCCTTCGTTATTGCCGAAGCGAAGTATCTTTCGGTCTCTTGATCCCGGCATCAATCGTCACAGCTGAGTCCTGACGCAGCCTGACGCCCATACACGGCCAAGTTTGCTGTAGGTTGTTCATTCCTCCGTCCTTGTTCGTATCTACAGACAGTATCGACCTCGGCGTCCCGAAGCTTCCCATCATTATCGCCTGGAGACTTCATCGTGGACGGGCTCCTTCAAGGCCGAAGCAGGCTGCTTAACAGATATTCCCAAGCCAACCTTTGAACTGTGGTCTTCTTAGAACACGGACCATGAGCAAAAACTATTCGCGATTCCTCGGATCCAGCGATTTTTCCAAATTTTACTCAGGTTGCTTTTTCTGGCCATGGGTTCTGTGGAGTACTCTCAGGAAATGCAATATCCACGGATGTACCGCCTAACAATGTTAGTACTCTGCGCACGTCCATGCATAATGTATTGATATCGAGACCCCATTAGCGACGTTTGGGCGATATACATTCTTACCCTTTCCACGTAAACGAAGTGTTGCTCCTCGGTGACAGATGAATTACGTCATCATGTCACGCTAATAATTCCTCAATCTTCTCAATGCAATCTTTGCGCTAGTACCTGCACGGTACTACGTACACGTCTCAATCAACATTGCCAACACGCGACCCCAGACTATTTTGGGACAGCTTTGTCTCTGTACAGAAGCCTGGTTACTTATCTGGATTCTGGACTAGCTTTCCCCAGAAGCCGAGCACTAGGTATATTGTACAGTGTCATACTAAAGCCATTCGCCTATTCAGAAATACATTAGAGGTTTGTTCTGTCACGTACGCTCGTACTAATCTTTCCGTGACCAGAATACTCTGATTAAAATTTGTACATGAGCAGCTGAGACAAAAACGGGCTATCAACGTCGCTTTCTCAGCCGGTAACCAGAAATCCGGCGTTCGTTCTGATCTCCTGGCGTCTCTACAGTAACGTCAGATCTTGTAGATGCGGTACTAATGCGTATGTACAGCATAGTATCATCATGCGGGGATTTCAGAGATGGCCCTTTGTCACCGCTCTACTAGATTTGTTTGGTGTTTCTATGCCTCACGCCCTGCCAAATTACAGAGGCTTCACAAAATCCTATTCAACCCTGATCATAGGCGGACAAGTGGCTTGACGTTTCTCGGGGACCCCTTGCACCTGTGGTTCGAATTCTTATGATTGAAGTACAATTAAATCACTGGACATAACTGTGGAGACGTCGAGACCAGATTGCGTCAACTCGTTCACGCTACCGCGCAGAAATTATCATTATTTCCTCGAATTCCTCGGACACCACGTCATCATCAAGTCCGAGTCCTCTTCGCTTAATTCACATGGTAACGTTCAGGCTTACTGCTCTACGGCTGTGAAAATGATGATGTTTGGCCAGTATCCGGCGCAACTTATGCAATAAACTCCACGCTGGCTCGTAGAGTCGAACACGGGGGGCGTTGCTCACCGACTTTTGGTTATGGTGTTATGAGCAACGATCGTCCCAAACCCGAATCTAGGAGACGTTGTCACGGTTCCTTCACAGCATTCCCTTGTTATGCGCATGCATGACAAGACCTGTTACAGGTAGCAGTTGTGAGTTCTGAACAGGCACCAGGCTGCAGTGTTCCGAGTCGGTCGCGGTAGAATGGAGCAATACATCATCAAAGATAATGCCCTGGACCTGCCTCCATATTTACACCCTTATCTCCAGATTTTTCTCATCATTTGTTCCTTAAACATTCCACGCCAACAGATCGCAACCACCCATGATTTCTCTACGCTCTAACTATATACCACTTTGGTGGTGTCCGCCCGTGGAAGAACAAATCGTGGACGAATTGCAGTGCTCAGAGAGCAACAATGGAGCACGTAGCTTCCCGGGAGTATATTCGTATTTTCCCCTGCTAAGCCTCGGGCGCACGGTGCGGAACGAGTGACCTTGGCTGTGGGACACTGCATTCGGAACGACTACGATCACCAAGATGTGGTCACAGGTGAAAAAGAGGTCATACATATCCTCAGTAACTTGGCATGTGTTGTAGTGTTCATCAGGTACGGTTTCAACTTACGTATCGTTGACGTACGGAATTCAAAACTTTGAACATAGGCTTAGTGGTTTGGAATCATGACATATCAATGTATGTCTTCGTATCAAATTAAGTGGTCTTTGAGACCATGTGACATTTGCCCCTTCTCACTAATCAATATGTTGACGGCAGGGACGAGCGTTCATTCTATCACATGCTTACAGCGTGCGGGCATACAACATATCCACCGGTGTTCTGGCAATCGCTCCATGATCTCCCGATTTCGGTCTGGGAACGTTAAGACTAATGGCACCAATGGCTCTCAAAGCAACAGTGTAAAGATGGAGGATTCAGTATAACGTGCTGATTCTTAGTGCGCCTTCTCTACTCTCGAAGAGCTCGAAGGACGGCTGGGATTCCGATGACAAATATTGTCATGAGTGAACAAACTCGGAGAACCCAAGTCGAAACGTCATTAACAACAAATGGTAAGCTTGCGTGAGTAATTCTCTCAATGTTCTTTACTTTTGGGTTTGTGGCGCTCATCCTCCCTCATCGCTTTCCCTTCCCATTGGCAACATCAAGGAAGAGTCAAGTGCCACGTCCCGTTTCCTCCCTTCTTTTTCTCAAAGCCCACTGAAGGGGCACCACTTGCACGTGCCACTTCGCTATGTTGTTAGAATTCTCGCAGTCTACCAAGTTTCTTATACTGTGGATAGGCACAGCCGTCCCTCAGGTTGTTTTCCAAGGAATGTTGAAAAGCACGAGTAGCACGCCACACTTCCACAGTCGGAAGCGTGATATAACTCTTGCAGATCAAGAAGAGCAGGATTTCAAAATCCACATCTACGTCAGCCTTTACTGGCCGTGATCAGGCCTTTTCCTGACCAACTTCTTCAATGCATGTGAAGTGCTAATTTCAATTTCTAACAGGGTCTGACACGTGCGTTTTTGCCTATTTTCAATTGTGCTGATCAACCCTTCCTCGTCCCTGGTGTGGTGCTTTCAAGATATAGAACACACAGGTATATTCCGCCGGAACTGCGGAATGAGTTCCGCCAGACTGGAGCACAAAAATTCTCCTCATGGACTCCCACCTGAATACTGAATGGAATCTCACGGCCGGAAGTACATCTCCCAGTTATGGTTCAGATATTCTTCTTCTCCAATTCGGCGAGTGCGCGTGACACATCATGATATCGAACTTTTACAACGGGGCCAATTTTTTGTTCAACGAAGGGCACCCTCCGAGAAAGAAAAAGAACAAACAACGAAAGTAGAGACAAAACAGTTTTCCATATGTCGCTAATTGGCAGTATCGTTCAATATCTGAAATTAAAACGAACTGCAGCTTGAGAATAATATTTTGTTCCCATCGGAACCGTCTATTTTCGTCCGACTGATTGATGGTTGTGTCTTCTTTTCCGCGCCCATTACTTACACTGAGATGCGATCGCATATGTCATATATTCCCAACCGGCGTTCCTTGATGGCATTTGACGCCAGACCATAACATACTTGGGGCTAGAGCAACGATCTGCTTCCCAGAGATTCTGCAGTGTCACGGTGTCTTTAAGGTCCATCTCGAGCTACCTTTGCTGTTTTCGAGATAGACACAGCGAGATTTAGAACTGTCAGGTTTCAAAATCGCGAGTCTGCTAGAAGTTAATTAAAAGATCTCAACCAGTGCAACGTGGACAGAAGATCTTCAAATTCTTGTTCTAACTTCATGTGCTGGCATTTGGCATTGATATACGCACATGGCCTGCCAAATCTGTGCCGTCAACAGTATTTTCTCTACTTTAAACAGCAGCGTTCAGCCAACTAGTTGGTACAATGCTAAAGCAAACCTTCGTCGTCATACTACTATCCCTCAAGTGCTGCGAAACCAAGTGATATCACCTTTGAATTTGATATCATCATCTCGCCCATCCCCACAAGCAGTGTGCACTGTTTGGTCTATCGGTTCCTGAAATCGGAGCGGACATCTGCTTATATTTGGGATGTTGCTTGCAGATCTTAGCGCGGATCATCCATTCTCGGCATAGTCTAGGTTGGCAGATGGTGGACACTATCGACGATTCGTCGGAAAAACCCGAAACTCCGTATTAGGGCTGATAAGGGCCATTAGGACATCAAGTTAATGTGTCTTCTGGTAAGGCATGATAAGTCAGAGGAAAATGACCAGATACATGTGATCTGATTTTATGATCAGGCCTGAACCTAGACTTGAACCACTACCCTTTTCCCATGATTGAAGACAGTGATTCAATGTTGTTAATGTTGTCAATAGAGTCAGGTACCACTTTGGAGGTGCATTGCAGAGATGCTATCTCCACTTGGAATAATAAGTGAGACTTGGAAAAAGCATCCCATTCTCTGCTACATCACCTCACTGGGCAAGCTGCAGTCACTTGTGCCAAATACTTATTGACCAAACAAATATTATTTTCCTCTATTCTACAACTTTCCTTTCTACTGCAGTCTGTCTCAACAATCTGGTTCTCCAGAAGATGAAGGGGCACTTCTCACTCAAGTGTTGGAGTGTGCCCAATGTGTTTTTGGCATAGAACAATTCTATGAATGGCAATTGGAAGCATGTGAAGCAATATTGGATCAACACAATGTAGTCTTGGGTGATCCTACAGGTGGTGGGAAGACACTGGCATTCTACCTTCCCCTAGCACATTGGGACCCAAATGACCATACAATGTGCTGCAAGGTTATCTTAGTGGTTTCACCACTCATGCAGGAGCAGGTCAGTCTGCCAAAGAACCAATCATTGGTTATTTACCTTTGACAGGCTGATTATCTAAACACACATGGCATACCTGCCATGGTGATTTATGTGGAAAATATGCAGCAGGGTGATGTTCTAGAAGTGAATATCTATAAGGGCAGCCTTTGGGAGGAGTGGAATATTAACACTGGCAGGTGGGAATGGCAAGATATATAAGTGTACATGAAGCTACATATATGGATACATACCTGGCAGGTTGGAATCCAAAGAGAAAACCCTAAGGCTCCCACTGCTGAGGAAACTGCCTAATGGGGGACTAACTCGGAAGCTAACCTGAATAATGTCAGCAAAAACCACAATTATGTCACTGCAATAGGGATTGTGTCACATGATATGGCTGACCTGTCACTGAGACGAAGCCTTTGAGTCTCCACAACAACAGGTTTCCACCACTGGGCCCAAGCAATCTGGCCACCACAAACAAGCAATACTGCCACTACTTTAAATATCTAGCTAATCCCTGCATGTACTGGCATAATTTTGGGTGCGTCTTGAAGCTATTAGCTAGGACATTTCAGCAAAATTCAGCCAATGTTGATCCACGGCCCGAGGCAAAAGATATAAATGTTTTTGGGTTGAACAAGAGCATCTGTCATTACGCTTGGGCTCTTGTTCACCACAGCAGTGCCCCTATGAGGCCTTTACAGTACGTAGACCACATTCTTTTTTTGGCTTTACTCTAACACCCTGTCTCTTGTTCTGTGTTGCCAAAGCTCTGTTTTTCATCTATATTAATATTCGTGGCACAGAACTATGATCTCTTGCTGCCAAAACACATCGAATATCCCCCAGAGGCCCACTCAACAGGTCTCAACAGCCTCCTGGGCACCATTGTAAAAATTGCATGCTGCGGGAATGGCTTGCGACTAAACTTCGAAAAGCAGTGTTAGGGACCAGATTGGACAGGGAAGTCAGATTTGGTCGGAGCTCTCCTTGACCGAAATCGAAAAATCACAATATTCAGAATGTGTGGAATATCGGATGACTCAGAAATTGGAGATCCAAAGACTGATCTGTATGGGTGTTGGCTTCAACTTATGGGTTGCGCCCTCTTGGATTTCTGGTGCCCTGGTATTTTGGACTGAAGACCAGATGGAATTATCGGAGTTCCGATGGTCAGGTCTATTTGGAAAGGATCAGTGACAAATAGCAAGTTGAGACTTATTGGAGATGAGCGGAAGGTTTTGGATATTTGGGAATTGGAATAACCAATGTGGAAAGGGAGAGTATTAATGATAAATGAATCTTGAGTAAGGGTTTAGCTTTACAGGAAAGCAAGTGTAATCAAAGAGTGGGTTTTGGAATGTCAGAAATGTTGGAGTTGGAATAATTGGAGTACCGAATAAAGGTTGAAAGATTTAAAGGCTTTATTGCGGATAGAACTTGGAGTGATGAAGTGTAATAAAGATACAATGATATAGGGTTGACAAGATATATCAAGTATAATAAGATAATGGGTTTATCGAGATATAATGAGATATACAAGCTGAAGAAAGCTTGAACATGGAAAGCGTATTTAAAGGAATATGCAGAATTCCGGAATTCGGAAACAAAGAGATAAGGTGTGTGATATGGAGTTCTGAAATTGGAGCGAATATGGAAATCAAGATAGAATGTACGGTGAATGGGGGCTTTGGCAGCTGCAACCCAATGGCCTCCATTGCCCTGCTCAAATTGTCTCAATCAATGAAGACAATCAAACTGCTGAACTCAAGTGTCTATCTAGACTTGTTCCTGGACCAGGAACCCCAAACACACCAGAGTTAATCTTCCAATGAACTTGGAGGGATTGTGCTAAAGTGCTAGGTGGAGGTTTGGAAGACCTGATTTTACTCCTAGCATCAAAGGTGGGTGTTTGTGTTTAAAATATTCAGCACACTGATATCAGCCTACAGGTCACTAAAACTTTTTGGCTATGGGCTTTAGATAATTTGTGGCTTGAGTCTCTCAAAGAACAGACACTATTTGGTGACACATTTCTTCAAATTCCGCACCTGCCTATGCACAAATGCAATGTGGCAGAGATGTTGAATGCCCACCTGGAGGATACTGTATTCATTATCAATTGCCAAACTACAATGCTCCAATTGTTGGTCAGGGAATGGGACATTGAGCATAAGAAACATTGGCACAACCTCAATTGCCTAACATACAATTTCAGCAAGCCATCTCTCGACCTCTTGGACACCATAGATCAATTTATTATCACTCATATGTGCATACCAAGCTCCTAATCTTGCTTCATGCAATACCCTTGCATGAATACAGTGAAGGGATGGACACTGAGACGACAACATTAGCCATGGGACTTCATGTTGCCATTTTGGCCTATTATGCGCTCAGCAGGCAGCTGGACATCCCACTGGATCAGGTATACACATTAATGCAACAAAACCGCATCATATGCCCCATAACCCCACAAGAAAGTGCTTGGAGTGCAATGTGCACATATACTTATCTAACTATGCAGCAGTGATGTGTCTTCACAGATTCTCACCGCATTTCCAATGAGAACACCCTCATGCTTCCTACTGCCATTGCAATGGGTTCATCACCAGTGCATGCTTTCTAATGATGTCAACAGTCTTAAATGTGTTATTGAATAGTGCCAATTACAGCCCCCAAGCCTTGTACATGAAGAAATACTGGAAGCTCCACTGGAGATACCCAGGGGGTTCCAACACCTTCAAAAACCGAATGGCCATTTGAACACCTCACAGAACTTGAAAGAGATCCCTCTCTTGTGGGTACCACCTCACACAATTTCATAACTACACCAGCTTCCTGCTCTCAAAAGAGAAAAGTTCAAGGGGAACACAATGAAGGAGGCAAGGTTCAGGGTGAGGGATGGAGAGATAGTAATCATTTGCATAAGAGGAAAAAGAAAATTTAATATCAGATGTTGTCACTGAATTAGTGGCCAATTTATTACTTATTGTAAATAATACTAAGAGGTCTAACATATTGATGAAACAGACCTTAATGAGTTCAAGGAGTTGTGACATGATTCTGATTCTGGATTGGAGCAATCATATCTAAAAACAAGCCTCCAGTCATCTGACCACTTCTAACCACTTATCTTCTATTTGATCATAAATTCATTCACCTCTAGCCTGAATTCTAACTATGTTTTATGCCAATGAGTGTAGTAGTTAGCTAGGAATTTAAAGTTGTGAGATGGGTCTGATGCCGGACTGGCGTAAACATAACTAGAGACTGGCCTCCTGGCACCAGGCCACTAAGTCACTAATTTATTCTGAATTTAACCATCTCTAGCTTGAATTTGCACTATGTTTTGTACATTTTGGTGTGGTGGTTAGCTGGGAATTTAAAGTCATGACAAGGTCAGCATATGTGTGACACATGGGTCATAGGTGTGACAGATGTCCCATTGCGGTGACCGAATCCTAATTGTGGGTGACATTAACTAGGCATGCAACTCTGAACCAACCAGCAAGAACATATGCTCTTGCATATGTAATCATGCTGACTAATGGGCACTTAAATGGCCTTGAAGTGCTGAGAGGAAGATAAGAAGATATGAAGAGAAAGGGGAGAAATAAAGAAGAATAGATGATGATAGGGGGAGAATAAAGGGTCATATGGATGACTGTGGAGTTCCCCTTACACTATCAAGTTAAATTTGGGACATTGTGCTTATGTGTCTATCACTTTGGCAGTAATTTGGCATGGGTGGCTTTCATGTCCCCTGAAATTGTGAGTGCACAGTTCCATGGAAAAGTCAGTTCATGTTCTCAGCTCACTGAGGAGATCCTGGGTGTGGTATTTGATGAAGTGCATGCCATTCTGGAATGGGGAGGGGCATTTCAACCTGATTATCATGATGTGGGTAGGATCACTGGGATGCTTTGCAGGCAGCTACCAGCTGGAATTCCTGTGTTAGCAGCTTTGGTGATGGTTGCACCCCTCTTATTTGAAGACCTGTAACAGACCCTGCACATTTGAGAGTCAGCTGTGCAGATTGAGTTCTTGAATATGTGGCTGAATATTGTGCTTGCTGCTGTCAAATTATGATGTGGCAACATGTATGACATTGGGGTGGACAGCATGTCATTTGTACCTCTTGGGACTTCCAATCAACCTCTGGGTTGTGTTCATGGAGCCAGGTGTAGTGTAAGGATATATATTCTACTATGTTTATACTATATTATGGACAGCTGTGAGTGGTTGTAGTGGGACATGGATGTCAGAGCATCCATGGATGCTTGTGGACCTGTGGAATGACTGTACAGTCAGCCATGGGAATTTAGAGTAGCTAACTTTACTTTTACTTGAACCGTCACATACATATCACACAGAACACCAATCCATCTGGTTTAGTTCTGTTGTGTGATCTTTGTGAGGTCTGTAAAGTAAAACCTTTGAACTTCCAGTGCAGCACTGCTGCATTGGTGAGTTTTGTACTGCACCACTAGTTGGGCGGTTTTTCACTCCCAGTCTGTGGACTTGTTCACAGACATAGCCAGATTATATCTGGTTCTACATGACATATTGTTCCTAAAAGTTTTGATGCCTGTGCATCAGAATTGGAGTAATAACACAGATAAGGCCCCAATCACACCGGTCTTATTCAACTTGTCTCTCGAAGATATACTATTACTTTGGGATGATCTAAGAGATGACAAGGTGCTTACATTGAGTCCTATTCAATGTTGACATGTGGAACAGTGTATACTTTGATAACTCACAGTACGTCTGCCAGTGGATTCCATAATCTGGTTGAGTCTGTGCCTGAGTCTGACTAGGACGGACCTCAACAAGTACACAATCAGTACTTACATGCATTCTTAGAAACTTCTTTGCATAGTCCCATAAGGGACTTAACTACTACTAGCTGAGCTAGTAGACAATCTGACAGCCGTCAGATTACAAAAGAACACATAGTCAAAGACTACGTGTATGTACCTGAAACTAGGAGCTCGAGAGCTCCTAATAGGATGGGTAACCCCCCATTAGCAAGCACAAGCAAGTTTCGTGCAGTATGCAATGCTACAGAAAACATAGCATTACCTGCGTCTAACCTGGATGTCAGATGGGTGCCAAACTCTTCAGGAAATGAGTTGTGCACTAAATGGCCACTGCAGGATTCAGTGACTGTGGAAAGTAAACAAAAACAAAGGAACTACTCATGTAGTTCCTGTAGGTCTCCAGGGAGATCTGGAGAGACAAAGATACCCTTGGTATCTCCATTTTTTCAGAATAATGGAATATCTAGGGATAAAAATGAGATTAGTAAGGATAAGGAGAGAAATCATGTACAAGACATACATGATTGGGATGAGATGAAGTCTCATCCACAATCATCAAGTAAACTCGCTGATGGTGAGAATTCATCAGAATTCTCATATGTCAGAAATCATGAAATGATTTCACTTACCTATTTGCAGGTTTCGTCATGTACAAAACCCACTGGAACACCACCCAAGACATCCAGTTCTCCAGTTTCATCAAGTGCCGATAGTAGACTGTGTAATTCTACACAGTCCAAATTAGACTTATCAGTAGCAGAAATGCAGTTAGAGGATCAGGATTATATACCTGATCAGCACTTGGCCCAGCCTAGTGCAAACACAATGGAAAAATCCATTGTAGATCCAAACACCCCTAGAAGAGATGTTGAAGATGTGTCAGTAACTAGACACATCCCAATTGACAAGATGTACTCATGTGAGTCATCTTGTGTCTCGTCTAGTACAAGATTTAGCAATGAGACACATAATGCATCTCAAAAAGCTATAACTTGGCATCATCTGAAAAAGAGGTCACAGAAGGACTACTGGTCAATCCAGTAGAAATCTCAAAAGATCAAGTAAATAACTTACTTGATAGTAGTGGAGAATCACTCTATGTGAGACTCCTAGTTCTAGTATGGTCAACTTGTTGACTTTTGAAGTTGAGGCAGCATGGGCAACAGGCTGCTGAAATGCTGCTGCTGAAGCTGTAAATAAAACTGCAGTATCAGTGAATCAAATTGATGGAGAAATGAAGTACATACTTACTTTGTGTGTAGCCAGTCAAGACCCAGATAATATATCTGAGTCCCCTGGACCATCTGAAAAGATGGTTGTACCTGTAGCGCAATACATTAGTATTGCAGAAGAAATGAACAGGCACTTAAAAGTGCGGAATAGCCTGATTTTACAATCAGGCTCAAACCTAACCGGTGTGCAGAACATGAGTTCTGCACAAGTGAAGGGAGTATCTTTGCTGGAAGAACAGGGACTCAAAGAGTCATTGGTTGTGGCTCAATCACATGAAAGTGCATCCTCATTTTTGGAGGGGGGAGGGGTGCCAATAGAAAATGAGAAAATAACTGAAAAAAATGGAACATTAGCTAAAAGACTAGCTCATGTGTGGCAGAAATGGATGTACTCACCTATGAGCCAACAGCAAATGCAAGATGAAAGCCTTGTGTCAGCAGAGGCAGAAACACCTTTGCAGTCCAAGAACAGACAAGTGCTGTTCTTTCAGCAAGTGAATAGTTCATTTGCAGAAATAAGAAACCTGACAGACACATCAGGTTTGGAAGTACAGAGATCAAATGAGGAAAGACAGACCTCAGGAGCACATGATTGGGAACAATCATGTGGTCAGGTAGATGGCAGTGTTGACCTGAATAAGGTTTCAGGTCAGACAGATCGGAACACTGGCAGGGAACAACTTGTCATTCTCAAAACAAAGAGAGATGTACCTTCATGCTGTGAGCAGTGTGAGTCAATTGCGCTTGCAGCAATCACACTGCAAAGCCAATCTATGCAGGGTGTAGACGGCCAAATCAACGAGCTAGAAAATAGGTTGGATCAGCAATCGTGGTGTCACAGTTGTACAGACAGGAATGTCAAGGATGTACCTTTGTCAACAGAGAGATCTGTTGAGCTGAGTGCTAGCCACGAAAAGACCCATATCGACCCATGCAGCTGGAGACAACCGGTAAAATTGTCAGAAAAGAAAAAGAAGACAGATACTTGCACACCTGTGTGTGAGCCATTAGTTGTGCCCCAGTGGCACAACTCCAATATAACAGCATTGATGCTGTATTCAGAGCCAATACCAACAATGCACTGGGATGATAGTCCTGGTAACCACAAAACACACACACAAGTGCATGAGTTGATGGTCGTGTCTACCTGGCATGATGTGTGTGCAGTACATACTGAGAATTCAACTGAATGGTTGAATCCAGCTATCCCTGTGCTACCCAAGGATGACAGGCACTTGGTACAAATTGAAGGCCAAGATCCACAATGTGGATCATCACAATCTGACCAGCATGGTCAACACCATGTGAAACAGAACATTGAAGACATACCATATACAACAAATGACTCGAACGAGTCATTCTACTGCCATGAAAAGACTCCGTTGGTTCCATTATTGAGGCTCCAACTGTGGAGCCTGGATCAGCTGCACAGTGAGGCAAGAGCATGGCTGAGAGTAAGACTCACCTGTCATACAAATTGTCTGCAGTGCAGCAGATTTGCAAATACATCTGTAACACAGATGTCGAACATCTAACTGATGGGTTAGATGATAATGAGAAAAACAATCAGAATGTACCTATAGACGACTCTAAGGAGTCATCTTTGAGACTTGGGAGAGGCCCATTGGCCACTTCGCAACTGCCCCTAGGTTTAGGGTCAATGTCAGTAAAATGATGAGACTATAGTCTTGAGGAGTGACAGACTCATGCACATGTGCATGAGTTCTCAGTCGTGCCCCAGTGACACAACTCCTGCATATGAAACACGGCTGACCTGAGCTGTAGAACACACCCAGCAATTAGAACTGGGTGTGGAGGTACAGTGCAAAGAGAGAACCAGGATATAAATGACCCACTATGTGGATCATTTCCTGGTAGCAAGTGTGATGAGAATCACACTAAACGGGACATCAAGGATGTACTATTAATGATGGACAACTTGAACAAGTCGCCCTGTGGCAATGGATGGAATTCCATTAGAGATAGTCAGTCAATTTTACCTGTGAAATCAGAACTGGCTAGTCAGCAATACAAAACATGACAAAAGCATCACATTATTGCTGCGTGGAACACTGTGTAGCAGCAGTGTTCTTGGCGATCAAGGCAAAGCCATGGATGAAAGTCCATGGTGCACACCTGTACAGACATGTAGTGTCAGTAATTGCAAGCAGTTGAAGGACTCACTAGTGAGCCCTTTGACTTGCAGCTCAAACCTATGCAACATGACAGTCATGCCTGATTCCAGTGGAACATCGTGTTTGCATGATGTTAGTGAGCCTGTGAAGCAAGGCATGAGCGATAGCTCATGCCTCCCCTGTGCATCATCCCTCTGTGATGTGAGCATGAAGGTGTGCTCACCTTTGCTATGGACATCGAACAATGTGTATGATGTATCACATGATGACAAAAAATTGCTCTCATTTTTAAAGGGGGAAGGAGACAGCCAAAAAAAAAGATCCATAATGTGGATCTAGAAAGTGTGATCAGAATCACACTAACCAGGATGTTAAAGATGTACTGTTAAAGGAGGATAACTCTAGTGAGTCACCCTGTGGCAACGGAAAGTGTTCCATAGATAGGGTTCCACTTGTGGAACCAACATCAGCAGTGCTACAATGCAATGGTACTGTTGAGAGCCATGCTCACTGATGGCAGTGTAAGTTGTTGGAGATCTGTGAAGACACCTGCAATGCAGACATCGAAAGGGTAACCTGTGAAACAGGTTATCAGGGAAATGCCACAGACAGAAGTCCATGGTGTATATCTGTGCAGGCATGTAGTGTCAGTACGACTGCGCCAGCAAAAGATTGGGACTTACCAGTGAGCGCTGCTACTGGCAAACCTTGTTCAATGTGACATGGTGGTCGCAGTAACACTTGGAAGAATACCACCTAGTGGCAGTGTTAGAGGCTACAAAGACAACACCATGGACAGTTGTCCATGGCCTGCCCCTGTACAGACATGTAGTGTCAGTAATTGCAAGCACTTAAAGGACTCACTAGTGAGCCCTTCAGCTTGCAACTTGAACCCATGCGATACAGTTGTCATGTCAGATTCCAATGGAACATTGCACTGGCGTGATGTGAATAGTTGGGTGAATCAAGGCATGAGCTACAGCTCATGCCTCCCCTGCAAAACACTGGTCAGTAGCTTGAATGTGAATGTGTGCTCACCTTTGTGATTGACTTCGAATGAAGCATTCGAAGTATCATGCAATGTGAATTGCGTGTACAGAAACACATTTTCGACATGTTTTCCCTGCAGAGCATCATGTGAGCACGACACAGCAACTTGAACATATAGTGGAACTGGCAGACTCACCTGTGAGTCTTTACCCAGGGATTCCACAAAGACATGACATAAACATCATGTCTTCATCTAGCAGATGGCCTGCTAGACCAGGCGGTTGTACATGCCAGGGCCAGGAGCTGAACAACAGCTCAGCTCTGGGAAATGACATATTCCTGAATGTCAGTAGTGTGATAAAAGAAGAAATTGCAGACTCACAAAGTTCTGCTGCGACAGTAGCAATGTAGTGCAAGCCGTTGCTGCCTCGCTTGAAAGCGAGGCTGTTCGTAGTCAAAGTAAGAACTTGGATCAATATCCGAGTCTGTTTGTAGTGCAGGGCTCTTGCCTTGCATTAATGATAGTACAAATACTGTTGTGTAGTGAGTCTAAGCAGGACTCAGTGAGTTTGTTGCTCACCATAATGGTGCCCAAAGGGTGCTGTGTGAGTATTGTGACAAACAGCCTGACAGAACTGTCAGGTCCATCAGCTGAGTGAAAAGGTGGCATTGTTATGGTTAACGATGTACCTTCGTCAGGCAGCAAATCCCAGTGAGTAGCTCTAGCGTTGCACGCTAGAGCTACTGGTCAGTCAAAATCCATGCATGGAAGTGGATGTGGGTGCTCATTGACAGGTGAGCATCCTCATGCTATTGCCACGCTACCCTGCAATGGTGGTTGTGGATCTACAAAACAGCATATAGAGTTGAACAGCAGTTCAACTCTGTCTGAAGATGCACCGCAAAACATTAGTTTCATGGTAAAATGAATGACTCACCTACAAGCTTGATAATTTGAGCTCAATGAGACATTAGTGTCGTGTCCTCTGATGAGGTTAAGTCACTCATCAGCTTAACTTTCAAGTTAAACATTAGAGACTTGGACTTATGCCCGAGTCTGCCTGTAGATGTACCACAAAACATTAGTTTCATGGTAAATGGAAGAGGCGATTACTCACCTGTGAGCTCGATAACTTGAGCTCAATGTGACACTAGTGTTTCATCCCCAAATGTTGCTTTTCCACGCATGAATTCAACTGTCGAGTTGAATGATAGAGACTCGTATGTCCGAGTCTGGCCATTGTAAGGAAAAGAGCTGTCCCAGAGACAGCAGTTAGTGTTCCAGTTAGTGAGCCCATTGATGGCTCACTGAAATTGCCGTTCTGCAAGCAGGATGGCTGGAAAGGAAAAAATATGACCTTAATGGCCGTATATAGAAGTCAGTGTGCCCATCACAAAGACAAAGTAGGACATGCACCTGGCACCTGCGACTAGCAGCAGCATCCAGTGCTGTCACACATCTGCCACAGATGTGGCAGTGAATCCACCCAGAGGGTTAGATTATCTGTCTAACCAAAAAGTCAGCCTGTCAAAGTAAAAGGAGGACATACCATCAAAGTGTAACTCTTTGAACATGTTTGTTGTACAAAGAGAGACGTGACACTATGAGTCACGTGACTGGAGACATGTCTTCGATGCATACTTGTATTTCTGGTTTTGAATACCATTCACCTTACGAGGTGAATCCGCAGCCACTCCACAAAGTGGATAGCTTTTATTATAGTTGCTCTGAACACTCAGAAGGGCAACTTGAGGCTGGGAAACATGCATATACCCAGTGTCCCAGCACAGACTGTGCTCAAACAGTCAACAACCAAAATGTGACTTCATGTCACAATTCCATTCAGCATTTAATGTTGGATTCCATGTCTGAAGAGAATTCAGATACTATTGCTAGTAATACTAGTAATTTAACCATGAATGATTATATTCATTGTAAACTGCCAGATCTAACCTGCAAAGTAATTGAATGGTTAAAATTGCTGGATGAACCACCCCCATTGGCACAGTTCACATCTGTGTCACTGCGACCTTGGGAGTCGGTTCAGAGGGGGAGGAGGATTCAGAAGAAAAAAGCCAAGAAATCACAACAACAGTTGCTTGACTTTGAAGATTATTCTTCAGAGTTGGGTGACGAAGAGAAATATTCATCACTCTTCTTGTGTAATTCACCACAGGAACCTGTGGTGCATCATACTAGATTGCCAATCCCAACAGCTGTGCTCATTTCAGAGCATAGCACAACATGTTCTGACCTCCCACTCCCCATCACTGACATGATGAAAATTCATGTTGTACCAGATATCAATGTGGTTCAGCAGCCGCTTGACAGTGTCCATGTGGCAAATACCTCCACAATCCATAACTTAGACATATTGCCTAAGTTTGATTTGTCTTCCATGAGCAATAATATTGCTCATGTCGTCCCACCAATCAGCAGTTCTACTGCAGATTTACATATTTTCCCCACTCATTCCCAATGAAATTTACAGTCTATTTCATCAACATCTATTCTATCTTACCCACATAGTGTGTGGGATTCTATTTGGAATTGGAAACAGCTTCATGCTGTTGATTGATCAAGTGCAACTTACCTTGCACAGTTGCACTTACTGCTGAAGCCAAACATATTTGTCCTAAGAGTTGTTCAGAATTCCAGAACTGGATATTGTGTTGACCTCCACTGTCAGCACCATCTACCTCCATTCATAGATAGACTTATTGAAATGGCCATTCCATTCATTCAACAGACTGCTAAGTATACAGCAGTCTTAAATAAGCCATAACTGACTTATTGTGCTTGACAATTTGATTGTCAAGTTGTTCGGTCTACACTTAGGGTTTCACCCTGAGGGGGAGGGTGTAAGGAATTATATATTCTACTATGTTCATACTAAAGTACGGACAGCTGTGAGTGGTTGTAGTGGGACATGGATGTCAGAGCATCCATGGGTGCTTGTGGACCTGCAGAATGACTGTACAGTCAGCCGTGGGAATTTAGAGTAGCTAACTTTATTTTTACTTGTCACATAAATATCACACAGAACACCAATCCATCTGGTTTAGTTCTGTTGCATGATCTTTGTGAGGTCTGTAAAGTAAAACCTTTACATGTAGCCGAGTACCATATGTTGGCACCCTAGACAAGTAACAGAAAACATGGCTCTCCCAGAATGATCCTTGTACTGTAGAATGAGATCAACAACTTCTGTGATAGATCCAGATTCATTGGGTAAACCATCAACATTGTACACATGGATAGGGTGAGAGAGTGGTCATGTAGTGAGGTGGTTTTCTCATATGAATTCAGAGTTGATAAACAGACCAGTAGCCCTAGAATCAAGTAGGGCATGAACTGACTTGATCTCTGCTGTATCAGTGGTTTGGACTTCTACTGGGAGAGAAAGGGAATTTGAGCTTGGGGTCAAGGCAACAACATATTGTATAGGAATGTTTTTCTCCCATTGTTTATGATGAAAGCAAGGATGAGACTGGGGAGAAGTGAGGGGTTGTGTGTCTTGTATTTCGGTTTCTGCAGCTGTAGTGACAGGTTATGAATTGTTATATTCATCATTTACCTGATTGTACAGCAAGGGAGCAAATCGATTGGAGTTTAGCAACAGGGGCACACTATTCACCTGTTGTGTGACACAAAATTCTGTTCTTCCTCTTCCTGAGGCTCCTTGGTGTCCTTCTTGACACAATCTATGGCTCTAGCATCCATAGACAACAACAAGTGAGCAATCCATTCATCCTTTTCCTTGGCAGTCATAGTCCAAACATCAAAGGCCTGAGGGCACTCTTTATAAAAGTGGCCTGGTTTTCCACATTGCTGGCAAGTGAAGGAGCCAAACTGGTGACAACAAGCAACATCTACTTCCATTACTATGGGTTGGACACTTGTCACAACAGTGGGTGTAGGCATCACTTGAGTCAGTGGTCCTAGATCAGGCTGATGAGATAAAAGTGTGTTTCTGTGGTTGATACCACCAGAGACAGAAGGCAATCAGGCAGAAGTGTTCAGTAAAGCACTCTGGAAGGCTTTGTGAGTAGCATGTTCCTGTGAAATTGTCCTAGCCACTGAGAACCATTCAGAAAGGTCTTCATCTGAGAGGTGTCCTTCAACCATATTAGCAATCCAGCTTTGGATGGAGGGGTCAAGACTGTGGTGGAATTTCATGACAGGGGAGGCCTGTTCAGTGTATCCAGACTTATCAACCAGTTCTTTGAACTTGTCAATGTAGTCATTGATGGTATGATGGCTCTGATAGTCTTGATGTGACTCAGTGACTCAAGCTTGGTCTGAGCAGTAGTCTCTTCATGGGAGAGGAAAAACATTGATTTGAATGCCTTCTGGAAAGATGCCCATGTAGGATGAGTGGGACATCCAGTTCTGGTTCTCAAAGATCTGTGTGGCAAAGGATGAAGCATGACTGGATTTCATGAATAACAGGGCCCACAAGACTTTAGCATGATCATTGGCAAACTGGGTTGGGCACAGAGCAAGGTTGAGCTTGCAAGAGTTCAGGAATGCAAATCCCTTCTCTGTCATTGAAGTCAGCAGGTGTGGCAGGAGTGGTGTGTTTTTGGGTAGTTTTGGGGGAAAGTGAGGCAGTCATGAGGTTGGTGACATTGTGGTTCAAGGTGTGTACCTGGACACCTGTTTGCCAAACCTGTTGTGCCAGCAATTCCTTCTCCTCTCTCTCAGCACATAAGGCAGCCTCCAAAACAGCAACACGATGGTGATGGAAGAATGATTATTAATGAGATAAACTCTTATCCACAGACTTTTCATTGCCTTTTCAGTTCAGAAAACTTGTGATTTATTGCCTATGGGTGAATGATTATCCATTGGATAAACATTTATCCATGAGGTTTTTCCTTGCCAAAACTAAAGAAAAACATTGGATTATTCATTGGCTAATAGTTTTTAAAAATCTCATGAAAATCTCATATATTTTACCAATTTTTTCCCTTTTTTTCTACTATGAAATCATAGATAAATTCTTTTCTGTTGAAAATGTCAATGAAAACCAAGGTTGCTCTTATATTTTTGTGGCATGAAATCAATGAACAAATTCATTATTTCTCACATTTTCTGTCCATTTCCATGCCTAGAAATGTGAAATATGTACCAGATTTTCAGGTTCTAAAATCTGATAAGAAAGCAGTATTTTTGGGAGATTTTTCAACCAGAACAGTGATGCTAGCGACTGAACAGATCCTTGGACTAAGTCAGAATTCTCCTTGACCAGAGTTTCAGATATTGTGATATTTGGAAATGCCCAGAATATTGGAAGGCTCAGAAGTTGGAGAAATGAGATAGATCTACATGGGTGTTGGCTTCAACTTATGGGTTGCACCCTCTTGGATTTCTAGTGCCCTGGTATTTCAGATTTCTTGACCAGTCAGAATTATCGGAATTATCAGAATACTGATGGTCGAGTCTGTATAGAAGATCAGTAACAGACAGACAAGTACAGACTTAGTGGATGAGCAGAAGAACATGGATATTCAGAGTTCAGAATAATCAATGTGGAAAAGGATGAAGGGTAAGGATAAATGAATATCAAGTGAAGTGTGGCTTTATGGAAAAGTGAGTATAATCAAAGAGCAGGATTTCAGAGAATGAGGATGATGTTCAGGATCAGGATGTTTGGAATATTGATATAATGATCAATTGTGCAAGGACATACACATTTGAACAATACACGAGATTTAAGATATAGAAGGAGGTACTTAATATGCAAACTCATTTGGTTGATATGAGTTGGTATACAAGCTAAGGAAAAGGCTTGAGTAAGGAAAAGTGCATTTAAAGGAATATGTGGGATTCCAAAATCAGAATGGAGAGATTGTCAGAACCCAGATTTATTCCCAACTTTTCCACTTTTCTCCAACACATTCCAATATATATTTCTGATATGTTTTCTGATTCATTCCATCCATTCTACTTATCCCCCATTCATCTATCTCCAGTCATTTTCTATCAAGATCTACATCTTCAGCCTTATGTCTATATTCATCCTTACTTCCGATCCCATATTTGTTCTGTTTCAGATTTCCGCACTTCATATCCACCTGAGATGCCCACTATACAATATATAGTTAACACGGACTGGCACCCTAGATGTGTCTATTAGTTATGTAGGTTTTACAACTAGACACTCATACCATGAATATTACTGCAAATAATTCACACCTCTGAGAAATCCAGTAAGATACTGACTGGCCTTAGACCAGCCCAACATAAGCCTTTCACTGGCTCACTGGTGACCTTGGAAAACATGATGTGGCCCTGCATCAGCATCATATGGTTGCTTCACCACTGCCCGCACACTCCACCACTCACCACCACCACTGTCAATGATGGCAACGATGTCTTCTTCTCCCAAAAATAAACAAAAAATTTGTTTCTCTTTGCATACTCCAGTGTACACACTTGGGGGTGCTCTGCTTCAATTTCAAGATCTTGTGAAAGTTCTGTACAATATGTCAGCCTTGGCCACATTGTCATCATTCACAACTACTGTCAACAGACATGTCTTGAAGATGTCAACTTTAATTCAACACAAGTGTACTAATCTGATTCTACATCTGAATCAACTATCGATTTGCTGTGTGTGTTTTTTAACTTCTTTGACAATTGACCACTAGTAGGCAGCTCTTCATTCTCCTTATCACTATCCTCATCCCTTGCCCTTTTCTTACCCCTTTTCTTCCCTGCATCTGACCATTTCTTCCACAGTTTATTCACAATCTCTCTGGATGCCTTTTTGCTTGCCACTACCTCTTGATGCATATCCAACTCATTTGTTGTCAGCTTGCACCAATAGCAAGTCAGTTCAGGCCCTTTGAGTGCCGCTAAGCACGTTTCCAGATCACAAACACCAAGGACATGGGGATCAAATGGGTTTACAGGCCAGCCTACTAATTCCACTTCGTGAGTGTTCGCGATTGTGGCCTCATACCTCATCCATTCCATTTCCAGCATACTGTCACCAGTGATGCTTCCTATACCAATAGTAATGTGAGTGCCAGCTCTATATTCCCATGGAATAGTCACATACTAAGGCTCTGCTTAACCAATGAACATACAATTCTCTTTGTCATGGTCTTGCGCTGATTATCATTCTTAGCTACACCTATGCATATCTTTGTAAATATAAACTAACATATCTACATTGATGTACAGCCTTACCTTGGATCCTGAACAGAGAATATGCCTCAAACTTCAATGTGAATTCATCCATGTCCATCCCAAACAACAATTCAACAAAGTCACGTGAGACATCATCATGGTACATTATTGGTTGATTACTGTGAGATGGTTTGGTGCATAATGTAATTGCCATTGAAGCTGTCAAACATCGCATTTGCAAGTTCTTAAGCTTTTACTCCACATCAGTTAAAGGTCACTCTATTTCAATCAATCAAGCACACCTCTGCAGCTACATGCTCAGCTGTTGTTTTCACATCCCTCACATGAGCCATTGGACATGACTTTATCCCTTTCCTTTCATTCCACTGCTTTTCCTCTAGGCAGTGTATCATTGCATCCATTTCAGCTTCTGGTATATCCTTGTAACTAGAGGTTTCCTTCGCAAGTTGTTGCAGGTCTTGCAAACACTTTTTCTTGCCTGGTTCCAAGTCTGTGAATAGCTCAACATATTGTGCTGTCACCACAAGATGCTTCAACATGTACCACAATTCACTTTGAAGGACTGAACATGCAGCCAGGCTCTGTGCTTGCTGATTTTGCAATGGCAACCATACCCTGGTGTCCTACATACTTGCTCTTGCATCCATTTCTCAGTTTTATTGTGCTTCTTCGCGAGATCTTGAATCATTTGGTCTTCATTATCCCAATAGTCTTGGAGATCCTGCCAGACCAGGTTCCTATTGGCAGCACATGTAGAAGAAGCTGCCTTCTGGTCCATACAAGAGAGATTCTTTCCATGCTGCCATTGCTTTGGTGCTGCCCAATTTCATTAAGAGATGGCAGCCATTGTTGTAAATAGAGGACATCGAGTGTGGATGAGGTGAGTGAGGCAACTCAGTAACTTGGTGATAGAAACAAAGTCAGGCTTACAAAATAAAGTTTTCCAGTACTGCAAGGCCATTATGTAACAGCTTCAAGTTCCAATGACATGCCCCTCACAGTTGACATGTTTGAGAAACACCACCCCTTTGTTTACAAATGCCCACAACATATTTGAGCCATAAAACATTTTCTGATCACATGAGTAGATGTGTGTATTACATCCTAACTCAGATCCATTCTCAAGCACCCTTTAAGTACTTTGAGTCTTGAAATGTTCTCTTCTTTTCTCTGATGACCTTTTCCATATTTACTATATTACTCTTATGACCCACTTGCAAGTCTATTGTTATTTATGGCTCTGTATTTGCATCATTGGGAATTCTGATATGTGCTTTCTTACCGGTTAAGACCAAGAGGGTGTGAATGCTGATGGGGATGAAGAGCCAACTGTAGATACACACAGCACAGTGGATTAGGACAAAACCACTATCATCATCTACATGATTATATACACAACTACATTGTTGCTTCAGCCTGAGCCACACCAAATCTTGACATTACCTTCTATGTTTTCTGATTCAGTATTGTGGTTCAATATGCCTCTTGTGGAGTCTTGCACTCTAGTCCCTTAAGAAATCTGCCTTCTGCCTCATGTATCTCATTGTTGACTAGACAATAGATCTTCAATATAAAGTCTTAACTTGAAAAACCAATCTGACTTACCAAAAATCTGAAATACAAGGATATGAGAAATTGAAGAAGGGGCAACCTGTAGGTTGAAGGTCTGTTCAATCTCTGACCTCTGGCATTTCTCTCTGATATTGCAGGAATTGAGCCTAAAAATGTCTCAAGCCATAAGGGCTCTGGGCATAGCAACAGAGGTCAGTGGCTGGGAATCACATTTTGACTTTGTGTCTGTGGTTGTTTATTAGTTCAATTCAAAGCTGGCTTGTTCATCATCCACTGGTTGGCTCTATCCTTTCTGCATACCATTTGAAGCCATTCTAATATTCTGGTCCCCTGCAGTTTTCAGACCAAAATTTTACATTTTACAGGCTTTTCCTCTATCTCCCCCCTGTTCTTAAGCCAGGTGGTGGATGCAAGCACATTTGACTGGGAAAACACATGCTCACAGGTCTCAAAATCTTCGAGGCCACACCCCTTAAGATACAGAGGATGCCAGTTGAGCTGACATGTACGGCAGTGTGCATGGCCATGAAGAGCCCACACAATACTGGCCACAATACTCGCGTATTTTGGGCCCAAGCATTGGGCTGTTGTCGGCTGTGGTGGAAAACCCACACCTCATATCCTAGTAATAATCCAGCTCCGAAGGTATCCAGAAGCTCATTACTAACAGCTAAGGGATATTTTGCTCTGTAATTTCAAAAGATCAATGAAAAGGGTCATTGTTTAAGAAGACACATACAATTCGCCGCTTTGAACCATATCACACATGACAAGAGCTGTACCATGGTGGCAGACAGCAAGAAAAATTCAAGTCTCTCAGAAGATTGCAAGACATTTCTTAGTATTTTCGTCTGAAAGATTAGCCCACCACTGTACACAGGGGTTTGGCTGCTCTACACCATCAACCAGTCAGCCTTCTTCCACATCCACCACAAAAATGAGTTTCACCTGCTTGGCATGTACAGGGGCCGGATCATCAGCCTAAGTCATATAGTTAGACAAATAACCAATAAATTATGTTGACATTGCTTACTGATTCCCGTAGTGGTAAGTTACACTGTTTGCACTTCCTGAACTGATTAATGGCATCCTCACTTAGGTGCATATCACTAACGATGGTATGTGAATCTTCCCATTCAATCTTTTCAGAACTTATCAAAGTGCCAGTATTGTCTTTCTGGTAGTGAGCCCGCTCCACACATTTCAATGATTCGTTCCCATCCATAGCCACCAGCATCGTGTGGTCAAGGACAGGTTCATTTTTCAAAACATATGTGCAGGGAACACATGCATTTTGAAGCTGTCACTTGAGCCCATCACACTGGAGTTCCTTTTGAACACAAAGCTTAATCCATTGACAGATTTCAAGATACACGTCAAAGGGGGTAGACAGCTGGTTGCACATATTAGGATGATAAGCAATCTACATAACATAAAGTGTGAGATTATGAGAATAAATACAGACTTTACAAAATGCTACATACACAATCACCTGTATGTCTGTATGATCATCTGTCACCCAGTCTCCATCTTCTTCATTGTTCACAGATGAAACAAGTGGGACCCAAGCATCACCTATGTCAACATCAAGCGATGTTGATGGACCAGCATTGCGGCATAGGTCTAATTCTTGCAGGGTATCATGTTCAATGCCAGTTAAACCTGAAAAGAGTACTATTTAGACCTAAATAACAATGGAAAATTTGGGACATTGATGTTGGAGAAGTGACACTTGACAAATTTTGAGCTCAGCTTTGGCATCAGCTATCTGGCAAGGTCTGCATGTTCGCTGAACAGTCTGTATGACCCCATTTGCATGGTGGGATGCATGAATAGAAGTCACTTTGTGTGATGTGCCTTTGGTCTTTGGTTTGGCCATAAGGTAGAATGTGGTTGGGACTGCAACATGAATGTGAGAGATGACACTCTGTGGGCAATGCCAGCAATTGCTCACATGTTCTAATATTTTACCAGGTGTGTGCAAAAGGTGTGTGAAGAGAAGAGGGGTGATATTTTTGCTTTATTTATGAGGATGTTGTTGTCAATGATGGTGGCGGCGAGGGGCAGAGTGCACACGTGACAGCTGTCTGTGACAGTGGTGACAGTAGTGCGGCTTACCGTGAAAGCATTGGCCAGTGAAAGGCCAGTGACTCAGTATCTTGTACCACCTGAGACACCCACTATACAATATATAGTTAACAGTATGTTGTACTGGATTTCTCAGAGGTGCAAATTATTTGCAGTGTTATTCATGGTATGAGTGTCTAGTTGTAAAACCTACATAACTAATAGATACATCCGGGGTGCCAGTCCATGTTAACTATATATTGTATAGTGGGCATCTCAGGTGTTCATATCTTTCTGACTTGGACCATATCTCTTTGTTATATATGACCCCTGCATGTACTTCATTCCTCAGTTTGAATATTGATTCACCTTGACTCAATATCTTCTCACTCTGCCTCTAAGTCTTATCTGTCCTTCCATTCTCCAACATTCCGATCTTCCAAAATACCAGGACATAAAGGATCCAAGAGGGTGCAACCTTTAAGTTGAAGCTGACATCCATATGTTTCCAATCCCAAATCCTGAACCCTGATATTCCAATACTCTGATATTCCAACATCCCAACGAGAGGAAATCTAGTTCATAACAGAGATAAGAATGTGTGATATGGAATTCCAGAATTGGAGCGAATATGGGAATCAAGATAAAACATACAGGGATAAGATCAAAAGTGAATCATGAATAAGAATGGTAAAATGGAGGTATATCAGAATAAGTGGAAAAAGGAGCTTATCAGAGTGCAGAAATATTGGAATAACTGGAATCAGATCTGGGATCTAACAAGTGAATAGATAATCTGCAAGGAAAAAGCATTTGTATCCCATTTTTTACACTAAAAATCTGCCCATGCCCCCAGTGTGAGTTTTCATATGAGCTTTGTTGATAAAAAAAAGATGTTTTCTTTTTATGCTGGGTGCCTGCCCTACAGGTGGTGCACCAAAAAAAAACTAAAAAAAAAAAAAAGCACACACATCAAGGTTTTTGGTAACCCCTGTAAGTCTTTTATTACTTGGATAGTATTTTAGTTACTAATTCAGTCACAATTATGTGCTAGATCTGATAAACTCATTGCTATAGCTATTAATCTCAAAATGTGCTCTGGGACCAAACTTGAGCTGGTACCTTACATAAGTTTTGCAAACTGCTGTATCATTGCCATACCCTGCTCCAGCCGGTTTTAGGTTGAGCTCTTTTTCCACATGTGAGCATCACATTCCATGAGAAAAATGCACACAGATGACTGAGTAGGAGTCTAAGCTGGGACTAAGTGTTGGGTATCTTACATATGGATCACCAGTCCGGATCATGGGATCGTACCATACGTACGAATTTTTCTTACCGACCATTGGCGGGAGATCATTGCGGCCATCAATCGATTCGGACATTCAGTTTGATCCGGGCCATGGCCTATTTATGTCTAAGGTTGGGGGTTTCGCTACAAACCATCGCGTCATGGGACGTGAAAAGCACATGCATAATAATACTCGGCGCTTCAGCTAGTGAACTATTGCTGAGAAATAGTAGCTGTACGTGAACCACTGCAGTCTAAGAGTAAGACTAAAGCCAGCCATACCGCAGCGCTGCCTCCCTGTGACGCGTTTTCTGGTGGGCAAAGAAGTCAACGACAGATCTATCTGGACACGTGTGATGGAATCATGCCCCGCTGAAACAGAAGCTAGTAAAATAGCGAGTTTTCCGAATTCAGACAGTTGTCGAGAGCAAGTTGACAAAATTTCATGATAATAGACCACGACGGACTTGGATTTGTTAATAATTGTTATGCTTTCGGCTCAGCGGGCCCGTTCGACGCAGCGAATAAGGAGAATCTCCTTATGCATTCCGAATTTGTAGTTGTATGATGCTGTCTGCAACGGAGATCCGTCCCATACTAGTAGTTGACCCATCCTCAACTCACATGCTTTACCCCGCTTCCATTATGTATTTGATGCCAGTGGAAGGTCGATGCACCATTAGCGATCCGGCGCGAATTGATGTGGGATGCCTATAAGAAGTTCCTTTAATTTGCCTAAACAAGCTCTAAAAAAGAAGAAGGTAACCCGGTGATATCTCGGATGTGTGCGCGTAGACTTTGTGTGAGCGAAAATCTAAATAGCTCCCTACGTGGTTTTTATCGGTAGCTGCATAGAGATGTGGGGTGGGGATAAAATATCTCATAAATCTAAGTATGTAAGAGAATAAAATAATATGGTCAGCGTTCACATACCGTATGAACAAACGTTTGTAGTAGGTAATGTGTGGTCGGCGACTCGGCGGACAAAGAATGTTGCAAACGCGCACGGCGCCGGTGGACCTTTGATCCGCAAAGTCTGATCGAATAGGGACTAAGTAACGTAAGTTACGAACGGAGGGTAATATGTAGAAGTATGTAGATCATTTTGCGGATCATCACAAGGCGCTTGCGTCTCCAAGCTTGAGGAGTATCAGGGGAGTATCCTAGAGTAATATCTAACTTGTTGCGCAACTTGGAAAGAAAACGAAATTGAAAGCAATGGCAGATGGCAGGCTTTGAAAACATCCAATGGATATGCAACGTGTATAACATCAGCTATGCAATTATACTATAATAGCTCGCTGGGGATAATACTCAGAAACTGCTTCTAGGTTGTTGGCACCTTTTGGCCGGGAACTCTTTGGTTTAGAGATCATCCATCACCGGTTGCTATACTTGAATCTTATCAACATCAGACCGATCTTGGTGAGCAAGTCAGATTTAATTAGCTGCTTTGTTTCATGGCGGATTATGTGAGAAATCACGAAGTTTGTTGAACCGGGAACGAAGATGGCTAGTAGGAGAAAATTAAGGATGAGATGCAACGAAAAACTCCTATTTGTTGCATGTCAGAAAAGAAGTGTCCTTTTCAAGTCGGGATTTCCATCAAATCTCTGGTCAGGTTTATGATTTATGTAATCTATCGGACTGGACAGTGTAAAGGTCTGGCATGCTTTGTTACGGCGGACGCCGGGTATCCCTTCCAAGCCTAAGGCAAGGAACTTCCTGGTGCCCGCTTGTTTTCCGCTTTACCACCTTGTGAATAAATCCAGTTGATCAGTGCCGCTAGCGGCCTATCATATGCAAGGTAAAGCAACAAAACCTTCGCATTTACATATAGAAAATGTTGTACAGTAATAGGCACTGCATATTACTCCAGACCATTTATGTAAACTCAGGTCAGGGGATCCAGATGCACCCGGGTTGGACCGGCCTCAAATTAGCCCGTTCGATTCTTTCGAACGCTTGACTAAGGGAACGGGTTTTAAAAGAGACGAATTGTTGGACCTTCTCAGCGAAAAACTTCGAAATCCGCGGGCAAAATGTAGTTCACAGGCCATTAGGGAGAGGCAGGCTTACATAAGAGTTTGATACATCATCATTTGGAACTTATGTATAAGTAACAGGTGAGTACTTGAGTTACGAGTACCCACAATAGTGCATGCAGCTGTGTTGGGTCGTAACTTCCAGGCAATGCATTATCGCACTCGTTTCCTACTCGACCTCGCCCGCGTATTCCTCGTCCCTCCCATTATCACTACGCTCATTCTCCGCGTGGTACGACCATCGCTGCTACAAACATGGCTCACCCCCATCATTGCCACGCTCGCCATTCCGTTCGTCTTCACCTTACGCACTCTCTGGACATCAAATCGGCACGCCAGCGCCGCACGCCGCCTTGGAGCGCTCCCTATTCCCGTGGTTCGTGGTTCCTGGCCTGGCAACATTGATGTCCTTAAGCGCCTCTTGCACGGATGGCGGAACGGGTACATTAATGAGACCTTGCGCGAGTTTTTCGAAGAATATCAGAGTCCGACTATCAACGTGCGCATCTTGTGGGTTGATCAGGTGGGCATCCTGCTCCCTCCAAGCTAGACAAAATAAAACATGCACCTCGCTAGATATGGACCATGGACCCCAACCATATAAAACACATTCTTGTATCAGGCTTCCAACACTTTGACAAGGGTGCCCCACAGCGAGAACGCATGAAGGGATTTCTGGGGACTGGCATCTTCGCAGCGGACGATGAGGTGTGGAAGATGCACCGTTCGATGACAAGGCCTTTCCTCGCCAAATCACGTACGTCCGATATTAAGCTATTTGCGCGCCACACGGACGACGCAATCGCTCATTTGGAAAGGCTTGCCGCCGCCGGCAGGCCCGACGTTTCTGTGACAGCTACCCCTGCGAGTGCGTTGGACATACAAGAGCTCAGCCAGCGGTACACGCTCGACATCGCTCTGGACTCGTTCTTTGGTATCGATAACGTGAGGACGATGCTGGACCCACTTTCGAGGCCGGGGTCGACGGAAGAGAAGGATGGCTCTCATCATGTTGCAGAGGCATATAGCACGGATGACGACCTCGCGACATCTAGCGCAGAGATTAAAACCTTCGCGCGCGCAATGGAGCAAGCTGCGGACACCACGATTCTGCGTGCGAGGCAGGGTGTACTATGGCCACTTATTGAGTTTAAGTGTGTACCTTCATAATGCCCACCGTTTGACTGCATTAACATGCCTTGAAGGACTGATAAAACGGCCTCCTTAGCAGCCACCATGCGTCCTTGGATCAATGCCGTCATATGCAGGGTCCAGAAGCATGGACGAGCCAAAGAGAAGACAGGTGAAGAAGGCGGCGACGCAGAGACGTTTGTGGAGCACTTAGTGCGTAGTACTGATGGTGAGTTAAGTCCGACTCGGACTTATAGGAGCGATCGATCAACTTGCTTGCAGATGAAACCTTTATCCGAGACCAGCTCATCAACATGACACTTGGTGCGCGGGACACCACAGCCGCACTGATAACGTTTACTCTTTACTTTTTGGCGCTGCATCCGGAGGTAGGTTCACTTTGCATCTGCGGCGGACTTGCACCGCCGTACGACGTGTTGCTTAAAAAAGGCGACTGTATAGGTATATACGAGGTTACGCAACGAGGTGATGGAGCTGTGTCCACCAGGGGAGAGCCTACCTGAGGGAGACCGCCTCAAGGATTTCGTATACCGTAAGCGCGCGATACGTTTAGACCTTTGCCATGTCCGACGAACATGACTTTTAATGCAGTCCGTGCCGTCCTAAACGAAACACTACGCGTATTCCCATCCGTCCCCATCAACACGCGCTATTCTACCACCGAGTCAGTATTCCCGCCTGCTGCATACCCTTATACCGCCACTGCGGGCGCTGCTACTCCTCGACACTATGCATCATCGCTGTACATGCCGCCGAATACATCTATTTCCTTAGTCACGCTCCTCATGCAACGCCGCATGGACCTGTGGGGTGCGGATGCAGAGGAATTCCGGCCTACGCGATGGTTAGGTGAAGACAACGACCTTGGCGATAAGCCAGATGAATCTACCGGAGAGCCAAGAAGGGGCGAGGCCGCGGATCGAAGACCGGAGTGGTTTGTTCCGTTTAGTGCAGGACCTAGACTGGTGGGTGTGGCTTCAGTTGTGTTGGGCACTGCTGATCATGATTGCTGCGCGCGGTTGGCTTGCAGTGTCTGGGACAAAACTTCGCATATTTAGAAGCGACGTATTTTTTCATCAGGGTCATACAATGCGGCTTTGTGTTCAACCTCGCACCTGCATGCCAGCCCCCTGAAACACGCCCACCACAAGGGTGGAAGGCAGAAGACCAGACACCCGCGCCGGAAGCACGAGATTTGGGAGTGTTCGTAAAGAATAAGGGGCGGCAAAGAAAGGAGGAGTGTTGGCCCGGGACAGCGTTTACGCTGTATTCTAAGGTGGGAATCAATGCTTGGATACGTACATGTTTTGCTAAATGCGTGATCGGCAGGGTGGGCTGTGGATGTATGTTTCCAAAGTCAAGGAACCGGGTCACTGAGGCATTGTGTGGCAAGTATGTGTCTGTATTTGATTGGTGCTGTTGGTGGTTGTAATGTAAAATAGTTGTAGTGTAAAATAGTGTAAAATGCGTGTGCATTCAGGTGTATTCTTTGCCAACTTGTTTGGGTTGTGTTAGGGGCCCAGCCGTCCTCCAGCGCTCTCTAGTGTTTATCTCGGGCACCATGTGTGACGGAATTGGACTCCGATGAACTTTAATGTGAGATACTATGGCTAGCAGGAGGTGAACCAGTGCTGATTTAGCCGAAACAGCCCCAAAAATCAGCTTTCCAATGTTTTTTTTTTTTTTGGTTGGTGAGGCATAAATGTAAACAATGAATTTATAGCTACTGTTCAATTTTTTTGAGCACAGTGAGAGAGGCTGGGAGCCAAAGTTGCAAATGACAAGTGATGAACCCCAGTGAAAACCTCCCCTGCGCGGAGCGGATCGGAGCTGCGGCCAGCTGACAAACCGATCTGCGCAGTTAGAGCCCGAAAAAGTAGAAAATCGCAGTTTTTTTTCTGCGTCGAGCGGACCACAAATGTACTTAGTTATGCTCAAATATAGCCTAATCTGCTGGAGTATGATATCACGAAAGTATTGATAACTGGTCGAATATGCCCCAATCTGCGTGTATATTATCACTGCTACGAATTTCTAATCTGCGCTATGGTGTGTGGATCTGCTTGCGTTCACCACCCTACTACCCCCACCGCCAGGCTGGCCCCACCTCCGTAGCTTCCTCGGAATGGATACCGATCCTGCAAATAACTGATTAGATAGCTGGTACCCTCCGAAGGAGATGAAGAAGACTCACAACGTTGGGAGTGGTCGTATGTGTCAATCGAGAGTTGATGTGCCAGCGGTACTAGGGTGGCATTTGTTGGCATTGTTGGCGGCGCCGAGTGAGACATAGACCTGCACCAACGGTCAGAATCCTGACGATATGAAGATTAATAAAGACATACTTGTTTGTGTTGTAGGCTTGCATGACAGCGGCTTTCGATGTGCCAGGGTGCTTGCGAATGTAATCAATAGCGAATAGGTTTCTGATAGATAAGTGAGCATGGGTGCCTTGGGAAAAAACTGCACAGAGTTACTTGGGTCCATTTGAGGTCTCGTTGATGCATTGCGGAGCCTGGTCATCTGGCTTTTTCGCCTTAGGCTTGGTTTCAGGAATGAGTTGGCGACAAAAGGTGCACTCGGCGCAGCTCGCAGGGTTGAAGCGCTGCAAATATCAGAGTTAATGTCGATTAACAACTGGTAAACTGGGTTGGAGATTTACAAAGGAGTGATGACCGTGGATCTGGGTAACTGTAAGAGGTAACGTTAGCTCGCAGCATTGATGCATCATGGGGAACTCACGTGGTTGGGTTCTTGTGTTAGCGTGGGATGGAGAGCCTGCTGGAGACGCTAAAGGTAAATCACAATGAAGGGTTGATACATCTTGGTGTTTTTCGCGTTCATGAGCTCTTCAGCAGTGGCGCCACCCAAAATCCGATCAATTTGCATGCGACTAAGGAATCGGTGCTATGTGAGGGTAAGTAAGTGTACTTCCAAGGCAGAATGATGGAATGTACACTTGCCACGCTATGCTTGCTATCTGTGAAGGGATTGGTAGGGTCGTAGGGAGATTGGGTCTCTGTAAGTTATACCGAGTCCAGAATCTTGACGTTGATGGCATCCATGTGAGACGGATTTGGTGCCAGACAGTGGTGATATCCAGCTGTTCACGCTAGTGCTAGATGATTGGTTTGGGTCACCGTGAAGTTGATGTAGATAAGGCCCCATGGAAAGCATGCGCGACGTGCAGTGCCGTGGTGGTCGGAAGGAAAGGGGCTCACGCGTGTGGTCACACATGTCACAAGGTTAACTGTTTCTTCAATAAGGATAACTGCCACGAACAGCCAGTTGAGTGCAAGAAAAGTCACCCAGCGACTCGGAAACAAACTACGGCTCAATGCACTACACGCAGAGGATGTCTCACTGTCCTCACCGGAGAGCGATGGCACCCTTTCTCTTCCTTCGTTACCAGGCGCTCCGAGTCCAGCAGGGAAGAACACGGGCACGACAACCTCCGGCACTCTATGGACCGAATGCTTGTACCAGGTTGAGACAGCAACCTCTTTTTGTCCTTGACAATACCTCTCGCAAATACAAATCTTGTGCTTGGTCGTCTCGAACGCTGCAGGCATCTGTAGCTCCAGAGGTCAGTGTATACAGTCACGGTTACAGCAGGCGTATATACTATGTGTGACCATATGTATAACGTGCACGGTTGCAAATACACGTCGCTATGTTGTACTTGTGCGAATTGACGCGGACATGTACATGTGCAGTTTGCGAAGTGCAGCTTGACAAGCGCTTGTACGAATTGACGTGCAGATTGACAAGCGTTTGCGTGAATGGACGTGCAGATTGACAAGCGTTTGTGAAAATGTGTTGAAATCTGCGCAATTGCAGATAGTGTCAGATTTATGAAGATAACATAGCGAGTAGCGCAGATGTAGCTATAATTATATATATATACATATATGGCCGCAGCTCCGACCCGTTCCGCGCAGGGGGGGTTTTCACTGGGGATGAACCCCACTGCATGGATTGGGTAGCTGCTCCCAGCTGACAAACCAATCTCCGCAGCTGGAATCTAATAAAGTAGAAAATTGCAGTTTTTTTTCTGCGTCAAGTGGTTGGGATATAAACTCATATGTACACTAGATATGCTGAAATATAGCTCAATATGCTTCACGCTGATCTCACAAAAGTATTGATATCAGGTCAGATATGCAATATGCATGTATATTGTCAGTGCAATGACTAATCTGCACCATCCTGCATGAATTACGATTCCCTGGGGAGGACAAAGTCCAACAGGAATCGTTCGTACCATCCTGTAGGATATCAAAAGTTCATTCGCCTTTCTCTATTGCTGTTCCCACGAATAGAATTGATTAGACTTTTTTGTTCCCATGATTAAAAATTTGAAGTTCCCACACTCAAGAACTACTTGTGGACAACTGTGTAGTTGTCCACTATCTACAAGCACCTCTAGTGGGCGGCTTATATAATACAGCCCACAAGTCACTCTAGTGACTTGTATATTATAGATACTAGCATATATGCTACTATTATATCTACTTTCTTACAGTGATATTCATACCAACCGACCACCAGCTGAGGATCAGAGATTATGTCAACAACAGGCAGCCAATTCCTGTAAGACTGAAAGAAGAGCAGAACAGTGAGGGAAGATTCAGAAGGACATTGAGATTCATCAATTGACTGCTTCCCAGTGCTGTTTCTGAAAGGAATCTTCTTGAATTTTAGGTTATCATTGTTATGAATGCAATTGAGGGCCAAAGTCATCAGCATAGATAGAGGTATGTAGAGCTTGTTGAATGCCATTTGGAGAATGCTAGGAGAAATAGCAGTCACATTTAGTTGAAGCCCGTTTTTGGATGCAGCAGTGAGAGAGAAAATAGGGGGTAAGGAGTAATAATCAATGGGAGTGGGTTCAGAGGGGTAAACAGCAGCATTGGCAGAAGGAAGTGAAGAAGGGGGAACAGTGGGGCATTTGCCCAGGGCAGCTACACTGGGACTGGGAGATGTAGAAGGGTCAGTATTCAGAGAGGTGGAAGAAGACAGAAGATGAGGGTTAGGGGGCAGAGAAGGTGGTTTTTCAGTGTGCATATAGGAGCTAACAATGGGTAAGGAATCTTCTTCATCGTCATCAGAAACAGTATCCTTGTTGTTGGGGTCATCTCTCTTGGATTGTTTAAGAGGATTCATCTTATGGATACAACGGTTGTTAAGTTCAGTGCTTTCTATAAGTGCTTTCATGATTTCTAGTTCAGTGTTGGACATGTAGGAAACAGTAGGAGTAGACAGGGGTGGAGTAGGATGAGAGGGAGGTTTGGTTTGCATGTTTGGATGTGAACGGTGTTGAGGGCTGTGGTGGGGAGATAAGTTGGGGATAGTGCTGGAAGGGCCAGGGACAGGGGTGCCAAGGGGATAATCAGATCTGGTCATCTTAATATACCAGAATAAGACAATGGAGTGAAGAGATGTTGTCAAGAAGGGTTGTGGTTGATGAGAAAATGATAAAATGTTTGAGGAATGTGTCTGGATGGCTGCCTAGATGGGAGTAGGAGACAAGAGAGAGACTGCTTAACTAAGCAAAGTCTCTCTCACTAGGCAGCAAGTGTTGAGCTTACTAAGCTTGTGCCTCACTAGATACACTCATCCTGATAACGTGCATATAGTCACACTTGTCACATGTAAATTTGAGGTTCAAATCATTCATAGCACTGTCCTTGTCGACCAACTTATGAAAACATCTGCCAATGCACAAAGACTAGCAGCCAGGTTCCAATGAGCCAAACAAATCCCACAAACTTGAAAGAAACAGAATTTGTGGCACGTACATACTTTGAACCTGGACTCAGTGGGATTCTATGGCATAGTAACCTAGTGATGCCGTGGCTTGGCTAGCTGGCTTAAATGGCTAGCCAAGCCATAGCTTTGGTCTGGCTTGCTTTGCACCAGCTCAAAGCCGAGCCACAGCAACACTATGGTACTCTGTCTGAGGCTCAAATGGATGTGAATATAATATATAAGAGAATGGCTGCAAGCAAGTATGCTGGAACATTGTGTCCCCAAATACACTTGTGCTGTGCATACTATTAGTTAGTATCATATGTTATATAATGTGTGTTGCATCATGCAAAGATGTTGCTCACTTGCACGGTTTCAGATATTTTTTCAGAATTCATGTGTTGATATGTTATCTCACAGCTGATAACAGAGGCACAAGATTAGATAGCAAGAAATCTTAGTGTCCACCAGATCTGGACATTAATCTACATATCAACTCAAATCCCAGCAGCTCTGCACAGTGGGGGTTTTCACTAGGACTCAGCTGCAGCACCTAGTCCTTGTCTTGCATCATCTTGGGGTTAGTATTACGGCCAGCTCCATATGCCATAGCAATCCACTTTTTCCAAGCTCAAACTCCATCCATGCCAAAATCTGTAAAGGTGGAAAAGAAGTATCACATTCTACTTGGTACAAACACATGGAATATTAGGTACCTACTGGAGCCATACCAAAATCCATGGCTGGAGGCTCTCAGTATATCCAGGGGGACCCACATGAGCATGCCACAGATGGAAGCAAAGGTGACATTGCAGAACCAGATCCCAAACACATCCAATCACAGAGTCCAGGGGGTGCATCTACACAGGGACTATCACATAAGGAGGGGCAGATTAGTGAAAAAAGTGAAATAGACCAGTTTGTGGATGCATTCAGTGACCTTGAGGTTGGTTTCAGTGCACTTACTGGGTGGGGGGTGTCCCTGATGGCATTAGTATCAGCTCAAAAGCACAAATCTTGGGATAATTCCAGGCCCCACAGCAGGGAGGAAGATGAGGGAGCTGGTGATGCAGATGGATCAGAGTGTGATACTAGGCTTAGCCAGTGAGATCTGACTAGTGTGTCTTGTAGGCAGGAGTGACAAGAGTTCAGGACATTCTACAAGTGAGGATTCCACTGATTTAGAAACCAGTCAGGAAAATCTCAATCTGCATATGTCTAATATGAGTGGCTCAGGAAGCAATTTGGACTCAGAGAGAGCTAGCACTTCTAGGGGAAGTAGTCACCCAGGAAAACCAGGGACATCTGAAGATCATGATCAATGTCAGTGTGGTGCTCTGGAAGATGGAGCAGACTGTTCACCACATGAGTTAAGGCTGTCCACGAGTCCGAATCAACCCATGGGTACCTGTGGGTTGATCCATGGGAAAACTCATGGGTAAGGATCCCATGGGTATTGGGTACCCAATGGGCAAAACCCACACAGATCTGAGTATGGATTATGGGATTCTGCCTAAAACCCACGGGTATTTGGGATCCGTGGCTTACAATTTCAGTGGGCATAGGTAGCTACATATTGACCTTAATTTCTAAAATTTATTTTATATTTTTATCTAATTTATTGGGGCCTGTAGAGGCCCCAATAAATTAGATAAAAACACGAAATAAATTGTAAAAATTAGGGTTAATACATAGCTAACTATGTCTGCTGAAAACGAATAATATATACCCACGGATCAACCCACGAGTAGTCTGAAACTCATGGGTTCAGATCACCCGGATGCAATACCCATGCGGATCCAAGTATAGGGTTTGAAAATGAAAATACCCATGGATCCGAGTCTGGGTGATCCATGGGTAGACTCGTGGACAGCCCTAACATGAGTTGGCCAGCTTACCACCCAGTTTCATACCTGCATTGGATGAGTTATGGGTTTCCATGGAATTCATATGGGAAATAGAGGCAGGCTCAACTCTAAAGCTGGAATGGAAAACAAGACCATGGCTGTTTTTAGTCTTCTAGTTCATCTGGATTTTCCACTGTCCTAGTTCTTTGTAATCTGGCTTTTCTCCACTAGGCATCCAAAAGTTCATCAATGGGTCAGTGAACTTTGTGTAAACCAGGAGTCCTCATGGATCCATTATCCTCACACTTTCAAGGTGTTTCAGGGATATCTGCCATGATGGGGGTTGACCAGGCAAAGTGACATAAGGCATGACACGAGTGCGAATAACCCATGGGTTTTTTGCAGGTTTACCCGTGGGAAACCTGCAGATATTTTATCTGTGGGTTCGGATACTTGTTTCCCATGGGTATATGGCAGATCCAGGTATGCCCCATGATACTCACAGGTAAACCTGTGGGTATCCATACTTATAATACTATTTTTTTGTATTTATTTCAAGCTCATGTGAGCAGGGCCAACATGTCACCTAGCTAGAGGTCACACGACATGTCGGTCATGTGACCTCTGGTGTGCATCCATCTTCTTTCCACCATGTGTGGTCGCCACCATGGACAACTTTCGGTCCCCTGGTGTAGAGACACAGGTAAGTTTTTTGTTCCCTATACTATTTAAATGTGACTGTAGCTTGCACTGTCCAGTGTCAGGCATAAATCCGTTGATGGAGTACCTTGGCCTCAGTTACCTCGCCCTCGCTCTAGTCTCCATGCACAAGAAGTTGAAATGTACGTGCTCATTGGCATGCATCGAAGACAGTGATTTGGATCCACCATCTGGGCAGATGACCACTGCAAGCAAGTCAACATCTGAAAAGTTGAAGCCAGCAGATCGCAAGAAAGCGCACTTCAAGGAATGCTACAGCATTTCAACTAGCACCCTGGAGGATGTCCTAAGTAAGATTTATGCCCAGGGATAATGTGTTAACATTGATACATTGCTTTCAGGGAAACAACAAAAATCCTGGACATCCAACATGTATGACCACTTCAAAATGCCTCTGGAAATCAAAATTGAGGGGGATTTGGTGAAATATATCTTTGTTTGTAAGATGTATGTGTTGTTTTCAAAGCTCCTGTCCCCCAGTACTAATGGATGACCAGGAAACCATCTAAACAGGTGGCCCGCGCATGTCAAGATGATTCGACAAGCAATCTGCTGGCTCACAAGGTTCGATGTGCCCCTGAGCTGGCTGCTGGCAACGCCAGCATCAAATATTTTGCCCATGGTTCCTCATATTGTCCTGCATGGCTCCGGTACCTGCTTGTGCTATGGGTCGCTGACATCCATATGCAATTGTTGAGGACGCAGAACTCCTGGAGATCCTCCAGATGTTATTTGACCCAGTGGCTGTGCCTAGTGCATGCACTGTGTCCTGGGATGTCCAGGAGATCTTTGTGATCTCTCAATTCGAAGTCACTTGCATGTTGCAGGTGGGCCAGCAATCTCTTCCTAGATATACAGTCTCTTTCACGGATTTTGTAGGCTTATGATGGAAAACTCCATCTTGGGGTAGATGGCTGGGCAGTGCTGAATGTTTTCTCATTCCTAGGTGTCATGGTGACCTGCTGTGTCTCAGGGGACTTGATCATGATGATCCTCGATTTTATCAGGTTAGTTTGGTCTCCTTGGTGATCCTCTCCGGTTAGGAGTAGTACTGAGACACCACCAGTTCCAGACTCACAAAATCTCATACTGGAACATACCTGGCTGAAAAGCTGGCAGAATGCCTGAAGTCCTATGGAATTCAGGACAAGTTAAAGTGGTTCTGATTGCTTTTAATCTATATACTGACTTTTTTGGGTAGATCCTTGGCATGGTAGCAGATAATGCCTCTAACAACAACACAATGTTAGAGGCATTGGAATTTGAACTCGAAGGGTTCCAAGGATCCATGACGTGTGTACAGTGCATGGGGCACATTTTGAATCTCTGTGTGAAGGTGAGCTTGGATTGTCATTACTGATTGCCCAATGTACTAAATATGCCTGCAGGCCATTCTGTCTCAATTTGCACACAAAAGGGTGAAGGCTCAAGCACCAGGCGATGATAATGGCAAAGAGAGTGAGGGCACTGACTCGGATGCCGAAGGCCTGGTAGAGCCTCTGGATGAAGAGGATATTGATGCCTTGTTGGATGTGGATGTTGATTGCAAGGACGCAGATAATGCTGTCATCTCTGAAGTTGGGCAGATGGTTGAGCTCAAACACAGGCTGTCCCCTGCTGATGTTCGTTTGGGTCAGTTTGCTGTCACGAAGGTATGTAATTTTGGCATACAGACATGTTGATAAGCTCACTTCCTGCCCTCGGCCTTCCTCAGCTGACCCAGCTCGCAAAGAAGGTCTTTCACAGCAATGCAATACATGTCAATCTTGAAGCGTGTTGCAGCCAGGTCAAACCACTGATTACCCCTGTGCGCACAATGATCCGAAGTGTCCCCACATGTTGGAACACCATTGCAGAGGTCATCAAGCACACCCTGTCCCTGCAGCCAGTGATCGTCTGCCTCACGCAACTACCAGAACATAATCACCCATGCATTGCATGCCTGAAAATGTTCTCACTGTCTGACAAAGAGTGGCAGCTGCTTCAACACCTGTGGCCCATGCTGGATGTAAGTGGCATTTGGTTCCCCCTGTGAATGGACTCTGGCTGATCACATATTTTAGCACTTTCTCCAAGCCACCCAATGAATGTCCGCCTCGAAAATCCCTAGGATATATGAGGACATCCCAATCATTGATCTACTCACCGGTGTCTTGGACAATTATGTGAGTGATAGGTCATTCTTCCTAGCTGTGCATTCCACAGCCACAAAAGGACGGGAGATCCTCAACAAATACTACTCACTCACTGATGACTTGATTGTCTATCAGATTGCGATGAGTACGTCTCTGCTCTGTGTAGCCCCACATTACTGACCCATTTGTTGTAGTCCTTCACCCACATTACAAAACCCTTTACTTCCAGAGGCAAAAATGGCCTGAGTCCTGGATTGACACAACCGACAAGTTATTACAGGACCAGTGGGAACAGAACTACAAACCCACCTGGCATGAAAGCAGCAATCCGTCTGAGGTAAGTGACCTGTCTGCCTGCCTGGCTTTGCTGCTGATATCATCTCCAGGTTCCCAAACAAGGCTATTTTGCCGAGCTGGATACTTTCAGTGTCCTGGAGGGAACAGATGAATTAGACGAGTACCTTGGCCTCCCTGCTCAACCATTGGTCTCGGACCCTCTCACCCACTGGGAGGCTCAGAAAGCTGGTGGTTCACATCTGGCCAGGATGGCCCTGGATTTCTTATCAATTCCTGGTAAGTCTCGCACCAATTTGACACCTTCATGAAGACTGATTCTTGCATATATGCATATGCTGTAGCTACTTCAACCAATACTGAGCATGCTTTCTCTGGAGGAGGCCTTACCGTCTCACGCATGCACCACTCTTTATCGGATGCCTCTACATGTGCCGCAAGTGTTCTTGCTTCATGGGGATCCATTGAGGGCTTGATTCCTGCAGCACAGATTGTTCAAGGATTTAAAGAAAAGAGAACTCGAGAAAATAAAGGAAATAAGGGTGTCAGAGAAACTGATGTCATAGATATATCAGAATAGAATAGAAATCTGATTTCTTTTTTTTTACATGTCTTTGACTGCTTTGACTGACAGGTATACCTGCAAACCACAGGTACCTGTGGCCCAGATGCGGATAGCTGTGCCACAGATAGGTGCGTGAGTGCAGGTATGGTGTTCGGAAATTGAAATACCTGTGACCACGGATACAGGTTATCTGCGGATTTATTTGTGTCATGCCTTAAAGTGACATGTGAGGGGCAGCACACCTCTTGTTGTTAAATCACCCAGCACCATTGTCTGGATTTTAGATTTTTAAAACAAAACAAATATACCTATATTTGCTATAGATGCAATTTGGGGTCCATACATGAAAATCCAACTCCTTTTTGTGGTCACAGATCAGTTGGTGAAGGGTGTCACTCACTGCAATCATCCAGCATATAGCAATTTAACACAATGTTCCTGACTTTGAGTAATATGTCTCTAAATAAAATTTTATTATAGTAGTGAAGCAAAATAGCACAAGTGGCTGTCAAGGGAATGGGATGGATGGTGGCCCAGCATCATGAGTATTCACCAAGCCCCTTCCCAGAATAGGGGATATCACGACGGCTGTTTCACTGCCATTTCAATGGTTGTTTCAACAGCCATTTCGAAGTGTGGTGAATCCATGGAAAAATACACAAAACCATTTCACACTGTGATATCCCCAGTTCCTGCATGGTAAGTAGTTTCAAGTGTTGTTTAGAAGCACCTTTTCCTCAGATAAATCTGGTGCCGTGACTTCGGCCGGAACCTCCCAACTGTCAGGTGACGCCCCTTGATGTCACATCACCACAGCCAGACTGGTTATACCACAACAAACCTGGTGACCGACAGGCTCTCTAAACTGAAACTTGCATGAAAATTTGAGGTAAAGAAAAATATTAGTAGTGTTGAATAATAAACACATAGTACTGTGTTGTAATGATAGTCATGTACACAGTACACAGAGGTGAAAAATGTAGAATAATTATGAAATTCTTTGTGGACTTGACAGGCTAGTATATTGCTACATTAATTTGTGTGCCATGTTCTACTATCTATGTCTGTTGTCGCTCGGTGTATGACTGAGCAACTTACTAAGACAGCTCGAACGTTCCGGGAGTTGCCGGATTGGACGATGGTGCAGCTGTACAGTTGTTCGACCCTTCAATTGACAGGTATCTTGATCTTAGCTAAATATAATTCGAAGGCCGACGCTGTCATGCCGGGGAAACAGGAAATTCGAAACGAGCATCGAAACCGTCGGAAAATCGAAACGCCTCTGGGGGCGTTTCGATTTTCCGACGGTTTCGAGGATTTTGAAACGTCCATCAAAACGAAACGGCCGTCGTGATATCCCCTAATGGCTCAACGAGTTTACGGAATTCGAACCGGGAAGGCGAACCTAGCCGGCGAAACTGAGTTGCCCCATTAAACATTTAGGCGCCTTACCTAATTTTTCCGCGCGTCTCAACGATTGCAGGTACCTTGTTTAGTCGATATCTAGTTGTGGTTGCATGTCAATAATGGCGTGGAAAGAACTCGTCGTCGGGCATTGGAGACCGAAACGCAAGCCACCGGATTTGGAGCCCTGACATCTCTCTGGTTTATTTATTTCTCTATGGTCAAATCCCCCATGCGCGTAAAACCTCATTGAAAGACATTTCTCTAAGAATACATTATCTGGTGTTTTTTTTTTTTCAAAAGGCCCCCAATTGGGGTTTCAAACAATTTGTCAAAGCCCAATCGAGCATTTAATCTAATTGGGTAATCAGAGCAATTGGGCGATTTGCGGATTTGATGATGGGAGGGTTCGAGAGTCAATGAAAACTGCCCCGATTCAGCGAACGTGCGTCTCATAGATCATAATATTATACATACGACATTTCTAATAAATAACCATTCACATCAAATACACTTTTGAATTTAGGACCGAACTCGATCGATGAGGGAGATTTATAGTTTGTGAAACTCCAGAGGCGCTTCAAGTTTCCTAGATTTGACGATTGCTCCACCATCAAATCCGTGGGCAAATCCATCAAATCGCCTAACTCTGATCGCCCTTAATAATTAAATATGTCTCAAGATCTCAGAATAGAACGTTCATCATGAAAAGACCGATCCAGAAGCTATATGAGGCTGCATAATTTTAAATTCTCCTGCAAAATTTTACATCAAGTCACAAAAATCATCTGCAGGTGCTCAGGCTAAGAATACATAATGTTTTTGAGCTTCGGAAATACCTTTCGAGCTGATACTAACTTCCAGGTATGTGGAAATACCAAGAACGGCATGTTCTCTTTTGGTTTGTTGTGCATTTTGGGAGTGCATTCCCAAATCCAAGCCTATGCTCAAACACCCTGAAAGAAAACATTGATCGAGTTAAGCAGCATGGAGAAAGCAATGCGCTGTTTGTTTGTGTCATGTATTCTTAAAGAAAAGTTTCGGTCTTTCGACAGTAGCACATAGGCTAAGAAGGGAGGGAGATGGCGAACATTTACTATTTTCCCACTGTTTAAACGCTTGCCGGCCATGGCTTTCATTAACCTACTAGTAATGAAAACAGGAAATTGTTTCCATTAAAAAGATAATCCATATGGAATAGAGGTGTGGCTCAGCACAGGTAAATTCACATGTACTTCTACAAGACCTCAAGTACACATACATCCACAAGATCAATCTGGCGTACTAGAACTAATATTTATCACAGTGCCCATGATCAAGCCTTGACGAGGGCCTTCAGGAGCCCCGCCAGACGCTCTTTGCTCGCGGCGATCAACCCAAACGTAACAGCAAGCACGATCCAGCTCTTCCAGCTGGATGATTTCTGTCCTGGGCGAGGGTATGGGATGGGAGGCATCACTGTTGAGTTGGCTTTGGCGAGGGTCTTCTTCTGTTGTGTGAGGGCCCTCAGAATTATGAGGAAAATGGAAGAATAGATGGGAACATACCGTGTAAGGAGGGAAACGAATGTACATCATGAGATCGATCCTGCATAATCCCCATCAACCGATCATTGTGCAGATGAATATTGTTTTCGAGATAAATACACACCATTTTGGTGAATGAAAGGACGCCCTTTGATGGGTGAACGTGTCGAATGAATATTTGCCTTTGTGAGAGCCGTCTAAGAAGATGTTAAGGCGTATAAATAAATGTGAAGGGATTCAGACGTACAACCTGACGCCCCAACACCGCCGAATGGGGTGACAGAGGCTAGAAAGAGAGACCACATCAACTGAGGAACCAAAATATGAGAGAAGATGTATCAGCTTACAACCACCATGTAGGACAACATCGTTTTCGACAACCATGCCTGACAGGGTGTTCTCTCGCACTGCCTGAGAATCAGGATTTGTGTTTTAAATTAAACACCATCAATGGTACCTACCATACTCGCGCGTCTTGGAATCTCTCGAAAATATGTAAAGAGCGAGGGGATTGTCTCTGATAAGGGAAAAAAATCAACCTGGGGCCATCTCTGACAAGGGGAGGGTTGCTCACCGGCTGTTGACATAATCTACAGCTGCCTTGATGTCTGGAACCGGTACGATGGCCAGGATAGGCCCGAAGAGCTCTCTAGATACAGAGGCAGGTTACGAAGAAGCTTGGAAACACGAATGTGGAAAGACTAGCTCTCTCATCAGGGAGTCATCAAATGCAACGTTTTGAACGATAGTTGGAGCGATGTATTTTTCGGCTCTGTCGGTTTCGCCGCCTAGGACAACCTCCCCTGGATATTTGTCAGCTATAGATATGAGGTAAGACACTCTAGTGGCATACCATTCGTTTCTGATAGAAGGCTGGCGATTCTTTCCCAGTGAGACGGTGCGCAGATACGAGCATACGAGTCTGAGGTACGAGCATCATCCCCATAGAATTTTTTCCATTCTTTCTTGAAAGCTTCGACCAATTTCACTTGTGCATGCTGTGGAATAAGGAGGTAATCGGGAGCAGTACAGGTCTGGATATCGATATGATGAACGATGCTTCCACTAATCTTTTTTTACGAGCGCCATACCTGGCCCGAGTTCATCATTTTACCCCAAAGGATACGCCTAGCAGCTAGTTCGAAATCCGCATTGGAGTCGACGACAACGGGGGATTTGCCTCCTAATTCAAGAGAGATGGGGGTTACGAATTTTGCGGCTGCTGCGGCGATGATGCGGCCAACGCGACCACTGCCTAAAAGAATTAAATAGTCAATACGATGGTCTCTCAAAAATATTAAGATCTTCGGTACGAACCAGTGTAGAAAACTACGAGATAAAGTTTATTTTCATACATGGCTCACTCTGATATATAATGACGTACTGTGATCCCATTGCAAAGACAATAGCTATGACAGAACAAGGATTTGGGTTGATAGGTCATCGACTTGAAGTAGATGCTGGGAGTTGTACGTACTTTAGTGCTTTCTTCCACGGCCCCGTTTACAATTGTGTACAGGCTCTATTCGGAGACTAAGCTCAAAACTAGATGGAATAAAAACAGACTCACAGAATCCAAGTACTTTGGGAAAAGCTCCGCAAGGAGCTGTGAAGTGGCCGGGGTCATTTCTGATGGCTTCACCACAACCGCGCATCCTGCCGCAATAGCGCCCGCCTATCAATTTGAAATGGTTCATGAGAAATGAGAGAAGCATGTAACAAGATGCTACTTGCTCACTATAGGGGTAAGGCACCATAAAGGGTAATTGAAGGGAGTAACAATTAACACAGTCCCTTTGGGAGCTTTGCGAATCGTGGGCGAGAATGGGAACCAGGTAACATCAAAAGGAGCCTTCTCGGGTTTAACCCATTTGTCAACATTCTTATACACGAAAAGAGCTTCGCCTATGATTGCAGAGACATCGAGCCTTATGCGAAATTAGATATCGACGGCAAAAGTCCAGAATCTCAGATAATATACTCACAAATTGGTCTCCAGGACCGGACGTCCTAGATCCTTCTTCAAGCTGTCATGAAAGCGCTCGATATTATCCTGAAACAAGTAAGCAAGTTGTAAAAGCTGTTCCTTGCGGAAAGCAATCGATTTTGTTTTTCCGGCACGGAATGAAGCACGAAGAGTATCACGAATCTGGGATCTTGGTTGAGTTGGCATGTCTCCTGTCGATGTAGAAGCATGCACACCTGTTCAATCTCTCCAACAGGCGTATAAACGAGTGAGCTGGACATGGTGGACTGCAGACGTGAAGAGGGAAGAAGTGAGGAGTTAACGCAACTGTGGGATCTGGACGCCCCTATTGAGAGCCCGACTATTACGTATCACGGTGGCGTCCAATCACACGACGGCACTATTGCGTCGAGCTTTGTTCACTTGGATATCATAACATTTTATCACACCATGGTCAAGCTTGTTCATATTTGTACTGAGATGTTGTTGTCGCTCTGCGGCAAAATTGATTCATCTCTAGCTACTTTCACCTGCTTATTTCGACGGTATATTCAAAAAAACGATCACGAAGAGGTCCTCTCATAAAAATCCTTGGGGTGTAGGTAAGATTACCGCCACATGGCCATGGTCTTTAGGGAAACTGCTGATCGCCATTCACAGTATTTACAATATGCCAGTGATCCAATTTATGGGTAATTCATTGAGAAGTAACAAAATAAATTCTCTCAATGCTGGTAGTTCTGTATATGAGACATGACCGTAAGAGCAGCACCTGGCGTGTCTATTGAACATCATGATTGTCTCAACTATATGCCGCCCTCGTCATACAGCGTTTCAAGTTAGAATGGTGTGAGCAAGCAGGATGGGTTTTTGGCATACATAGGGGATCCCAAATATATACGGTAGCATTGTGCTAGCTTTTACAGTAAAACGTCATGATGGATTTATAGATTTACATAAAGAGACCACGCGAGTTGAATAGCGTCAGGAGCAGTACTTGTCATTCGAGGCTCGCTCGCTTGTCATAATGATCTTTGACTGAATTTGAATAGCAGGGAGAGGAACTTTCGATCTTTCAAGTTAACTTCTTCTTGATTGGCAGCATCACAGCACAGACTATCCTGGAGTCAGGACGGCGAAAGGGTAGGATACATTGGGTAGCGCGCGCCGCACTCGTCGAAGAAGCCTGTCCGACGCCAGGATTCAACGCGCAAGGTAGAGATTCGAAGGTTTTAGTTTGAATCATTTTATATCTTAGACGTCCACATTCATACTCAGACCCTGGTGAACACAAACGACGACGATCTTTCTCTCACTCTCCCTACTCGCCGCGGCGGATTCAAGTTGCCGTAGTCTTCGGCGAAGAGCTGTACCCGATACAGCGTTATCCTGGCGACTGACTGTAGTAACTTGGATCGTCGAGGTTTGTCACGGTTGTTTTCTTACATAGCTTACCCTGAACTCGATCTTTGCAGGCGATGCAATGCAGATGGATGAGCAAAGCCCCACTCTGCCTACGGCAAGTGCAAATCACAGCCCTACATCCATCCATCCTTTGATTTCTGAGCCCGGACCCGATGTTATCGCCGCTCTCGATGGTGTGGACATCGACGCAGCATACGCTGCTCTTGGAGATACTCCGGATGACGAGTTGGATAAACTCGACCTTCTGGACGACGTTGGATATTTGTATCTCTGCCGGTTCGATTATCTCGCGGATCTTGCTGATCTCGACAGATCTGTCTCAGCGCGCGATCAAGCATTGCTACTCACTCCAAAACAGCACTTGGACGCGCCGAGACGCATGATGGACCTCTCTACCTCTCTCATGCGCCGATTTGATCGTCTGGGAGTTGTATCTAATATGAATCGAGCCATTTCGCTACGGTCTGACGCTATTCTACTCATCCCTGATTCACATGGCGAAAAAATTGGCTATTTGAATGATCTCGGCGTTTCCCTCATAAGCCGATTCGAGCGGTATGGGAACCTCGAGGATATCGACGAGGCAATTTCGAAACTGGAACACGGCGTACGGATTGGCCCAATTGTTCACCCGCACAGACACCCCCTTATCAGTAACCTCAGCAGCGCCATCATCCGTCGCCTTGAACATTTTGGTGACACGACACATTTCAATCACCGTGACTCAATGGCACATCTCATGGAAGAGATCACATATTCCACATCAGACACTAACGCGAACAAACCCAGTTATCTAAACAACGTGGGAGTGTTCTTTATGTTACGTTTCAAGTATCTAGGGGATATTCTTGATCTTGGTCGGGCGATTGCCGCAACGAAAGATGCTGTGAGGCTCACCCCAGACAGACACCCAAACAAGCCTGGTTTCATGACAAACCTTGCGAATGCCTATTCACGACGCTTTGAACGTGTAGGGACGCTGCAGGACATCGAGAAGTCTATTCTCATTTTAGAGGAAGCCATGGAACTCACCCCTAGTGAGGATCCTAAACAGGCCGATTTGTTGGATAAGCTTGGACATTCGTTTCTGATACGTTTTACACGTCTTGGAAGCTTCGACGATCTGGACAGATCAATATCTACTCGTGAAGGGGCAGTGCGACTCTTACCGGATGATCACTCCAATAAGCCAGGCTTTTTGAGCAATCTTGGCGTCTCTATCTTGAGGCGCTTTGAACGGCTCGGAAACCTTCCTGATATTACGAGATCTATTTTTTTGTCAAAGACTGCCGTACAGCTGACTTCGGATCAGCATCCTGAAAAACCAGGGAGACTCATGAATCTAGGCAACTCGTACATGTCACGCTTTGATCGACTCGGAAATATTGCTGATGTCGAGAAAGCAACCAAAGCTCTGGATGATGCCATGCGACTTGTTCCAGGCAGTCATCCTGACAAACCCATGCTACTGAAAGCCTTTGGAAACGCATATATACTCCGATTTAAAGCCACTGGGATTCTATCGCATATGGAAAAATCCATTTCTTCACTCGAAGATGCATTTCGGCTTCTTCCACCGAATCATCCGGACAAGCCTAGTTTTCTCAATGATCTCAGTGGGTCTGTTATGGCGCGCTTCGAGCGTTTGGGAGATCTCACGAGTCTGACACGGTCGGTGGATATGCTGCAGGATGCGCTGAACCTCACTCCAGACGGTCACCCACGGCACGTCAGCCGAATGAATTTACTTGGAAATACAATCACCCGACGATTCGAACGTTTTGGAGATCTCGTAGATATCGAACAGTCGATTTCAATATTGGGAGATGTTGTGCGGGTCAGCGCAGACGACGATCCGGACAAACCTCTCCGTTTGGATAATTTAGGCAGTTCTTTAATGCGCCGGTTCGAACGCCTTGGGTCGTTGACTGATATTGACAATGCGATTTTGAATTTGGAAAATGCCGTCCATCTCACGCCAGACGATAATGCAAGCAAGCCAGTTTTCTTGAATAACCTCGCCACATCATATCTCCGCCGCTTTGAACGCAATGGTATAACTTCTGACATTAATCGGTCAATATCACTATTGGAGATAGCAGTAAAGATGGCTCCAGACAGCCATCTGGAAAAATTAAATTGGCTAAACCATCTCGGATGCTCGTTCGCCTGCCGTTTCGAACGTCTTGATGAGATCTCAGATCTTGACAGGTCAATTGAAACATTGAAGGACGCGAAGGGGTTGGCCTCGGAAGGTCACGCCTACACACCTTACATCCTCAGCAACCTAGGAGGTTCTGTTTTAAGACGATTTTTACGATTTAAGGCCCCGGTCGACCTCGAAGAGTCGATCACAGTGCGTACCGAAGCTGTCAAATTGCTGCCCCACGATCACCCAGACCGACCCGCTTTCTTGAGTAACATTGGCAAAGTGCTGTTCCATCGTTTTGAGCACCTTGGAAATATCGCCGACCTTAATGACGCGGTTGTTAATTTTTCTTCTGCAGCGCTCTCTACCTTTGGCGCCCCTTCAGTACGATTTCATGCTGCCTGGCAATGGGGTCGATGTGTCTCGCATACCAACTCGTCACCTTTAACCGCTTACCGATGTGCTCTTGATCTCCTACCCCGTGTGGCTTGGCTGGGGTTGCCTATTGGTGAACGGCACGCCCTCCTTCGAGACTCAGGGGCGATAGTGCGAGATGCGGCGTCAGCCGCCATTTCACTCCACGAATACAACACAGCACTCGAATGGCTGGAGCAAGGGCGTTCGATAGTTTGGGGGCAGTTACACCATCTCCGGACTCCAGTTGACGATCTTCGCATTGTGAACGAAGTTCTTGCGATGCGCATTGCGCAGGTGTCTGAAGATTTGGAATATGCAAGCACTCGGCACGTCATTTTTGAACCAAACGCTAGCTTGACTACAGAGCAACTTGGACAAAAACATCGCCGATTGGCGGAGGAATGGGATGAGCTGCTGGGGAATGCACGAGCTGTTCCAGGCTTCGAGGAATATTTAAAACCCCAGAAGCTGACAGTATTAAAAAATGCAGCTCGCAATGGTCCCGTCGTTGTTGTCAACGTTCACCAGACTCGGTGTGATGCTTTGATCCTGACCGCGGATCGTGAATCCATACGCAATGTTTCTTTGGAGCGTTTTTCCTATAAATCCGCACAGCAGATGCAAATTTCCCTCAACGCACTAACATTGGCTGCCGGACTTCGAGTTCGATCTGGAAGACACATGGAGAGACGTGCACCGCATGCAGATGGTCAAGATATCAAAGGGATTCTACAAAAGCTCTGGCGATTCGTAGTAAAGCCCGTTTTGGACGTGCTTGAACTACCTGTGAGTGCCTGACAAAAGCGGACGGATTCATATTGACCTGAAAAGGTTTGTCAATCACCGACTCCACCTCGAGTTTGGTGGTGTCCAACAGGACCCCTCACCTTTCTTCCAATTCATGCTGCGGGTCTCTACAACTCCGAAGTGCTAGGGAGCAATGTCATGGACTATGTTGTCTCTTCTTATACACCAACATTGAGCACCATCCTTAACGACCATCGGAAAGAAGAAGGGCATTTCAAACTACTTACAGTCATACAGCCTTCAACACCAGGCGCAATTGCGCTTCCAGGGACTGAAGGAGAGCTTGCTCACATTGAAAGGCATATAGGTAATCTATCAATCAGCCGCCTTGAGAAAGGTCAAGCCACTATAGAAGCTGTAATGACAGGCATATCGGAGTGTAACTGGGTGCATTTTGCCTGCCACGGTAAACAGGACACTTCTGAACCGACGAAGAGTGGGCTTCTTCTCCACAACGGACGTCTTGAGCTCTCTGACTTAATCAAAAAGTCACTCCCGCATGCTGAGTTTGCGTTTCTCTCCGCCTGCCAGACAGCTACAGGTGACAAAGATCTTTCTGAGGAAGCAGTGCATCTAGCGGCTGGAATGCTGATGGTTGGCTTCAAAGGAGCCATAGCGACAATGTGGTCAATCAAGGACAATGATGCACCATTTATCGCGGACGTTATTTATGCACATCTTTTCCAGGATCAAGCACCAAAATACACTCGTGCCGCGCACGCACTTCATATTGCTATCAAACGTTTACGGGAACAGGGTGCCCCATTTCTTTCATGGGTGCCTTTCATCCATGTAGGAGGCTGAACTCACTTCGACTTCACTTAGGGAATTGGTTCTTCAACTGTACATTCTGGTGGATTTCCTTCGTTCCTGCTTGGCGTGATAGCTGCATCAGGAAAACGAACCAGTTCGCTTAGCAAATAGCTACGTTAACTCCAGTATACTATTGCAGCTAGCGCTAGCTAGCATCGGCTACTTGCCATAGCTGACCTAGCTTTTGGTTCGTTTTCCTGATGTGCATGCTTATATTATTTTGAATCATTGTATCTCACACATCGGATGAATCCATGTTCCTCCGCCTAAGCATACATGAATTCATTGCTTGTTGAGACTTACGTGGATTTCCTAAATCCCCCAAGATTAGTGTCATCCTGTATGAGTTGCTGCCCAGAAGCTCCTTGGGTACTATCATTAAATTACGTCTTGGATGACAGACCGAGCTGTTATGTAACCACAACTGCATCCTACATAGGGCCAATGGATTTTCATTTATTAAAAAAAAAAAAATTACGTAACCATCGTTTTCTTCTTTAAGTTACTTACAATACCTATCTCCAACAGTTCTGTGAACGGGCGCCAAAATTACTACCTAGTAGGTTCCGGAAACAACGCTTGAATACGACCAATGACCGGAGAAAAATTAATCCTTCGCATACTACAACAAACGAATGGAGACAGACTTTTTTTCACAGCGTTGCCGCGCAACGTGACGCTTCTACTGCGAACCGGTCAGAAAATGGAACAGTTGTGCGCGCGCATTAACTTATTGTTCAGGTTTTCCGAGTCGTGCTGCTGAGATCCCCTCATTTATTAATGGCCAAAGGCACACAAGCTCTGCATCAGAAAATTCAAGAGGTCAAATGCCAATACAGGCTCTTCACGAGGCCAACACAGACTTACATTTAAAAGTCCTATAGGACAGAACCAAGGGATTGATTAAGGGCAAATTTTCAATGGAGAATCCTTACACCATTGAATTGATCTGGCGAAGATTGGATCAGGACACAGAATGCTGGCCATCAAAGCGACGAATTTATGCAGGATAACTGGATTGATCTGCTCTTTGACTCCGGGTCTGTCCCGACTTCTCACGGTTTACATTAATGGTTGTTTTCTGGTGGGAGGATCCTGCTAGTAACGAGGGTTTTGAGAATAAATGTGTTAGAATATTTTTGTAAGCGGAGTAAGTCTATTTCCCTTGGCTGCTTAGTTTCTCTGAGATTTTCCTCTCATCGGTATCCTCCGACCCTTTAGACGTTAAAAAAAATGTAATCATGACATGTGCAATAAATCATATGGAGCTCCATTGAAATCAGCGGTGAGTTTTAAGCATATTTCTAAGCTTGTCCTTCTCATGACTAAGTATCACAATTTTGTAGGCAGTTTTTTTCATAAAACCGACGCCCGGCTGACGAAAGGAACCATGGATGATTTTGCATTCTTTAGGTCGGACATCTCACTACACTGGTATCTCTCCCCAGTGAACCTCTTCCGAACTCATGTACGACGTCGTACGCCATCCCACCATGTAAAATACCTTGCCCAGGATGCGGTTGTTCAATTTCTCTTACCAACGAAGGCAAAAACATGTTCACTGTTTATACTTCTCATAAAAGCTTTGAAGCTCGAGGACTTGGACAAGCCATAAGGCTGAATGGCTTGTCCGAGTTAGGGTCTTGAGACTGCATTTACATAGTGTGATATATAGGCTAAGGCTTTGGGCTTTGCCGTGAATTGTCGCCATGCATCAAGACATGAACGTGTGCAAGAAAAGCCAGGGTTGTCCGATCAGGCTCCAGGCTGCTTCGGCTGATGGCCTCATGATCCTTATCAGACCTGATAGTATGCGACATGTATGGATTTGTATACGTCCCCAAGTTGATACCTATTACCGAAGTTTTTCAGAGAACAGAACAGAGATACATATTACATAGATAGTTGAAAGCAGAATGATCGAAACATGGTATAAAAAACACTGTAGCGTCACCCCAACGCCAGACCAATGAGTTCCGGCCGGAAGCAATCATTGATCCGATCGATGTCCAGTGAATAGCATGGAATGGGACGACCGAACCGAGGACGAGAGGGTCCTGCCGTGATTTCTGATTGTTTCTCCTTCGGGATTATCCAATTCGGAAGGGCAAGAGAAGGATTCTCTTTCTCCTGCTCCACACGCTTCTTCGCCCATTTATTCCATCGCAGGGATGGCCGTGCGAAAACATTGGGTCTTCGCACCTTGCGATGATACTCAGCTGCGGTGGGTTTGAGTTGTTTTGACTTGCGGGGAGAAGGGAAATCGACGTCTGCATGTTGGTCGAATGACTCCCAGCCCATGCTTTCTTCAAGAGGGTCTTTCATAAACTTGGCTGGGCGTTCTGCCTCGCTTATAGGGTCTAGTTCAGCATCCAATAATCCATCGTGGGGCATGGGTTTGCAATAAAATTGCCGTTCCTTTTCGAAGACTTCGTTGTCTATATGTTTCTCCTTCGGAATCTACAATACGGAAAGAGGCGAATAAATAAACGAAGGCGATATTCGTGAGAACGTGAACCGGCGAAGAGGGTGTGTTGGGAGTGAGATGGCGGAAAAAATACCGTTATGGCTCCGGCATCGACCTCCGAAAGGTCACGGTTCCGCAAAAAGATTCGTGATGGTAACGGTTACATGGAGTCTGCCTCAGTACTCACCTTCTCCAAAATGATTGTGTCGTCCATATGGCATGCCGTAAGGATCCAATATGTAAGCAACTCGAGTACGGAATTGGGTTTGAAATTCCATGGAATGACCTGCGACACGAAACCAGTCGAATAGTCTGAGGCCAAGTCAATGATTAACAATGATACAATGCAAGACTCTCACGTACAAGTAGAAAAGCCGCCGAATACCCATTGTTCATAAGTCGTGAGGATGAAATGCTGACACTCATGCATAAAGCAGAGATCATAAATCTTACGAAGGTCGGCATATTACTACGGATCAGTGTAAAGAATTAAGCTTACATATGCCCACATCAAGTCAGCGTTACAAAACAAAAGATCGCCCTGTTCATTGTTGTTTGCGGAACCCTCGTCAAACTGTAAATAAATATATATAATCAGAAGTGAGAGAAGGTATTCTGAAAAAAAAAAAAAAAACTTCGTACAGTGGCCATGGTGGAAAACTCGTCAAAATCTCTGGGAGCAAATTCCCAAGGCGGTAGGAGCACAACAACGCATTTAACAGCATTCATATATCCCTTCTCATCCACTTTACAGAAGAATATTGGGTCGATGTTTTGGTCATTAAGAGCCCCATCGCTCCGAGGCGTGAAGAACCGGAGTTCTCGTAGCTCTGGATCAATTTTTTGCGCCAGCTGCTGCGCATCTTTCATAGGACCACGGTCAGTGACAAACCTAGCCGCGTTGCGATCGTCGACCTCGTAAGGATTATATTTCGCAACTTGAAGCTGCTCCGGATTTGAGGCCATCTGAGTGCTTAAGTTGGAGGATTTAAACACCTCGCCATTTTCCACACGTGGACTTGCCCTGCTGAAGACTATAATTACAACGAGATTCAAGTTAGTGAAATTCACTAGCTTTTATCAGAGATAACGTGAGCTCACACAAAGTGGCTTCCTGTTCTAAATAAGCCAGCCCTTTTATCTCATACAGTTTCCGGTGGCGGCCGGGCCGCATTACAAGTGGTGTCATTGTGCTCCGAGCATCGTGAGGAGGCATTGGTGGGGCGCCAGGCCCATGTACCATTGGTTGAAGTGTGAGCTTGCTCAGGAAGTCTTCTAGATCGAACTGTGTGCTGGAAGACTCTTGCTTATCGTCTGCCTGGGGTTGGGGAGCCATGGGAGATGCAATGTTGAGAAGAAGTTCATAGACATTGTGGAAAGCTTTTTAACTCTTCCACAATTCTTGATCAGGTAATTGTCTGAATGCCTTGAAGGGGACATGGCACGTGACGACAGTTGGCTGAATTTGAAATCGAGGGAGAAAAAAACAAGACGGCGCTACGCCATTTCACTCTAGCGGTGTCCTCAAGTACGAGTAGAAAACTCACAGAGTCTTCACTTATCCATGATCTGGGTTCCATGACCTGCAAGAACAACGTCAACTCAGTGCTTCAGCTTCAACTTTTATCTAACGTCTGTGGTCTGCCTTACGACGGGTGTTGTTGTCACCTGACTCACCTCTAGAATAGGGCCGAGACCACGCTAAAAATGCGTTGCACTCTTACGGGCAATGGAGTCAATTGGCTCGTATGCAACACACGTCTCGGACGTGCACCGCGTTATTTTTACAACTACCGAAGATAACAGCTCCGTTGAGCTTTTCCCCCACAGATTATTTCTGTTGAATCGATTATAAGATGAGGCTAAGGATACCCTTATCGTAATCCTCCGCATTCGTGGAATGGCTGATACTTGCCCATTTCTTCTGATCTTTTAGTGTCTGTGTTGCCTGTGCCTCTGCAAGATAATACGCATCTGACCCTAATTGCAACCTCAGAGGCATCTCAGGCTCTCTGGAGAGGTCGACTATTGCCTGTGCGGCACGAACAGGATCTCCAATACCAGGGATTGCACCCATCACTGCACGAAACTGTGAGCTGGGGGTAGACGGATCGCTGTATCTCGGGTGCTGGGGTAATCTGATGAGAGATGTGTGTCCCCATTCCGTGCGCAAACCTCCGGGTTCAATTATACATCCTAAATCAAAGATGAGAACTAAAATCTTCGTCACTGTAAAAGCCGACCTTTAATGTTCCATGACGGAGGGATTTCTTTGGTGAGGCTCTGTGTGAATGCTTCGAGAGCTTACGGAGAGGTAATGCCGATCACTATATGTAGAAATAAAGCAGAAATGACGTGTACCAAATTTCCCAGCAGAATAAAATGCAAGGTTATGATTGGCTTGATAACCACCAATGGAGCTGATGTTAAAAATCCTTCCTCCACGACCTGCCGGATTTACATCCATGAAGAACTTAATAGCCTGACGAAGGATCAGTCTTCGCCGAGAGATCCAAGATTCACGGTCGTCACCTCTTTGCTGATATTCACTGGCCCCCAAAATAGTACTTCAATTTGTTTTCGTGCATCTTCGTCGGATGTAGCCTCGATTTCTCCGAATAGTCCATATCCTGCGTTATTCACCACCACGTCGAGTCGATTGAAATGCTCTCTCGTCGCTTCAAATGCTTCTTTGATTTGTGCCGGGAAGGTAACATCGAGTGGCTGAATAAGGAGCTGAGACGATGGGTATTTAGATTTAAGATCCGTGAGAATGGAAGGGGTGCGTAGAGTTGCCACAGCACGATCCCCTGCTGCTAGGACGGCTTCCACTAATGCTCTTCCAAGCCCTTGAGAGCTTCCAGTTACTGGCGTCAAGTAAGTCGCGTTTTTCTTGGTATTTAGAAATACATGTTACTCACTAAACCAGACACGCGAATCGGCGAGTGAAGATGCCATCGACTTGCAATTGCTAACTGGCTGTAGATGTCTAAACCGGCCACAGGTGTTTTATACTATTAGCTTCATAGGGTCAGAAGCAGGTGCGGATATGCAGCCGGTGACTGACGCGTATTCCCTCTAGTACATGATTGTCAAGCCAGATCGACAGGCACTCCGGGGCCGTAGATAGCTTAAAAATTTATAAATGGGCGTGTACGCGCGTAATACTGACTCGCAGCTGGATATAATTACATATCTTGTTCGGGCCCAATGGTACGCTTGAAGAAAGTCCAGGGGAACAGTCACAAATTGTTTACGGTTACAAAGACGGCATTGATTGGTCAAATGGAATCACAGTACTTCCTTAGAAGTCAAATCATTTCTTTTTTCTTCTCCCAATCTTATTCACCGCGTGATATATTATTAACAATTTCCGAGAGTATTAATGACATCAGTACTATTAGCCGAAGTTCCACCTCCCGGACTTTGAAATACTTTCTCGCTTGAATCCGCTGGGCCAAAGTAATTATTGTTCCTTTCAATGGGTATGCCGATAAGACGTTTGATTGTATCCTCACGCATGTTGGGACGCATTAAATTTTCTTGTTTACTCCGTAGCTGTGGCTTCGCTACGTTCGAGCGGTCCAGGGGCACGGTCACCGGCGTTGATGTTCAAACAAGTTCCGAGTATGTTCATTATACATATCCATCATCACTTCACGACTCGAATCCCTGAAGGTTCAATGGTATGGATCTTGACGGGCTCACGGAATCACAAATTCAAGTCCGAGAAGGCAGGCCATTTTGTAGACAATGAATAGTGTGTTCTCCCGAATTTATTTATGCTCTATAGCAATCGCAGATATCTGTGCAAAATTTCCAGATGAGTACTGGGCTGAAAAAGACCTGTACGTATCAGAACGCATAGGCGTGTCTTGCTTACGTCTTTGTTCAGGACGGAGAGTTATCCGAACGACCTACACCGGGAGTTGGCTAGAGGAGGATGGATTGGCAGTACGTATTCAATTCTTATCCGCTATTTTGGTCTTCCAAGTCTATATCTGTGCCGGCAGTTTGTATGCCAGAAGCGTATGGCGGGTCTAATCTTGGAATATCGGAAGCCACTGTTATGGTATGCTAGTACTTACAGGTTTTGCAAATAGACATCAATCCTTTTTATGCTTGTATGCTTAACAGTTGCAAACAATCGCAGAAAGCGGTGCCGGTATAGCGGGTGCACAAACCATCCATGCAAATGTTTACGCTAGTGAGTAACTCAGATATTCACCTCTTCATATATTTCTAATACTGTTATTAGTGCAACCTGGTAAGCAATTATCATAAATAGTTGGCTTGCGATACCGTACTAAGGGTATAGTATGGACGTTTGCAAACGAGGACCAGAGGAAGCGATGGCTTCCACCCATCATCTCAGGACAGCAGAGAGCCTGTTTTGGGGTGACGGAGGTTTATATCCTATCTTTTTGATGGGAGGTATTTAGAGACGTATTAACGATCTCAACAGCCTAACTCAGGACTTGATACGCTAAGTCTGGAAACCCGCGCAGAGCGAAAGGGCGAGAAGTATATTATCAACGGCGCAAAAATGCAAATGACCTTTCATCTCACTTCCGTATTCATATCAAATTGACCTTAATGCATTTCCAGATGGATATCGTAATTCACTAAGTTCATAAACTTTTCGGCGCAACCTCATTGCATCTCAATAGCTCCGCGCAAGTTGCACAAAAGATGGTTCTTCTCGCTCGAACGACACCTCTCTCTGAGCTGCAGAAAAGTAACACTAAACCTTCCGAGGCTCTATCCCTGTTTTTTGCGGATATCAAGGAGCAAGATGGTGTTACACCACAGACAGGTATCGAGTTACGCAGGATCAAAAAGATGGGTGGAAAGGCGGTTGACGCGAACCAGGTGCGACAAGATGCCACATATGCCTCATGATATTAAATGTGGAGCTTTTGCTTCGGTACCTAGGTCTTCTTCGATAACTTCGAGATTCCGGTTGAAGATCGGATTGGGGAGGAGGGGAAAGGGTTTAAACAGTATTTCATGTGGATGATGCTTTTAGCACAACACACTGACGTTTTTCTTAAGAATTCTGCATGGGATGAATGCCGAGAGGTGTTTACTTGCAGGTGAGGCGCTTGGTACGTGCTATCATTTCCCTCTATGCTTGGATACGGTTGATTATTTGCGCAAGGACTTGGTTATGCTGCTTTGCGCCGAGCTACCAGATATGCATCTGAACGGGTCGTTTTTGGACATGCAAGTTCGTGACATTTTTATCATTCGTTCCGTAGTTTTCACGACCAACTCACGTACTTTTGAATTCCAGTCGGGAAGAACCAAGCTATCCAACATCCACTCGCTGTATGTATATCGGATATTGGTCTGGTGCCAGGCGCTGTTGCGCTGACCAGCAGGATTGCAGCAAAGCTGGATTGAACTTGAGGCAGGGAAACTATTGACATACAACGCTGCACGCACCTATGATGACAATGCATCGGGGCTAAGAGCCAGTCGGACGGATATCGGCGCGCGCTGTAACGCAGCTAAATATTTTGCGGCTGAAGCTGCGTTTAAAGCATGGTACGTGAAATGATCTTTGTGTGTTGACGTGTTGACTTGCAATGGTAGTGAGCGTGCGGTAATGTGAGTGTCTAAATTTTTTTCGTTTTTGAAAGCTACTTATTATTGCATCATATACAGGACGCATGGAGGGATGGGATATTCGTCTGACTGTATGCTTATACTCTTGCATAAATTGATGATGAAGATCACTCAACGGTATTATCCACTACAGACCACGTTGAACGATACCTCCGGGAAGTCTTCGTGCCCCGAATTGCGCCCGTATCTCGTGAGATGATTCTGTACGTGGCTTGCTTTCATGCCATGATCGCTTTATTGTGACGCTGTTATTCTAGAAATTACATCTCACAGCGCGTACTTGGACTACCGAGGTCTTACTGAACACGAGCAACAAACGTAGGATATTTACAATCTGCAATCTGTACCACGATGCATGCGTGTAGTTTTGTAACTATTACTGACGAAACATTGTAACATTGGAAGCCAAAGTCATCTCGGGGGGTCATACTCGTGCATTGGGTCTTCTCTCACGACACCCTGTTGCACCTCGAATCTCTGGCCGCCCCCTCTGCTATCCGTTTACATTAAACCCTTCGTCATCGATGCGTACCTCGTTCCAGCATGTGCGAACTCACCGCCCATGGTAGCAACGCGCATATTTTCCGCGGGGAATTTCTCCACCCATATTGAACAAAGAAATAGCACCCACGTATACCCAACCTATTCAACCCACAAATTTTACCCAACACCAAAAGTGAAAACACCCCCTCATGCCTATTCTCTACACCGCCTGCTCTGCAAACACATCTAACAACACTCCATTCACATCTCCCCTCACAATCCCCTCATATATCCTACTCACCTGCGCATCCGTCTCCTCCCGATCCACATCGATCCCCATCCGCATCGGCACGCCGAGGGTTCCCCTCACCCACTCATACAGGTACTGCGTCCGCCCCAGCAACGGCGCGGCGCTCCCACTCCCATTCTCACGCGCAAAATATGCATCTCGGTTCGCAAGCCAGGTGGCGCTGCAGGCGCGGGCGAGCGTGGTGTGAAAGGCGGCGGCGGAGAAGGTGTAGGTTGTAGAAGCGCGGGTGGGCGCATGGAGGAAAGTAAAGACATCGGCTAGAAGGGGACGCACGAGCGTTGGGAAGCGCTCGGCGGTGTCGAGAGTGGAGGTTTGACCGAAGCTTACGCGGGCCTACGGTACATCGGGGTCAGCGTCAACGTCTATCAAACCCCCTGAGAGTACCCCATGAGAGCGCGCACCTGTGCATAGAGCAGCTTCACCAACGCTTCTGCGTCCTCCGCGCTTAGCGATGGCTGCACATGCGCCTTCACGGCCTCCACGATGTGTGTCCGCATCGTCGCGAAGAAAGGAGCGTATATAGCGCGCAGGTCAACAGCCTGACATAGCGAGAAGAGTTCGTTGGCCAGGATCTAAGGGAAGAGGTGGCTGCATTAACACCAGTCCATTTACACCACTACTGCCACTCACCATTTGCACGAGCTGCACCGCGGTGGCAGTATACCGCGCTGCCACAAGAGCGAGTGAGTTGATGCTTTGGTTGTGCATCTCTGCAGCTTGGACGTGGTTCGACACCGTGTTAGAGACGAATGAGAGTTCTGTGAGGTGCGTTAGTGGTGGGTGCGGTAGGGCGGTCCGGGGAATTGAGACGCATACCTGCCAAATAGCTGCTCGCAGCGAGATCGAGCGCCTTCTGCCCATAATCCAGACTTGGCTCACTCGCAGCAAGGTCCGGCGCCAGCCCTCGGTTCATGCTCGGCTGTCCGAGCTCTACGATTTGCGAATACGCGATGCGGCCTACATGCAAGTGTGAACAAAACGACCACAGCAGCTAAACGGGACAACCGGAGAAGAGGAGGGCAACCCACCAACATGCTGCAGCCCCACCCTCAGCTTCTCCAACGCCACCGTCAGACTTGTCCCCTGGAAGTTGCCCCCACACAAATTCCCGCTCCATGGCTCATTCGCGCCTCGCTCTGCAGGCGGACGCGCGTCGATGATTGGGTTGTCGGTTGTGGCGTTCATCTCTTGCGTGATGGTGTAGTGTGCGGAGAGTGCTTCTTCGATCTGTGCCGAGGAGCATCAACGGGGTGTTCGTGCATGAGGAAATGGGACAGGACAATGCAAAACGTACCTGCGGCCCGAGCCACTGTGGCGCCGTGCGGAGACTGTACCGGTCCTGTCGGAGCCTGTCCAGAACCAGCGTCAGAACCAGTACCCCTCGCAAACAGAAGCCAGCATAAGTGCCGAGTGCGCACCTATGCTCTGGATCCCCTTCATCATGCTCCACAACAAGTCCGCTCCCCTGCAGCGCACGCCGGATGTTTGCAGCAACCTCGATCTGCCCCGGGTGCGCGCGCGCGATATCATGCAGGAAGGGTACGAAGGACTCGAGGGTGCCGTTTAGCGCTTCGACGCAGAGGGCTGTGAGGGCCTGTGCGATATAGGCATGGGATGGATGTTATGCAGTGAGAAGTGTGTGGGAGTGTGTGGTGGGAGCGTGCGCACCTGTCCGAGGAGAAAAACGAAGTGGGCATCGTGCAGCGCAGCGCTGGCCGCGCTGCAGCTGGGTGCCGTGCCGTTCACGATTGCAAGGCCTTCCTTTGGATGGAAAGGGAGCGGGCAGAGGTTATGCTGTTGCAGGGCGAGCGGAGCGGGGATGCGGGTGCGCGCGGCGCTGTAGAGTGAGGTGGGGTAAGATGGTGTGGACATTGAGTAAAAGATGAAACGAGTACGCACCCTTCACCAGCCCACACAAGAGCCTTACCCTCCCCCGTAACTGCGCCTGCAATGTAGGCCAGCGGTCCCAGGTCACCCGATGCGCTAACGGTCATTCGGAGCGGTGGACAGGGCGTGATGTTTTTCACTAATAGCTGGTGCAGCGCCGTAAGGACTTCGTAGCGACATCCGCTGTGTCCGCGGATGAGGGAGTTGAGACGGATCGTGAGTGCGCCTACAGAGTGAGGTCAGTTTCAGGCACTCATTCTGCACAGGTACACGTACCTTTCGTCCAGGATTCCGGCATGAGAAGACTCTCAACACCGAGAGCTTGCAGATCCTGCTCGTCCTTTTCCTGCTGGTTGTAGGGTATGACGGGCGCGCCAGGTGCGAGATCGGGCAGGTTCTTCGCGGGCGGAGGAATGATCCCTGCTTGGAGCCCTTTGATGAGGACTTGTTGTAGTTTTGGAGCTTCTTTCACGCGTGTGTTCCTGCAAGGAGTGAGGTGACGCTGCGGTAAGGGAGAGGTTAGCTTACGCTGCAGAGAACCAAGATGTTAGTTCGGAAGCAACAAACAAGGATATGCAGGCCACTCACCGCTGCCTCCGAATCCAGTTGTGACGCCGTACATGCTCGCATTCGCATTGCCCACAGTGCCTGCCACGAACGTCTTTGCGAAGTCGGCCGAGGCCTGCACACGGGCACGCACAGGCGCACTCCCATCCAGCTGAGGCACGACACGGAATCTACAAGCCACCATCGCCATGTCGGTCAGTCGCTCAACAAATACATCAGCGCGACCAGCACGTACCTCGAGGACGCAACGACGCCTGCAAGTGTAAGTTCGTGCCCGTCGATGAGAGGAACGCGCTGCTTCGAGCGGTAGGCCGTGAGCTCCCTCCAGTGCGCACGCACTACATCGATGTGGGGCGTGGGCGAGGTGTCCTTGATGCTGCTCATTCTCAAGCAGCTCGTCAAAATGGTCGAGCACCGACGTAGTTATCGAATTCGAAACCAGATCGCATGACTGAGAGTTAAGACAGATATTGCGATTCGGGTATTCAGCTGTATTGGGTTGACGATGAGTAACTTTAGTAAGGGCAGGTTGCAATCCCGAGATGCAATAAGTATTACACAGCCTCAAGGCGCCCAACCTGACTCTAATTACGGCAGCGCGGCATCTTCCGTCGTCCACCGGAAGTGGCTCACGAAGCTGGAGAAGGGTGAGCCCAAGGGACCGTGACTGATAATCCGACCCGAACTGTACATGTGATAACTTGAAACTGATAGGCTGAGCAAGCTCACAAGACCTGGTACCGTACATCTGTGAATTCACCGTGTACAATCTGAATATAATCAATCCTCCAGTCGGGGAGATGCGGATGGCAGTTCGCAGACGGTACCCTTGCAGGTGTCGAGTACGTTGACTGCAACGTTTGATCTCAAAAGGGGCATCACAGAGCATCACTCCGGACCTGCTTTGTGATAGATGTCTCCGAGTGAAGCCAACCTATAGGAACCTATAGGCTGTAGTACCTAGCAACAGCCTCTGCAGCGTCACAGGGGTGTCAGTGGGCGTGAGCTTATGCCACGGGACGTGGCTTGCATCTTCTCTTGCCGAGTGTGTGTGGGACCAGGGATAAGTACCAGTACCTAAATACCATCGTCTTCTAGACTATGGAATCTCAAGCCAACTCCCCCGTCTGTGAGTTGCTTCCCCCCTTTTTTATCTCTAGTTATCCACGCTCAACCCACCAATACTGTGCATTCATTGCGCAGCACATCACAGTAGCCCTGCTCACAGCAAAATCCCTGTGAATTCTGAAGCTTTGGTCTGCATTCCATTGGCTCCTAAACCAGAAGATCCTGGTATACAGTCTGTAGTATATGCTTCGATCACCTGATGTTGATTGACGCGGCCAGAACGCTAGGATCGTCTACCCCATTAGGCAGTGCAACCTTCCCACCATGAATCTTGTTCGCGTTCCTGCGGCTTTTATTATCTTTCCGGGTCAGGCATTACTATCAATTCTATCAACCCCGCACTCGACCAGCTATGTCGACACCGGTGCCCTCCCTCCTCAGCTCGCTCCTTACGCTCATCACCAGCGCGACGCACGATCTCCAATCTGAGCTTACAGATGCAGGTTTTCCAGAGCCATGGATTGACCACGCTGCGTTTCACCCTTGGGATGAAGAAACGCCATCGAAGAAGTACTGGGACGCGCGGAGGACCCTGATCAGTGCTTTGGGTATGATGACGGTACGTGGGAGGAGTAATCGCTCACAAATGCAAGTACTGACAAATGAGTCGCATACCTAGGCTGTAGTGCAAAACCCGAGGGAAAAAATCCTTTGCGAGGGTATGGGTGTAGGTATCGCATCGTATGGCTAGCTACAGTTTCAAACCAGCTTCTTCGCGCAGTACCACCATCCCGCCGCGCTTCACTTTATTGCTAGCACACATATTTCCGACATCCTCGCCGAACCTGACGTCGACGAGCGCGTTGGACTGCCCGTAGCAGAAATTGCGCGTCGCGCAGGTACGCATGCTGGCAAGACCGGTGAGTTTCAGTTGGGAGCTACGTTATACGTATGTATTAGAATATGGGAGTGACCTTTTGCGTAGAACGCGTGTTGCGCTTTTTGTGCATGTACCATATGTTCCAGGAGACTAGTCCTGCTGTTTTTGCGAACAACAAAATATCGATATGTCTGAAGAAGGGGCAGTCGAATGCACAAGTGCCTTTGTTCTGGTAAGGTTCATGACTGCTTCACTTTTGAATTTTTTTTTGGATTCGGCAATGTGTCTCTTGCTGACGTTTTAAGTGTCTGGGAGTCCACAATTTTAAAAATTCAAACCTTTGCCTTCACGGTGTTCTCCTACCGTACATCTCAATTGAAGGGTGTCTGGATACTCACTCTCCTCTGTCTCCCCAGGGCTGACGCATCCCTCCGAAGCGCAACAGCCTTTTCCGAAACTCTCCGCGCCCCACGCACCGCACACTCGACTCTCCTGGAAGATGCACCCTTCAGCGAGGTTTTCAGCGAACCCGCACCCGCAGCTACACCCGAACCTACACCTGCATCCAACGGCTCCAACTCCACAGCAGCAGCCCCCCCAAAACGCATCACAGTCTTTGACTTCCTTGCCCTACCCTCCAGCGGCATATACCGCTCCGCCTTTGCCCAAGGCATGGTCACGCTCGACATTATGAACGGTGCGCTGGGCTACCACGATTTCGCGTGGTCACGCTGGGACACCCAGGGCGCGGTGTTCGTCGAGGCGGGCGCGTCGGCAGGGCATTTATCAAATGCGGTGTTGAAGGTGGTTAAGAATGCGCGATTTATTAACCAGGATCGGCCGGAGGTTTGTAAGGAGGGAGAGAAGGTGAGTTGGGCGTTGGTGATGTTTTTGTTTCGCGGATCAGTGCCTATTCCTATGGCAAGGCTGCTTTTTATCCTTATTTTCACGAGAAGACCCATACCAGACGCTGACACATCGCACAGTTCTTCGCAGAGAAAAACCCGGAGGCAGTCGCGTCTGGCCGCGTCTCATTCCAACCCAACGACTTTTTCACGGGACAACCCGTCAAAGGGTGAGTACTATCTCTTCCCCCCTCCCCCTTTGGAACCTCTCTCAAGTGAAAGAATATGATTCGACCGTGCCCCCGCACACCTTTCGCAGAGCTGCGATTTACATCCTTTCGAATATTCTGCACGATTGGCCTGATAAAGACGCGTTGGCGATTTTGAAGCATGTGAGCTTTTGAGAATTACTTTGTTTAGTCTGAGATAGCGCTCATTGGGGTTCTCCTTGACGGTCTTATGTCGTACCGTCTGCTCTGACTATTTCCTCGTACCTCTCCCCTGCATGATCCGCGACTCACGCCTCACCGACAGATCGCAGACGCAATGACCCCTGCCTCACGCCTCCTCGTCATCGAAGTCGTAATCGTACCCGCACTATCACAGTCCCGCTCTCCACCGCCCGCTCCCGAGGAAAGAGAGCCCAATGATGCACCGTGGCCGCTATTGAAGGACTATGGAATTGTGAACCGATACCCACATCACCAGAGTATGGAGCTTATTAATTTATTTAATGGGCTTGATAGGTTAGTGTGATGGTAGTTTTTCTCGCCTCCCCCCTCTTCGCTTCTTTCCCCCATGTCTCCTTCAACTTAATGAATATTACTAACCCCTAACCAATAGGACGCTCCCAGAATATGTCGCCCTGTTCGAACAGACGGGGTTAGAGCTCGTGGAGGTACACCCTATTAGGAAGCTTGTTTCGATTATGGAGGTTAGGAAGAAGATATAAAGGACGAAAGGGCTCTTTGGTGCTAGACAAGGTCTGATTTGAGAGCGCTAGTTGCATCTATGTTAATACGGGATGGTTTCAAGATATGTTGATGTTGATTGTAGTATGTACTGCGGGAACCACCAAGTAAACAAGGTCATTCTTCCATGAAAAAAAACTCGAGTATGGTGGTGTATGACGCGTCGCGTTAGGAATCAAAAATGAGTCTCGGAGCCGACTGCAAGCACCTCGTTACGCGTTATGTAAGTGCTATACATACATAGAATCCTAAGGCTTAGTTGTATATATGTACGCGTCACTATTCGGCAGGTGTGGTTGGGGGAGCGGACTTTCAGGCGCGTCGCTTCCTCAGCACCAAGTCCTTATCTACGTCAGCTCCCGGCATGCATATACACGAATCTCCAACAAAGAAGGCAAATAACTACCGTGAGTGTTATTTGGTGCGCGGAAATCATATCCGCTTGCTAATAAAATCTGACGCAGTCTTGTACCGGTGAAATATGCGACCAGGACGCTAGGGTTGCCCCCCTTCTGCCAGATGTTCAGTATGACAGCATAGATACCTTCGCTGTCATATAAAAGCCCAGGTATTCGTTAGGTCGGACATCAACCTGAATTTCGATGTCCTCTACAAAATCGCACTCTGACTCGCGTGTTTGGTTCAGTGAGTAGTGTGAACTTCATGAGTGCAAACAGGAAGGCTGATTTTTTTTTTTTTTTAAAGTCACGGGCAGCTCTCAGGGCCTTGGTAGATCCATACTGGAGGCCGTTCTAGCATCTGGAGAACGCGCCGCAGCGACCCTACGCACACCCTCCGCGCTCGCGGATCTCCAAGCAAAATACCCATCTTCACAACTCCTTATACAACCCCTCGACGTCGTCTCTCCGACCCAAATCGAAGAAGCATTTGAGGCAACCAAGAAACATTTTAATCGGCTTGATGTAGTGGTGAATAATGCAGGATATGGGCTCTTCGGGGAGATCGAAGCAACGCCTGATGAGGAGGCCCGGGCTCAAATCGAGGTATTGTTTTGGGGGCCTGTGAATATCACAAAAGAGGTAAATGTCGATGATCTTCTCAAAAATCACCTTTGGGATTCATGATTGGGCAGGCTATAAAGTTCTTTAGAGAGGTCAATCCGAAGGGCCATGGAGGTAGAATATTTAATATCAGCTCTTGTGGTGGCTATCAAGCCAACCCTAACCTCGCATTTTATTCCGCTGGAAAATTCGGTAGGGTTCATTCTTGCACGCTTTCGTGGTACATCTCTAATCACCTTGTGACACAGCTCTTGAAGCGTTCACCCAAAGCTTTATCAAGGAGATGCCTTTGGAGTGGAATATCAAAGGTAGGATGTTGATTTGTATGGTTAACTTGAACGGGCGGATTCTCACTCTTGTCTTAGGATGCATAATCGAACCCGGTGGAATCCGTACATCATGGACCACATCCATGAACTATTTGCCCCAACATCCGGCCTACAGTGACCCATCCTTCCCTACTCCGGTATTTCGTGCGGGCCTAGGCACTATTCCCGTTGTTAGCGACCCTGTCCGCGCAGCACAGATCATACTCGACCTTGCTAAAGAACCTGATCTCCCGTTGAGATTACAGCTAGGTTCGGATTCGCTCTACCTCGTTGAGTCTCAGGCGAAGCAAACCTTAAAGGACCAGGAGAAATGGGCAAAAGTCAGCCATTCTGCGAATGCCGATGATTATGACAAGAACGTTATTAGTAGTATTCTGGAGTCGATTCGTCAGAACTAGAAACGCTTATTCCCATAATTGGTTTTGTTGTTCAAGTTGTATACGGAAAATTAGAATTTCAGGCCGTGATTATCGTCCCAAACCCGGACCGCGACTCGGACTTCAACTACGAATGTGGGAGATGACCAACGAAATCCAACTTAAAAATTGAATCGGGTTCTTCGCTTTTTCAGAGATAACAATATAACATCCACTGTGCCCGCGTATCTTTGCCCGCGGTCAGCGTTTCGTCTAACGGCCAGCTCTTGCGCACTTCGGGTCTACGGAGCCGTGCCACAGAAAGATATAGACACATACTGATATGTAATACACTCCAGACTAATAAAAACGGTCTAGTTTCAATAGGTCAAAGCTGTAAAAAAAATAAACCTCAGTACACTGCATGTTCCCACTGTAGGAAAAGATGTGTTGAACTGACAGCTTGTAATTAATACTATTAGATACTACTACCAGTATTGTGCCAAATGCCTCATGACATGCCCTATAACCATGCACTGTGCATTGCTACACTTCAATAAAAACAGAGATTGTCCTTCCATTTATGTGGTATGAAATCAATGAGTAAATTGATTTGACCATTTCTCACATTTTCAGTTCATTTCCCATGCCTGGAAATGTGCAATATTTACAAGATTTCCAAGTTCAAAGATTTGATAAGAAAGTAGCATTTTTGGGAGATTTTTCACCCAGAAGAGTGAATGGATAATCTGTGAGGAAAAAGCATTTTTATTACATTTTTTTCCACAAAATATCTGCTCATGCCCCCAGTGATCACTTGTACCTGGGGCAATGGCAGGTGTGTATAAGGTTAGCTTCTGTTGAGGCATGTCAACAACAGTGGAACAGGCAGATATATGTATTACCCCACAGATCCATTGACCATAGTGTTAGAACCCATATCCATTCTCTGATTTTCTGACAATCTCCAAAACTCCTCCTCTGACAATCTCCAACAAATCTCCTTTTCCGACAATCTCCTTTTCTGATAAGCCTTTTTCCAACTTTCTCCGAAATCTCCATTTAAACATCCTTAGTCATCCTTCAGAGATCAATCTCCCGATCTTATATCCATATGTCCTATCTCTGACTTTGTATTCATTTCTGTATTCACCCTGTCTCAGAATTCCATATCTCGTATCATTACCTGTTATGTCTCTGGTTTGGCATTCTCAGTTATTCCTTAAATATGCTTGTTGTACATCTCTTTTCTCTAGTTTGAATATTGATTGTTCATTATCATTGGTCATATTGCCTATCACGTATATTGACTTATATGATGAGTCTCACGTATTGATTGTATTCTGATCATCTTTATTCTGACATCCCGAAACCCTTATCTCCGGTCTAAACTCCGATTTTTCCGAAAGGCTAATCCTTACCTTTAATCCTCTTCAAGCACTATTCCATTCTTCTCCGATTTTCTCCGACGTTTTCCGACAATACTAGTTAAGTCTTGACTAGCTGTCTTGTCATTGATCCTTCCATAGATCTCTGACTATTCCGACATTCTCTGAATTCTGACTTGTCAAGAAATATGAAATACCAGGGCATGAGAATCCAAGAGGGTGCAACCCATAAGTTGAAGCCAAGCCCGTCCAATCCCGATATTCCGATATTTTTGATGTTTTCCACAACTCCGGTGAAAAGCAATATGGTCTTTAACAGTATATTCAAACTACCACTCTTGATTCTTACAATAACTTCTGATATCCAATTCCGATCACCTACATCTGATGCCATCTATGTCCTTACCAGCAACCCTTCCAACCAACTAGGAGAACTTTTTAACAACACCAGTTTTTTTCCGATGGCAATGATGTCAATCCTCAATGTGATTCTGACAATGGTGACAAGCTCAAACATGACAATGAAGATATCAAGATCAATCAAGTTTCCAAGGAGAATACCTACCCTTCATTCTTACCTTCCACACCCTTTTCCCGACAATTCCCAGTTCCTTGCATACATTTCTGACCAAACTCCGATATCTCCGAAACCAAGACTTTCTGACATCCTTTACCTGGTCACTGTACAAAGAATTGTCCCAAATCATCTTCCGATAGGAGAGCTACAATCTGAGCTGCAATCAGCACATCACACAGGCTCCAACTTGCAAGTCTAAACAGCTTCAAAGACCTCAGTACAGTCAAATCGGCATCAACACTCTGTCCATTTTTCCAAGGCTCTTTCCACACTTTCCTATAATCCTGATTTTGATTTCTTATCATTTTCTGAAAACCTCTGACACCACTCTTCATGATTTCTGACACCATCCTCCATGTTAAATCTGAATTCTAGTGGACAACCTCCACTTCTTATTGTTTTCCGATGTTTCCAATGTTTTCCAATGTTTCCGATTTTTCCTCAAGTCTAAAACTATAAGGGCAACCTCCAGGGGAAATGGAATATCACACTGAACACTGGCAGATGGGAATCCAAAGATATATAAGCTCACAGAAGGCTACATAAAAGGATACACACCTGGCAGATGGGAATCCGAAGAGAAAAGCCTAAGGTTCCCACTGCCAAGATAACTACCTAAAGGAGTACGCAAATAAGTGCCGGGACATACTGTGATTATGTAATGGGGTTGGAATCCAATCCCGTTACGTAACCAGGCACTTATGCGAAGGAAAATGAAGAATGAATGCACTGTGTTTATGCAATGGGGTTGGTGTTATGGATCCCTATAATGTACTTATAGTCTCAAGAATCTGCCTCTAGGGTTCCAAGTGTTTCTGATCAGTGGTTCTCTTTATATTTCTATTCCTTGTCACTGCTGCTGGGTTCACTATTAATGATCCACAAGAGTCTACAACTTGGGTCGCTGACCTAATACTTGCCAAATCAGTAACTCAGCTTCAACTCAGCTACTGACCAATAATTACCATTATTGTAACTCAGCAGCTGAGGTAAGCCAACTCATTGGTCAGCAGGATCATTAATTAGCTCCACAGCAGGTGACTTCTAATTTATCATCCAATATTAATTAGCTAGAGACATTATGACGTCACTACAACCCCAAATCTGAGCCTGAATGCTATGATATCATTTCAGCATCATAGTTATTCATGAGTCAGTAATTTAGTGACATCATAGTCGTCTCTAGCCAATAGTTAGCTTCATATTAATAGTGTAGAAGCTTCTGGAAGATTCTAACCATATATGGCAGCTGCCAGAACCTTCCAGCAGCTTCCATTCTATTGTTAGACCTTCCTAAAAGCGTCTAGGGTGTCTCAGATGTAAAGCTATAAGTATAGCTCTAGGTAGCCTTGCAAAAAGCAATCACACACACATTTCACACCCCACTTCTGCCTGAAGCCTGAGTCTTCTATCAGATCAGTTCAAGCCTGAAGAACTTGACCTAGCTGAAAAACTCTGTAGGAGCCTCTTTCAGTCTGCCTCTCACCTTGCAGGGGTGAAGCACAATCTCTTTAGCTTTTCGCTGCTTTAGTTGGAGCTCTGTAGTTTGTAGGACCAGAGTTAAAGACTACTAGCTTGTGTAAGCAAACCACCACTTTCCATCTAATTGACACTTTGTTGCTTGTAGGGCCAAATATCAATTGCTGGCTTGTGTTGGCTATCATCACTTCTATTTAATTGAAGCTTTGTTGCTTGTAGGGCCAAAGTTAAATTAATAGCTTGTGTTGGTAACAACCACCACTATTATTCGATTAGCCTTTGTTGCTTGTAGGGCCTAAGTCTAATCAAATAACTAGTGTTGGGGTGTAGTACACTTTCTATCTAATCAAGCTCTGTTACTTTGTAGGGCCTTAGCTTGATTACTGGCTTGTGTCAGCACAAAGCTACCACACTCTATCTTTCTGGGCACTGTTGCTTGTAGGGCCTTTGCCTGGCTAACTAGTTTTGTGTTAGTGTTGACTTTATCAACTCTCAAGTTAGTTTTAACTTGCTGTTGTTGGTCTTGTCCCCTTCGCTCCTTGTTTCTTGGCTATCCTTTTAGTCCTTCAGTTGAACAGCCATTCAATTGTTGTGACCTTGAGCCTAGTCGTCCAAGTCTGCTTTCCCCATATTGCATATAAAAAACAAAGCATTGGAACCCTGTACACTCTCCCTCATAGTTTCAAGTATTATCTTGACCAGACTAGTAGCCCTTGCTGCAAGTGCTTTGAATTGCATTGTTACTGCAAAGTAATAGTGTTATTTGAACACCAGAGTAGAATCTCTTAATTGGGGTTCTCCATTAAATAGTCTTTGGTTGATATCCCCTTGAACACTATCAGTGGCTAGACTAAACTTGATTGTGTACCTTACACCAACGTTTAGTTCTGAGTTCACAGTTTCCAAAACAGTTGGAATCCAATCCCGTTACATAACACAAGCACTTATGTGAGTGAGAATGGATGCCAAGTTACGTAATAGGATTGGAATCCAATCCCGTTACGTAACTGGGCGCTTAAGTAAGCGAACTTGAATGAAAAGATAGGGGCAAGGGAGATAATGGGGGGAAGGGAGAAGTGGGGAAGAATAGGTAGGAAGAAGAGATAATACAGAAGTGTAGAACCACATGAAATGGGGTTCCCCTTACATCACCCCCCTTCTGGAGTGTGACGTCCCGACACACTGAGACCTACTGGAGGGACAGGTGTTTTTTGACGGAAGGTGTCGAAATCAGCAGCACGAATGCGATGAGGGGCACCAGGATGGAGGAGGTGGAAGTTGGCAATGAGGTCTGGGGCTGCTAAATCTGTCTCAGGAATCCACTCATCATGCTCATACCCATAACCGACCTTGTATTGGAGTTTCCCATGGCGGAATTGACTGTCCAAAATCTGTTCAACCTCATAATGCTCATCTTCCCCTACAAGGACTGGGGGAGGTGGGGGTTGAGCTTTCTGACCAGGAATAGGGTCTGGAGGGGCTGGGAGGAGCTTCACCACAGGGAAGACAGGGTGGAGGCAACTCATCGACTTGGGGAGTCGAAGACAGTAAGCATTGGAGCCGACCTTGTGTTCCACTAGGAATGGGCCTAGGTTCCGATGTGACAATTTCTTAGAGGGGCGAGTGGTGCTAATGTTGCTTGCATGTAGGAAGACTTTGTCACCAGGAACAAAGGTAGGGGTTGGCTCACGATGACAATTATAGTATCAAGCCATCTCCTCTTTTGCCTTTACAAGGGCAGCTCGGGCTTCAGACAGGGAGTCAGCCATTTGTTGTTTGAACTCATTCACAGCTTCTCTTCTAGATGGCTGCTGGTGAGGTTCGAAGCCCATGCGTGGGTGATGACCAGAGTCAAGCATGAAGGGAGTCTCTTTTGTGGATGAGTGGACATGGTTGTTGTACTGGAACTCTGCAAGGGGTAGGAGGTCATCCCAGTTGTCCTGTCACTTGTTCACAAATAGGTGGAGGTATTGCTCCAGCTCTTGGTTGACACGTTCTGTCTGTCCATCTGTCTGTGGGTGGTATGCAGTGGAGGCAGCCACCTTGATACCCAGAAGTCTGTATAGCTCACAAGTGAACTCACTGACAAACTGTGTACCTCGGGTTGAACCCACGCAGAGGGGTAGGCCATGGTGTCTCCAAACATGATCCCTAAAGAGACGAGAGGCTCCCAATGCTGTAATTGTGGTCAAGGTGGGGA